>CAHIKZ030000482.1:97500-490000 GCA_903632075.3 Acanthosepion pharaonis
GTTATGTTGCAAATAGCAAATTCTGTTGTAGATTTTGGATTAGTTCTCTTCTAAGGGGTTAACTTACCAAAATGGAGATGATTGTTAAGAGGAGAGTAATGTGTGGTTTGACTGAAGGCAGTACTGTATGTCGGAACTCTTGGACTAGACCCCCTGTCATTGTCGACCCTCCAATCATGTGAGCATCCAGTAAGCCAGTTCGTAAACCTACAAACAAAAAATGAAAACTTTAAAATATGAAACAATTTTGATTAAGTACAACTGAATGAAGTAGGTTTTCTAGAATTTATTGAAAAACCCAGTTTATTATCAGATAAGCAATTTTCAAAAAAAGAAAAACTGTTTTCTGAAAAATCTGTTTTAAAAAAATGGCACTGTACAGTCTTGATTAACACTTTCTTCCCTAATGGTAAATTTTGAAAATAGTGATTTTTTTTTTCTTTTGATATTTGATGATCAACTTGATTTTATTTAAGATAATTCATGAAAATAAATGATTTATTTTGTTAAAAGATTGATTTCATTAAACCATTTTTCTGGTATTAACCCTTTGACTGAGCAGGACATTTTTGTGTGTAGTATCCAAATGTTTATGCTCGTTTTCAGATTTATAAATATTGCAAGGCAACTCAGCTTATTTGACAAATAGAATCTGCTGATATATAGTGTTTTGCATAACAAAAATGTACAAATCATAAGTTATTTACACTACGCTCTGTGCAACACATGTGAAGCACAAGTTTTTATTATGTGAAACAATATATATCAGCACGTTCTATTTGCCAAATAAGCTGAATTGCCTTGCAGTATTTATAAATCTGAAAACAGGTAAGCACTTGTGGTCATATATAATGCACAAAATATTAGATTAGGCCTCGGACGTCCTGCTTAATAGTAGACTCTTTTCTTAAGCATTCTTAGTTTTACAACTCTTTTAAAATCATGGCTTGTGTGCCCCATGCATGATGCATAGGACAGGCAAAGGTTTAAGAGAAAATTTTTTGAAGGATGTTTATGTGTTTATTTTCTCATTTAAAACCTTAATTTATTAATGCAATAGTTAAAATATTGGAAAATATTTCTTAAAAATAGAAGTCACTATGAGGAACTTAAGTAGTGTCTGTTGATTTGCTGAAATTTATGATGTGTTATTTTTGAATGATATTGATGATTTACACTATTTACATTATACAGACTGTTGTCCTCACCTTTATTGCCAAACCAAAAGCTGTCCTGGGTATGACGATAAACTACATTCGGTAGCAAGGCCTCTGATCAGGAGGTTTTGAGAAGTGTGGAAACAATTGCTGCTGTTCCCAGGTCCACCCTGATCCAGGGTGGTAGCACCCATTAGGGTCCCAGATATGGGCAAATAGTTAACCCTCAAACTGGGGTCAAAATACTATGAAAGTGTAAAAATAGATTTTTATAGTAAAAATACTAGCAATACATTTTTTTTAAAAAAAAACATTACCAGCAATACATTTGACAGTTGAAAAATAGACTCTTTACAAAAATACATCAATGAAACCTGATCTATAAACTGATTTCTTACAAAGAATACATATTCTATTTATACGAATCTATCCTTGTTGGCATTAAATAACCCATTGATGTGTTGATATGCCATAAAACCAAACCAAACTAAAACCCAGATATCCAAAGACATGACATGTGAAATTAGAACAATCTACTCTTGTAGACTAAGTAAAGAGTTTGGTTTGAAAATCCAGCAAATAAAACCTGAAGGAGTCTGGAGCGTACAATGGCCAAAACAATGTGATTGTGGCAATAAAGATGAGGATAACAGTCTGAACAATGTAAATAGTGTAAATAATTACAATACCTCATCTAAAAAATATAGACAGATAATGATATTTATTTCATAAAAGTTTTTCCTTATTTTGCAATGGAACTAATTCAATCAAAAAGGAAGACACATAAGTACATTTCAGGAAGCAGTAATCAACCCACAGCTTATAAACCACCAGGAATAGTGTCCATTTCATTATAAAATTGGGAATAGAAAAGTTCATTTCACTATATAAGAGCTATTGATAAAGGTACACTGGCAGGTGGAAAAGAGGATTATCTGTTCCCATAAGAAGCTTATTGTGTGCCTATGAGTAATAGTAACATTATATGAGACACGTACAATATTATATTTTAAAGATCAACATGTTTTTCAATCTCAATGTAGTTAATTGCTGACATTATCTGTCTATATTTCTAAGATGAAGTATTGTATTTACATTGTTCAGATTGTTGTCCTCATCTTTGTTGCCATATTCACAATGTTTCGGCCGTTGTATGCTCCAACTTTTTTCAGGTGATCGGAATTTCAAACTGAACCTTTTATTTTGTCCACCGGGGTAGATTGTTCTAGTTCCACATGCCACTCCTCTCCTGGATGTGTCAGTTATCTCCCTTTAACTCAACTCTCCAAGTTTTTTATTCACCACTGCAGAAGCCAGTTCAATACTTGGTGACTGCAGTGGTGAACAAATTGATTTCTATTGCGTTCCCTATTGCTTTCTCCACAGTTGTTGTTCTAGACTGGTTGCCACCCAATCTGTCCTGATATTTTGCCCATAGCTAGAAGTAAAAGAGATGGATTCATGCCTTTCCCAAGGGCAGTAGTGTGAAAGTGAACATAACAGACTCAGTTGGAATTTGAACTTGGCTTACCAGTTCCAAATTCAGTACTTTTAACTATTCTGCTACCTTTACAAAACTATTTTATTTATGTCCCCATATCTGCTTTTATGAGTTCACTTTTGTAGAGTGCTTGAGTGATGGTTGCAATCTGTCCACCTTCCCAGGCTTCCCTCTAGTCTTGTTTATATCTGCATTGTTCACATGTGTGCCATGTCTTGCACATGGCTGGGTTAGTCCATTTCATGAATGGGTTACCAGTGTTGTTCTTATGGACGTTCCTCCATATGATAAGACTGCCTGTCCTACTCTACAGCTTCTTCAGATTCAGTGAAACACGTATGCATACAGATTTCATCTTTATTTTTTTGTATATAAAAAGGTAATTATTTTTGAAGATTACATTTCTTGATGTTTAGGTTTTAAAAAAGCACAAGTGATATTTATTACTAAATTTAGAAAAAAAAAAGCATCACAGTACTTTATAAGTAAATATTATTAATTTATAATCAAAGTACAGTCCAACCTCTTTAAACTGAAGGACTACAGAAAGTGCTGAATGACAGAAATAACTCCCCCCCCCAAAAAAAACATGATGATCTGATGTCATAGTACTCACACGACCTCTTTACAGACATTCTTTTCTCTAATTTCTTCAGTAATTCCCTCTTTTCAAGCAAAGATAAAAATTTATGCTTAAGCTTCTTACTTCAAGTACCTCCTGATTTCTTGGGTGGCATCCAGAATGGGTAAATATGCAGCTATATATAAGTACTAAGCAAGATCGTATCACAAAAATGCTCTGCTGCTGTGGAAAGTTGTAAACAAGATGTGGAGCTACTCTTGTACCCGCTTAATGAACAACTGATTCCAAAAAAAAAAAAAGTTCCAGACAATGGGAGGTGTCAGAAAACAGAGTGACAGATTAAAGAGGTCAGACTGTACTTTATAATTACATATTAACAATATTCAGCAGAGCAAACTCTCAAGTTTTATTTGAGGAAAAGAAAGTAATGTTTTTATGACTGTTGAAATTTACAAAATATTGTAAAACTGCAGAGAAAATACACATTTTTTGTACTTACCAATAATAACAGCAGCTTTGTCAATAACATTATAAATTGCCCAGAAATTGGGTGCCCAATAAGCATGGCAAAGACCTCGTTTGAATGGAAAAAGTCTGGATAGAATTTGGGGGATTTGCTTCTATAAAATAAAATATAGCAGATTATTTACATTTAGATAAATGCCATAAATTTTAATTGAAAAAAAAAAAAGTCAGTTGTAATAAGGAAGCAACTGTAATGTTTTTATTAAAGAATATCAAGATTAAATTTAAACTGTTTATACTTTAGAGTGCAAATGAATTTCTATCTTTGTATGATTTAAAATTTTAATGTCAAAAAAGTAAAATCAATTGGAATGATGATGAAATAGTTGAAATTTTTTTAGTGAAGAACAAACAGCCTTCATCAGTCAGTATTGATGATGAATATAGTCATTCTACTGCTGCTAACTGAACAGGGTTTTTTTTTTTACAGTGGTTTTACCCTGTACAAGGCCCAAGGGCTACTTAAGGTACCAAATATGCTTATGTAGATATCTGTAGAAGATGGCGGTTAACCCTAGGCATGAACCGGTTAAGATTCTAGTAATTGGGAAAGCAGCCTCTTGGGAGTCAGTACCACAAGGTAGTAATTTGTGGGTTGTAGTTGCTTGAGTGGAACTTACGTCTCACCAGATGAATAGGAAGGTAATGAGGGTGGTTTGCTACAATATGCATGGCATGGAGGATCTTAGCTGTTATGGTTAGGATTAGTGGAACTAAGGAGTGTAGTTCATCTGAACACTCTCCATGGAAATAGCAATAGGGTAACGAGAGGCTTGTGACGTCTCGTCTATGAGAAAGGGATCGTAGAGTAGAAAATAATTTATCACCTACAAGGGTGCGGAGACAATTTTGGACTCTGTCAAGACTGGAAAGTGAAGCCTGGTCAGCTCCCACCCATATATGGCAGCAGTAGTCTATTTCCAGCCTGATTAGGCCTTTGTAAAAGTAGAGGATACCAGGAAGAGTCAGGTACTTACTGGGGTGGTATAATTTTCTTTATTACCTGTGAATTGCCAGGGTTTCTTGGGAAAGATAGTGAAGGGGTTTCTTGTTGGCTTCAGATGTTTTCTTTCTTCTAGACTTAAGCTATAGACCCCAGTTTATCCTGCTGTTTAACCTATAGGTGGAGGTGGGAACAGTCAGATTCATTTTTTTTCCCAATATTGTAAAAATAAAAAGTTAAAAAAAACTGCTGGGTGAGGAGTAATGGGCATTTCTGAATGAGGAAAACTATCAATAAATCAATGTTCTATATATTAATATGCTTGTACTGACATATGGTGTGTGCCATGCCTTGGTATCACAGAAATTGAGAAGGAGTCAGAAAGAGAGAGGGACAAAGTAAGTAAAACAAAGAGAGAGAGGGAGGGAGGGAGGGACATAGACAAAAATATAGTGTGAGACAGGAAGATTGGAGGTGAGTAAAGGTAATTGTTTGTAGTGAGGGGTTAAATCAGATTTCATTTCCTAATGATTTTTTGGAAGACATTTCAGTATTAGTTATGTCACTTTTCTTCTATTTGGGAATGGTCATGGATTGGAGTGTAGCATTAAAAAATTTATTAGTAAATTTATGTAATTTCCATGGGTCTGACTATTTTAATATTATCACAGTAAATTTTCTGCTTTTTGCCAAATAACAATTTTGTTTCAATATATTCATAAGATATGATGATGTCCAGAGGATACTTGGCTGAAACGTGCCTATAATAACATCTGTAACAACTAAGATTAGAACAATAGTTTGAAATAAATTATATTAAGAGATATTTGTTCATAATTTTATGCTAATATAATTTTTAACAACAAAAATGTTTACATTAAAATGTTTTCCCAAAATTGTTGTTTTTATAGTGTAATAATATGACAGGTAAGAGGCAGTATTTTGTAAGCTATTTGCTCAAACCACATCTCTGGTAAAACTTATTAAACACATAAATAATCTTTCATTCATTCTTGTGATAACATTTAATTGGGGTACAAAATTCTGACATCAGCATAAGAAGGAAAAATGAAAACATAATCATAGTTGAATCTTATTGTCAGTTGCTTTTGAAACTAACATAGCAAGGCTTTGCCCACTGATTTTCCCATGACTTTCATTATCTTGGTTTTATGTATTTTCTGCTAAATATTTCTAGCAGTAAGAAAAGAATTTTAAAATGTCAAATTTTGCAATTTATTTTGAATTTTTTTTAAACAAGTTTCTATACTTAGTGTTGTGCACTGTTAATCAGAATTTAGGCAAGCATATCTAACAGAAGGTATGTACACATATGTGCAAATATTATATAAATACACACACTATCATTTGACTAAAACAAAGCACTAAAAATGATTTTACTATAGAAATTCATTGACAATCAAGAAAAAAAAAGAGTTATCAATGATAATTAAAAAAAAACAAAAAAACAACATAATCGAGTAACTATAATATATATAATTGGACACACCTACCAGGTAAATAAAAGGTCCAAATGATATTGCAAACACACTCAAAACAACAAGTCCAAGACTAATAAATCTACGGAAGGAAAAAGAACGCCAGGAAATCTTTGTGTCTGTAAAAGCAATAATTAAGAATTAAAAGCAAAAATTGTGATTTTTACCAAATTATAAATGATCTAAAAATGCAAACCAAAATGGATCCAGAAGATGTGGTGTTAGCAGGAGTGTTCATAAAAAGAAACAATTTACAAAGAAAAAGAAACATTAAAAAGGAGACATTTAAAAAAAAAATTAAAAAAAAAAATTAAAAGAGATTAAATTTTCATTGAATTATAAAAGATCAAAAAATGCAAACCATAAATATAAACAAAAGTGGTATTAACAGGAGTGTTTATGAAAAGAAACAATTCTAAAAAAGAAACATTAAAAAGTCATTTAAAAAAAAATGAAGAAATGTGTAGTTTAAATTTAATTAGAATTATTTGTTAAATGTTAAGGTTTATGTACATTTCTGTATAAGAATATATTTTGACAAATTTACTTTTCTTATATTGGATAGGTAATCTATACTTTATTGGTATCTAGCCCATCAAAATTGACAATGAGGATAGCCCGTCCACTTTATGTTATGAGACAATGGTTTGGGCAAGAAGAATTAGTGATCAAAAGTTTTCTCTGACAAACATCGTCATATGCCATTAAAGAGATATTTCATCACTATATCCAGTAACAAGAAAGAATTCAGGGATGTGGATTCATGCAAGAGAATTAGTTCTTGGATGATACAAGCAGCCTGAGTAGGAATAAAAACTTGAAATGTGAATTTGATTTTCTGTACTGATGATCATTAAGCCATTCTTTATTCAGCTTGTGATTCCGATTGATGGATTTGATTTTTTACAGCTTATCAACCCTTTTTGGGTTATTTAAAGCCAAAATATGTTTTGGACTGTAAGTGGTTGTGATATGTCCCGGAAAGGGATATATTTGTTCGAAGTAGCAAAGTGGTTGTTGCCTACTGTAACCGAGTAGTACAATCTAGCAGGTAACCGTAATGGACTGATCCTTGTCGTAGTGGTAGGCAATAGGCATAGTTCATGTACCTCCACATCTGTGTTTATGGCTGACACCAGCCAATCATATTACTGTGAGGGGGAACCCAGGTGTATGCATATTCATTACATCAGGTTGCTTATAGCATTCCCAAGTGGTCCCCCATCTAAGTACTGACTGAGCTTGACATTGCTTAATTTCTGTGATCAAATGAGAACCAGTGTTTCTAGCATCATTTGATCATAAGCCAACATATTGTACAGCATAACTTTTGAAAAATAATGGCAGTGTTAAGTAGAAAAAAGAAATGCCTGTTGACAATACAGAATTAATGATAGGTTATTAAAATGAAGCTTAATATTTTTTCTTATACAAAGCATCAATGTTTAAAAGACAAAGATTATAGGTTGAGAACTAAAAAAAATAAAAAACAAAAAAATGTAATGAATAAAACTGTCCTTCAATTTAAACAAATATATTCTTGCTTGCATCAACAAAGTTGTGAACGAGTGTAACAAATATCAACCAATCACAATAACAGTTTACTTGACCATTCATGCTCTCTATGGAGTAAATGTTAGGATAATAAAATAAACAAATACTATTGAGTGAACAAGCTTGGCCTTGTGTTGTGTTAATCCTGTTGACTCCTCTGGGGAGTATAGAGGCACAGCTTCACCACAATAGGTGTTGTTATGGCGGTTTCCATAGCAAGTAGCTTTTTACTGGGTAGAGTTTCTAGCTTGGCATGTAACTGATTTTGAATTGTCCTTCCTCTAGACTGGTCACCAATCAAAGCTAGAGAGCCCAGTCTGACCTGCTCGTTAGGCAAGAAAAGATTCACTTATAAGTTTCACATTAATATTTGCTACACTAGGTGCACATACTGAGCATTTGTTGTTGATGATAAATTTAATTTTTTTTGGCATTTTATTCAATCAAATTAAGATAAGAGCAGAAGTTAAGAGTATTTTTTTTCTTCTTTATCTTTAAAAAAAAAAAAAGAAAAAAGTTATCAAAGAGATTGATTGCTTACCAAAAGTAGATTTAAAACAATAGCATCTGAGCAGGTAGACGAAATATGCCGGTGAAATATACAGAAAGATATGTTTAAAGTTTAACAATACAGCAAACCAAAAGGCACCTTGAAGATTTTTGCCCTGTTGAAAAAGTACACAAGAAGATTATCAATTATCAATGTATAATATAAAACTGTTAAAGCTATTATAAAAGTCAAAGGTGAGAATGAATGTCTGTGATATTTCGAAGATGGCTTGAATGACTTCAACCAAATTTTCTGTATTATTCTAGTTTGATCAGGAATTTTTTTTTTTTTTTTTCTTTTAGAAAAACTGAATTGTTTAAAATAAGATCTGAAACTTAACACTTTTTGCACCATTTTTATTTTTGGAAAGGGAGCCATTTAACAGATTGAGTCATGAAAACCTTGTTTGGTACTGAATATTTTTAAGTGAATTTTGTCTTTGGAAAGTTCATGGTTTAGGTATTTCTGGTAAATTGGTTTTGTTTTATTTTTTTTTAGATTTTAAGTGTTCAACTTTTACTGCTATTTTCCAAGACTTATTAATTTATAAAAATAGTTTTCATTGTTACATATTCATAATGTAATGAACATATGCATTCAAATCAAAGAAAATATATTTTCAAGCCAACAAAATGCATAAAAAATAGGAAAAATTCCTTAAAACAAAAACAGAAAAAGGGTTTTTAATTAAATAAAAATACTATTAATTTGTGATTGAATTTTTGAGATGAGGAATTATCATTATTATAGATTAAATTACTGCAATCCTGTAATTCAAACACATGGTACCAACAGCTTGTCATGTCTAGGGATATCTCATCTAGTTATTATTTTTCGTACTGCTCAGTTATTGCTCACCCTGTTTCTACTGAGTCCAAGAACACACTACCTGGCCAAGGGATTGAACTCACAATTACTATGTTACCTAGTGGATTAAATCATTGGTTTAAGTGATGAATTCACTAAGTAAATTATTTTTGACAGCACAATGGATGAAATGTTGTGATAACAAAAAGAACAATAGTCCGAACGTAAATAGTGTAAATAATAATTTTTGTTTTATGTCCAATTTGACTAATTAACAGTTTCTTATTAGTCAATAGAACAGAATTGGTACACATTACTAAGTACACTTAGAAGGTAATCTAAGAGAAATTTCAATATTATAGATAAGGTTAAGTAAGATATAATTCGAATCAGAGTTATCTTTTTTTTTTTTTTTTAGTAAAAAAAGACATATCAAAAAAATAATAGAGAAAAGCAAATTGAATCCCCTCCCCACAATGCCAAAATACAAAACCATTTTAATAACTACATTTTCTGGTGTCTTGTTAATGGGATCTTTTGGTGTATCCAATTTGACAATGGAATTGACTTACCTGGCATATTCGCACCACAGATAACAATAAAAGGCCAAATAAGAAACCATTGTACTGAAAATGAATATCTAGATTATTTTAAAGAAAATTACCAAAAAAATTTGTTGAATGAAACAGAAAAAATATCAAATCATATTTAATAGAAAAGATGAAAATTAAATGAAAACCAAAGTATTTTCATTATATCATAGATTTTTACTGGTTTACCAATGCTATATAAAAAAAAACCCTGAAAAGGCAAATATTAAGTAAATTTAAAATTTGTATAGCACTTCTAAAACATTAGAAACTTTGTATAGCACTTCTAAAACATTAGAAACTTTGTGTAGCACTTCTAAAACATTAAAAAATTGTGTAGCACTTCTAAAACATTAAAAAAAAATTGTATTGTACTTCTAAAATATTAAGAACTTTTCTAGCGTTTTCTTATGTTCACTGCTTTCTAAATATTAAACTAATAATGAATAATCATAATTTTTGCATCACCAGAAGAATGAGAATGTAGGAATGTGTTCCATATGCACAATATATGAATGTCTATTGTATACAACATTTGTGGATTATTATAAAATTATGAACCCTTTAAGGCTGAAAGCACTAAAATGTGCCCACAATTTTCAGATACTTACAGTCTGGGGGTGCCAGAATGCACCTGCAATCAGTTCGTACTCTATTTCAATACACAGTATTAACAGCAATCATATGATCAGCTGGCACCTCCAGCTTTGTAAAAGTTGTAGATTTCCAAAACCTCATGGCCAGGTTAAATTTTGTATCTTTTGAAAGAGAAATCAATTTACTTTCATATAAAATTGCCTTGTATGACTTGAATTTCAATGGTTTTTAAGATATATCAATTTAATTGCACTAACATCATATATTCAGATTTTTCAACAATTTGATCAGGATGTATTTTTTTTTCTAAATTAATTCATTCCAGAGATGATATTGCCACTAAGATGCAAGGGGTTACTGGGAGTGAAAAAAACTGACAAGACTTTAGAAGGAAATGGAAACCCAATGCTAAAATAGAAACAAGGGATAAACCTATTCTCCTGTTCAAAAAACTGGGGAGGAGTGCCTGCTCCTATTAAAACTGCAGATATTTTTAAACAACTGAAATCTCCTCAGCATTGATAGGATTGATTCTACTGTTGCATGATACTTTTACATTTAGGTGAAAATACATTTTACCATATGTTTACTAGTTTATCCATATTTAAAAAAAAGTAATTTTTTAGTTGCATTATATATATAAAATATGAAAACCTTTTTGATGTTCCACATTTTCTTGCTATGATCAGTAATTCCTGAACATTATACAAACAGCATTTTTTTCTTTACTAAAAACAGTTTTATTTACAAAGTTCTATTTCTACTATGTCAACAGAAGAGTTTAATACATAGAGATGGTTGAATTGCCTATCTCTGTATAATGTAGCTTTCTAATGATATAGAAATGGGTTTATATACATATATTCAGTTGGACGTCCACTCTTACTCTAAAAAGACAAATTGAAAGACAACTTGAAATGTCTCAATTTTTTTTTAGATTTTAAGTGTTCAACTTTTACTGCTATTTTCCAAGACTTATTAATTTATAAAAATAGTTTTCATTGTTACATATTCATAATGTAATGAACATATGCATTCAAATCAAAGAAAATATATTTTCAAGCCAACAGAATGCATAAAAAATAGGAAAACTTCCTTAAAACAAAAACAGAAAAAGGGTTTTTAATTAAATAAAAATACTATTAATTTGTGATTGAATTTTTGAGATGAGGAATTATCATTATTATAGATTAAATTACTGCAATCCTGTAATTCAAACACATGGTACCAACAGCTTGCCATGTCAAGGGATATCTCATCTAGTTCTTATTTTTCGTACTGCTTTGATCTGAAAACCTAGGAAGCCCAAGCATGAAACTGAAAGGAGTGGTATAAGACATGTTTCATTGTTAAAGGGTTTTGAAGACAGTAGACTGAAGCACCGTGATCAGCTTTGTCAAGCTCTGAAGCAGAGACGCCATCAAAATCCTACCTTAATAAATTTCATTTGTCATTGTGGCTTTGTTGCCTGCAGCAAGGCTGGGCTAGTATTGCACTTAAGAAAGCACAAATGAAATATGTCTTTCTCTTACTTGATTTTCTCCACAACAGCCCCTGCTAGCATGTTGTATAAGGGTAAAATGAAAGGCACCATCCAGGATAGGAGAGTCTTCTCTCTCTCTCTCTATATATATATATATATATATATATATATATATATATATTTCTAAAGAATTAAGGGATTCTTTTTTAATTTGACATTTTTATTACTTATTATAGTGGATAGTTTGTATTTGAAATAGATGCCCTGTTTTTATTTCCTAAATAGATTGTATTATGTCTATAGGTAGCATATTTGAGAAATCTTAGTAAAGAAAAATGTGTTCCCCCAACAGAGATCAAACCTGCACCTCCCTTTGTAGGGGAAAACCACCATTTGATTCAGTGTACTTTGCCACGGAAAATGTTGCAACAAACAAGGTTCTATCCCCACCATTTTTTCTCAAAACCATTATATCTGCCCAGTAATTTCTAAAGAATTATGTATTTATTTTTAAACTGACATTTTTATTAATTCAAACATTATTATAGTGAATAATTTGTTTTTGAAAATAGATGCCCCATTTATATATATATATATATATATATATATATATATATATATATATATATATTTTTACTTTATCTTGTTTAAACATTCTCAATGGATACTCATATTCAAGTAGAAGTTCTGCTTTTTTTTTTCTTCTTAAATTAAACAATATTTTTATCCAACTACATCCACTGGCCTGAATATTCAAGAAATCAAATTTTTCTGACAAGAATATTCAGGCTGGTAGATATAGTTGGATAAAAATACTGCTTAATTAAAAAAACAGAGCTTCTATTCAAATATAAGTATCCATTGAAAATGATGTTTAAAAAAAAAAAAAAATATAGCAAATTTAATCCATTTTCATATATATATATATATATATATATATATATATATATATATATATATCAAATCAGTATCGGATGTCTAGCCACACTGAGGAATTTTGATACAGTGAAACTGTCTGTGGATGACTATATATATATATATATATATATATATATATATATATATATATATTCACACAGACATTTATTTTAGGATATTACACCAAAAACATGTCGAAATCACTATACAATTGCAGTCGTGTTTCGATGCATATCAATGCATCTCATCAGGCGATTGTAAATTACTGGAGAGTGAATGCTTTATCTAGATTTAAAAGCAAAATACAACCTCTTATCATAAAAAAAGAAAGAAAGGGGCAGTATAAGGTTTGTGGGTTTTACTCTGATCAATGAATCAAATATGCCCAACGTCAAATTTAAACTAAGTGAAAAAGCAAAAATTACAATTTTATTTTTTATAAATGGGTCCTGACTCATAGATTGGCAGCTAATTGCAGCACAGACATAAAGATGAGCGGATGTCAATGGATACATAAATTATACAAACTAACAATGCCATATCCTAAGAAATAAAAATGGGGTCGAGAGGTAATTTAACAAAATGTTAAACAAGTTATATGCTTTGTGAGTTTCCTACATAAAATTTTTTATAGTTGATAAATAAATAGCTTCTTTAAGAAACCAGTAAATAATTTAAATGTATAGAATTACTTAGTAAATTAATATGCAACTGTTGACTAAAAATTCTTTATATAAGATGTTAACAAAAATAACCAGTCAATGTAAAATGTCAAAAATACCAATACATCTGTACAAGATGTTACTAATACTACTAGGAGATTAATACAAAATTATATTAAATCCAAATTAATCTTACAAATAGAAAGATAAGCCATATATGGTGCAATGCAGTACAACTAAAATATGAGAAAAAGCATAATCAAATTTTAAAGTTTAACTAAATTGTTTACAATTTACTGTTAATGGCCCGAAGATTGCTTTCAAGCATGAAACAGACTGTTGCTATACTTTTATTATATATATGTTAAAATTTATATATATTTACAGAAGATATATATTTTAAAATTTAGTATATTTACAGAAGAAAATGCTCAATATTGGAGATGGAATATTTATAGATATAATCAATGTGGACATAAGTATCAATGCAATTATCAGACCAACTTGGTCTGAAGATTGCAGTGAAGCAGAAAAGTAACAGTCACCATGCATTATTGATTCCTATGTCCACGCACATACACAAGTTTTGCTGAAGTCATTCTATTGTTTATTATATTATGTGTTTATTGTTTATTGTATTTTTCCAATTTTTGAATAAGACATACACTGGAATCAAAATTGTGGACAAGCTATCCAAAGTTTATGTTTCATTCTTTTTTTTGTTCATGTATTTTCAGCCATTATCAAGAATGATTTGATTAGTTTTTATGATTTATCATAGAGGATAAAATTAAGTGAACGCAAGTTTTAAGACCATTATAATGCAAAGTAAGCAATTATGAAAACAACACCATATTTTGAAACAAATGGGTATGAAATGGGGTTTATGAAATTAAAACAAATTTTCAAGTGTTCATCGATTTTGCTGTATTACCAAAGTTGCACATTTAATCAAATTATTGACAGACTAGCCATAACTTTAAGCTCAGTTTCTAAGGAATATCTTCTACTTGAAGGAATATTATGCAGTGTCTTTATGGTTTTAAATTTTTCTATCAGATGAATTACTCATCTGACAGAGCAAAAGGATCCTGTTTTAAATCGTTCCTTGTTTTATAAGCTCTCATCTTTGCTGTTGCATTTTCGTGATTAGCATAATAAAACTTCACAAGTTACAGTCGACAGTATAAGCTAAGCTCGGACATATTTTCCAGAGAATGAGTTGTCAAAACAAATACCAGTTTATATACATTTAATGTGCTACAAATAAATAACATGTCATTATCTGATTGGTCAATTAAAAAAAATACATTAAAACTTGTGCAAATTTATGTTAATTCTGTATTTACTGCAAAAAAAATATTTATAGATTGTGAAAATTTTGTGCAGATAATAATGATTTATAGGTACAAGTTTTATTAATTAACCCATAGCTGGGGAGAAGAGGTGAATTCATACCTTTCCCAAGAGTATTTGCAGATAAGTGAATATAATGAACCTGACTGGAATTGGAACTCAGTTCTCCAATTTTCAATTGTGAGCCGTATTGCATTACACCACCTACGCATTCAAGCTTACAGCACCTGATATTCCCAAGCGGTCACCCATCTAAGTACTGACCAAACTTGACATTGCAGAATTGGTGATCGTACAAGAATTGGTGTTTTAATGTGATATGACTGTAAGCCATTTTTAAGTATATTTTAAATAGTTACCTCCACATTATTCTAACAGTCACTTTTCTTGATTGTGAAACTTTCTTCCAGCTTCTTGCTTTCCAGTCAACTTTGATCTTCAAAAATTTAAATGCAATGTTAATTGTTACCTTGTCTTCTTAATTCCTTTTGTTTTAGTGACCTCTCCTTAATGTTTTCTTTTCTTATCCTACACTCAGTAACCCCTTGTATCTTGCTTTATTGCCTTGCTTGGCATGAACTGATTAAAAAAAGGAAAGAAAAAGTAATGCATAAGATTGTGGTTTGAATTTTATTTTTAATACATTTTCCTTTTAACTCCAATGCAATCTATTTAATCAAAAGGTAATTTCAATAAATCATATTTTGGTAAACTCAATGCATTAATTATATGTAAGATTTTAATTAAGAAAAATGATAAAAAATTTACTGATTTAGTAGATTCATTTCGGGAGATTTTTTTTTTTTTAATCATTTTGTTTAAATCTATCAAAAAGCAGCTTACACTAATTTTAAGGATCATTTAATTAGGAATTTCTCTATTTCATGATAAACATGTCTCTTGGCCAATGATTCTCACTGTGGGGCATGGTAATATTTTGGTAGGGTATGCATAGGATGTGCACCCTTCAGCATACTATACCAACAGAATAAGGGGGCAATTCGAGAATGAATTATTAACAGTCACTTGTTTTCTAGTGAGTGAATGAGAGTGTTAATGTTAATGCATGTTCATTCATATGATGCATATACAGTATGCATACATAAAAATATTTTGTGTGTATGTACGTTCATATGTAATTGGCATCCGTCTCCTCACACTAACAGACATTTTGTGATGAGTTCAAATTTCATTTTGCATTATTATTTCATGATTAAAATGATCAAAGTATATTATAGAACAAGCTTTCATTCCAATATTTAATATTTCTGTCTTTCAGTTCTGTATTATATGTTTTGAAACTATATATATTTAACTGTCTTTTTGTTTTTTAAATTTTTCTCTTATGGACACCATGGTCTTTGGAGGCTTGTTTAGAGACCAAGTTAATGGCTTTTAAGCTTTCTTCACATGAATTGCAGTAAAATTTTAAATATGCAAGAATTAAATATTACAGAGGGGTGCGAGAAGTTTAGAAATACCAAAGTGGGTCATGGCCTCAAATCAGTTGGGAACCACTGCTCTAGGCCAAATATTAAATTTAATCTAGAAATAATGAAACTTTACCATTTTTCATAGTATCTAGTGATTCTTTGACAACTCTCTCATTGGTAGTGGAAAGAATTATAATATTTGAAAACTTCTGGATATTTTGTGAGGATAAAAAAAGACTTTAGCAACTTTGTAAACACTAATTTCTTGTTAGACACTCCATACCAACTTCACAGGCCCTAAAGTAAAAGATTACATTAATTCAATTTTGTTTGTTTTAAGAATACCATTTTTATTTTTTTTAAATGGATGCAAAACTTTCCATTCTGTTTTGATCAGAACTTAAACTGTATTCAGTGAAAATGTCTCTCAAACAACATGCATAAATTACAATGACCCACTTAACTTCGGACAGAATCAATAAATATTAACATTTTTTTCTGACACCTCATTATCCACACATTTTTTTATGTGTCTATATAAATATAATACTATCAGGTCATTTTTTCATAGAATTCTTTTTATGTGGACTTTGAGGAACAAAATTAATGTTGCTTTTTCTTTTTTAAATCTATAAATGAAGAAAAACTGCAGGTGGACTTCTGTATTGCATAGTATATATATATATATATATATATATATATATAACTTAAAAAATCAGGAGGTCTGCTGAATTGGCTATCTTGCTTTTAACCTTATGGCATCTTCAGGCAATTTTTATCAACTGACCATCTAATGTTTTTTTATTTTTTTTAACAAAACTAAAGAATGCTACATTATTATTTAAAAAAATAAACAAATGCATGATGTTGGGTGTAATAAAAAGGGAGAAGGAGGATGTGAAGAAGAAAGAAGAAAGGGGAGGAGAAGAAAAGCAAGTGTATTGTAAATGTATTGGTTGGGGGGTGGGGGTAAATTACTTTCTTTTATCCAGCCTTATACATACTTAAGAAAAATGTTCTGATATGTAAGTAAGGACTCAAAACTTCAGATTTCTGGTTTAAAAGGTTTTTGGATCCGGAAATGACATTTACTAATTTTTCTCGTTGGCAGAGGTTGCAAATATTGTTGTGATTATTGTAAGGTTTTGCTGCTTTTTAAACTTTTTCACCTTACAAATGGATCCCTGTTCTTTCTTTCTTTCTTTTAAATTCCACACATAGCTAGTTTGGTAGAGTTTTTTTTACCTAAGATTTGCTAGCTTAAATGATGACAGATGGTTGTGCATCTACATTTGAAAGTACCTTCTGTACACCATATGTATGTTTTATTATGGCCATTTATCTGTTACTTCTGCTTTATAAATTATAGCTTCTGTTTTACAAGTTCCATTTAATGGACATCTATTCTTATTTCTGCAGTTGCATAAATTACAAATGTTATTTTGCTGCATGTTAGTTTTGAGATTTCTTGCGTTTTGTCCATTTATTATTGTTTCTAAATTACTAGTGCAACTGTAGCTTAATTTAACTGTGTTTTTATTGAATGGTGAAAAATGTACAACAAGTGGAAAAAGGTTTTTGTTATGCATTTTGTTATTTAGGACTTCACTGAACTAAATTTGTTATGTTGGTGAAACTACATATGTGCACAAACAAAGGGTGCTGGGAAAGTTAAATAAAATTTTTTTTTTTGTAGCTGATTTCATTTATTATCACATTGAGGGATATTTACTAACAAAAGTGATGAAAAAAAAAAGAATCTAAAAGAAATTGGCTATATATATATATATATATATATAAAAAAAAATTCCCAGCATCCTTTGTTTGTGTTCATGTGTAGTCACACCTACATAACAAATTTACTCTGATGAAGTTCTAAAGGATGAAATGCATTACAAGTAAACGTTTTCCACTTTGTTACACATTTTTCCCCAGATATTATTCTTGATATATAAAAATATGTATTGTTTTATATATATATATATATATATATATATATATATATATATATATATTTATGTACAAGTGGTGTAATGGATATTGGTTTGTAATGAGAAATCGATTGAATTCCAGTTGAGATCATTACATCGACTTATGAGTCAATACCTTTGGGACAGGGATGGACCAATTTCTTTGTATTCCCCTATCCATAGGTTAAATAAATAGTAGGATGAGCTTGGCTTTTTTTTATCCTTGGTTGGTAAGTAGTCTAGGAGGACAGCACTGAAGTCAAAGGAGGGTCTTTTCAAGAACTTGTGGCATACTATGTGCACTAATTCTCTGTATTCAGTTCTTCCAAAACATGTGGCTGGTTCTGCAAAAGCATTCACCACTATAATCAATTTATACATGTGCATAATATGGCTGTTTGGTTCTAAGAATTTAGATCCTGAACCCAATTATGTCAAAAAAAAAAAAAAATGTGGTGGCTGTCGACTTGCAAAGCGGTATGACCATCACTGATATGGCCAGCCTTTCACTTAAATTCCACCCCACAATATTGCATTCATCAGTTGTGTGGCTCATAAAGCCAGCCATTGATCTGCATTTCTTGTCATATATGTGGTATATCAAATCATCTCTGTGTGGTAGAAGGAGACTTTTATCATCACTTCCAATGTGCCCTTTCATATGCTATGTTAGTTCTGACCTGGACTTGCACACACTAGTGCCTGTTGGGCATTCAAAGCATGCCATTATGACAAAATCATCATATACTATAGACTGTTGGCATTAGTGTGATTTCTGGTGACTGAGCAAACCTGTCCTGGACAGACATATCCAACTGCATCGGGCACATGGCCAGGTTGGCACCTCATGGCAATTCAGGGATCCCTTCTGAACCCCTCTCTTCAGTTCTGTATATTTTTGTGATGCCTCATGAAAGATCTTGACACTGTCAGCAATACCAGCTCTCCAAGAAACCCAGTATGTATGTATGTATGTATACATACATACATACATACATACATACATTAATTTTATCCAATTCTATGTTTAGTGTTGACTAGGGACAATAGAATTCTTCAACCAAAGATAAAACAAACAAAATACAAAAACATTTAATTTTTTTGTTTGCTTTATCTGACATATCAACTTATGTGAGTTATTTAATGCCAGAATTATTTAGAATTAGAAATCAAGGGCTGGAATATAATTCAGAAGAAAAAAGAAGACTTTAGGATCTAAGACATGGTTTGAATAGAAAGTTATACGAGTGTCTGTTACGTGACATCTGTCCTTCTTTACAGCAGCTAATGCCGGACGATTTCCTCAAGGAGTTGACAGATATGTGGTCCTACAGAAAAGATGATGAGGATTTCGTAGACTGAGTGTGTGAGCAACGATGAGGTCTTGGGGAGGATGCAGACAAGCAGGAGGCTCATACTTAACATCAGGAAGAGGCAGCTGAAGTTTTTGGGTCACATAATGAAGAAGGAGGGCCTTGAGAATTTGAATAGAGGAAAAGAGAGACAAGGGAAAACAATGCATCACATACCTGGCGGGCTTAAGCAAGTGGATGACAGAACATGGTCTGGGGGAGGAAGCAGAGGGAAGGGACTTGTTGAGAGCTGTAAGGGATAGAGGGAGGTGGAGAGTCATGATTGGCTAGGTCCTGAAAGGACATGGCACATAAAAAGAAAGGAAGAAAAATAACGTTGTTATGATTTTGAGATTATATTTTCAATAAAATTTGTCTTCTTTCAGGAACTGGATTATTTTAGATAGATTCACTTTATTGAAGAGTTCTTTTAAGTTGTTTACTTGATAATATTGTTTTCAAATTGGGTTTAGATGTCCACAATTCTCTAGAATGTGTTTCACTTTTTATTGTTCTTGACATGCAATACAAATTGATGATTCTTCATTTTTAGGTAGGTGATTATGCACAGTTTGAGAATGACCTATGCACAGTTTGGACAACACAACCTGCTCCCTTCTTATCTTTCTGTATTCTGATTTCCACTCTCCTCCCATGGGGGGGGGGGGATGCTATATAGTTTGTTGTCTGGGTTGGAGCTTCAACACTCCTCTTAATTGATTATAGTTAGTAATTAGTGGGTTTGTTGCTCTCTTGTTTTTTAGTGCTATAAGTGCTGACATGGAGTCTGTAAAACCATATAAAAAAGCAGTACAAACTGTGTGTGTGTAAAGCTGATTTTGCCTGTCCCCCATGCATCTGTATATAGTAGGAGGTTGCTAGCATAGATGATATTAGAAATTATTTCTAACTGAGGTTCCCTTTTATGCAAAGAATGCTCTTCCTTAATGCCAATGGAAAACAGGGCAATAAACTCACCAACACTAGGTGTTGCTGCTGTAGTTCTTGTAGTAAGCAAATTTTTACAGGGTACAGTTACAACCCTCACACCCAACCAATTTTTAATTTAGAGTGTTCCTTTTCCTAGACTGGTTGCCTACCAAAGCTAGAGAACCCAGTCTACCCAACTATTTAACCCATAGTTGGTGTGAGAGAAAGGATGAATTCACACCTTTCACAAGAATATTTCTGCGCAAAGTAAGTGCAATAAACTCAGTCATGATTTAAACTCAGAAAGTTGATCCCACTTTCCACACTGATAACTGCTACACTGCGTACAAAGTGATTGATTGATTAATCTGATTTTTACAGTTTATCAACCTTTTGCAGGTTATTTAAAGCCAGACAATATTTTTAGATTTTAAGATTTTGTGAGGGTGGGGTATAATAATGATTTACTGATACGTCCTACTAATTAACCCATAGCTGGTGGGGAAGAAGAGGTAGATACATACTTTTGCCAAGGGTATTTACGTGTAAGTGAATACTGAAACTCGGCTCCCCAATTTTCAATTCTGAACTGTTACCCATTACACCAGCCACACATTCAAGCTTACACCCATCTAGGTATTGACCAGGCTTGACATTGCTTAACTTTGGTGGTTGCATGAGAACTGGTGTTTCATTATGATATGGCTGTAAGCTGATATGTACAAAGTAGACTGGTAGATCATAAATCAGTGATATTTACAAACTTGCTGGTCTCACATCTTTAAAATTAATTTCAATAATCAATTTACTGACACTAATTGAATTATTTGCATCCTTTGTTATTTGCAGTGTTTTCTGTTTAGTATACTTCCTTATTGGGTGATTATCCAAGGCTTAGGGTAAGGAAAAGCAGTAAAAATATGCATGCTGTTTGCACGAATTCTGATGTTAAGTGATAACTAACAAGTAGTGTTTATATTTTCTTTCCCTTGGGGAGATGAGCAATTCTACACTGTGCAATATTTTGAATCTCTTGTAAACAGGGGTTGCCAGGGATTTTATTAACATCCTTGCCTGTATCTTTTTTATTGTATATAGGTTTCCAATTATTATAGGTACAACAATAGTCTTAAGGTGTTTTCAATTTTAATGTTTTTCAATTTCAAGAGCCTTATATTATTTTTTCATATTTTTAACAGATATATTTGTATTTGTTGCCACTGTCATATGTATGAGAAGCATTTTTTGTTTGTAATCTCTAATCACTATGTTGGTCTATTAGGTTTTATATGGACGTCAGTATAAAGGGTAAAGTGTCAAAATGGTTGTTTTTGACTGGCTCAGAGCGATATTCGCCCCATTTTTCAGCATATGGTGCACTATAATATTGATCTATATTATGAATGTACTGCCCAATCTTATCATGCCAATCTTTGTATTCCTTTGGTGTTAGGATTAGATGACTGGATACCAAGTGGTCAATAGTTCAACATGTTGCTCACATTATTGTTAATTTCTATATGATTGCTGCAACACAGCAAAAAATGGCACACTGTAGCACTGTTTTTGCTAATGCAACACAATTAAAATGCTTGGAAAATAAAATAATTTCCAGTACATCTAGACCCTGAGTTAATTTTATCAAAGTATAAATTGACAAAAAAATATAGAGACAACTTACTGATTGCTAATTTAATCTTTTAAAGAAAATAAGAAGAAATAAGCAGGGAAGAATCCTTGATCTGTCTGCACTCTTTTCTACCAGACATAGTGGCATACCAGCAGTGATACTTTAATATTAATAATGAAGTTTAGTGATAATTATCATTTGCAAATAATTATAAATTCTATAAATAGAAAGTCACTTGACATCAAGCGGAAGTTGCCTAAAGGTGGCATTTAAATGAATAATAATATTTCATTTATTCAACATTTCTATTCTACCAATTAATAGTTTAATTTGGAATTTTTAAGGGCTTTAAAAGACAAAAAAACCCCAAATATTTAATATATCCTTACTTATAAATGAAACACTGTCAATTAATTTTAACAAGTAATTTTCCTTCATTGAAATTTTTGTTACATATTTTACTTGTGTTGTTTGTCTACAACAACAATGTGGCTCAAAATTAATAAATAGAAAATATCACTCCTTTATTATTTCTCATCTATCAGAGTTCCTAGCAAAAATATAAAAATCAAAATCCAGGTTATTAAAGGTTTTTATTTTTGGCCAATAAGTAGTCTTTTCAAGGTTAAAATTAGCTTTTTCAACATCTTTTTCTAACCTAAAGCAACAGGTTTCAGTGCTCAGGTTATTCCCTTCTCAGTTCATCTGGGTAGTCAGTTTGGTTGCTGACAAAATTTGGCATAAAGATACTGGAAGAAAGAGACTATGTGAGAAATTATTTGTTATCTTGAAATTATCATCATGGAAGTAGGCCAAAACAAAAATGTTTGGATTTGAAAGAGATTTTAATTTTATGATAAAATTATTAATTTCCAATTGATAACAGATTAAAAAAAAACATCCATTTCTTCAGAAAAATATGTATAGTTGAAAACTAGTTCCAGATTTTAATCCTCAGTGTTTCAGCAAATTTAATGAAAGCTTATATTAATTTATTCATGATAAATTAATATTCAGTTTTAAGCTTCCATAGATTCAGAAGAGATCATTTGAAATTACAACTAAGTGACATTTTCAAAGTTCTTTCCATGATTTTTCAGAAATTCAGAGCCTTTCAAGACCTACATAGTTAATTGCAGGCTTTTCAAGAGTCACTAAAAACCTTAATGATATGGTTTGCTTGCTGCCATAAATTGACAATCCCAATAAAGTTTTTATTCATTTTTTTAAATCATTTCACCTCAAGTAAGATGATAGTTCCACTAAGGTGCAAGGGGCTACTGGGAATGAAAAAGAATGAGACAACTTTAGAAGGAACCTGAAACTCAACTCTAAAAAGGAAACCAATGACAAACTTCTACTTCTGTTCAAAAGACAGGGGAGTATTTAAAAAATAAAAAAAATAAAATTTTAATCTTGAACATTGAGAAAAATGTCTCAGTCTTGTGTCAGATTTAAATGAGAGTGTTTAATTTCAATAACAATAAAAAGATTTTAAGATAGAAAGAAATGCAAAAAACAAAAAAATGGAAAGGGAATTGCTTATCCTTTTTCTAAAACTAATGTATCTTTTAATCTGCAAACTGCAGGAAAATATCAATAGAAAAACAAACAGGAAATATGCAGATTTTATAGAAAATCAATACAGAAACTAAAACACAATCAAACGTTCTCTTTTGAAAAAAAAACAAAAAACATATAAAGCAAAATTGTTTGTTAATAGAACAAAGTGAATGAATATATTTAAAGAAGTTTCTTTGTATATTGACATTAGCAGGTATTTGAGTGATGAACATCATTACTTTTAATACTGACTAACAAAATGAACTGAGTTGTGCATTTGATATTTTTATGCCATTATATATCAGTAGACGATAGAAAGTTGTGCTATTATAAAACAGTAAATGATATAAGTTTATTTTAGGTCATATTTATACAAAAGAGGATCAAGTCAAAAAAAAAAATGTAATTTTCTTTAACATTCTCTAGCATCATTTTAAAGAGACTCAAAGAAAAATATATATACATACCCTTGCCAAAAATAAAATTGCAAAGCCCTAATATGTATTTTCAATTAATAATATGTATTTTCATTTAATCATGTCAAACTGTACAGTTATTATAACTAGTTAACAGTAAAGGATCCTATATACAATTCAACATATAGACAGATTCCAAAATAAGTAGTGCATCAACAGTAATTTGATGCCATATTAGTGGCAATGGTGACAATATCTTTTTCCGTACAGGAAACATTTGGCATTCATTAACATTTAGCACTCTGTATCATTTATAAATATTACTTACCTTTTTACTGTATATAGAATCCCCTCAAAATGCAGGGTTTTATATATTAGTTTTATATATTTGAAATTGCAGTAGCCAGTCTCTCAATTTCAGTCAAGATTGTTTTAGGTGTTGCCATAGAACGATATAAATGCACAACCAAGAAATTCAAATTCAACTTACATTGGCTGGGCTAACATTTTGCTTGGTGAAAATAGTCACCGACAGTAGGCTAAGGGTTAACCAAACAGTGTTATTGCTCATTGAAGTTTAATATTTTCTTTAAAACATTTTTTCAGGAAATTAGTTTCCTCAAGTCCACTAAATGTTGTAGTTCTTTCTAATATTGATGAGAGTTTCCTTCCTTTCTTTTTGTTTTTGATAGTGTGGAAAGTTAACATCATGATTATATTATTTTCCCTTCTAGTTAAATGGGCAGTCCATTTTTTTTTTTGTTGCTGCTGTTGGAAGTGTTCAATTTATGTGGTTTTTATTATTTGAGATTCTGTAGTTGATTGATTTGTTTTTTATGGCTTAACAACCTTTTTTTGCAAGTTATTTAAAGCTAGAAAAAATTCTTAGATTGTAAAAGTTTTTTTTTGTGGTGGAGGAGATAATAATGTTTTACTCATACAAACCCTACTTTTTAACCCACAGGTGGGGAAATAAGAGGTGGATTCATACCTTTCTCAAGGGTATTTGTGTGTAAGTGAATATAATGAACCTGACTGGAATTGGAACTTAGCTCTCCAATTTCCAATTCTGAGTCATCATACATTACACCATATATACATCCAAGCTTACAGCATTCTCAAGCAGTGACCCATCTAGGTACTGATCAGGCTTGATGTCTGCTTAACTTTGGCAATTGTACAAGAACTGGTATTTCAGTTATTTTGTAGTGTCAGTCTATAAGATCTGATGAAGGATTGATTTCTTTAAGTTTTATATTAAATGATTAATTCATTTGGAGTTTTCCTAATCATTGATCTGAGAATAGGACTGTATACCAATCATAGTTTAAAATTTCTGAATGAATTGGACACCATACATGACACCTATATGAAAGTCTTGAATGAACAAGGCTATTTAAAAACATGACTAAAATTTTCAGGTTAATATTTTGGTTTTGTAACATCTTATGGTGATGGACAAAAGTACACCTAGTGCAATCTATCCTGTGTTCAACTTCCTTATTATTTTACATCCACATGACTGTACTCTTGCATGTATCCAATCATACAGATACCATCCTGAAATACATTATTTGATATCACTGGCTTCAGTTGACACAATGCAGCAAGAGTTGCAGGTGGGCTAACTGAATATGTCAAGTATAGTCCCATTATGTTCCATATTGCAACTTGTACATATAATCTATTACTAAAGATGCTGGAAAAATGGTCAGTTCATTGCACTACTCCAGTATGTACCTAACTCCTCTTGCTTTCTGCTACCTTTACAAGAGCCAGATAAGGCTGAAAATGAAGTACTGCTGCCATATATGAATTTCCAGTTTTGATAGGGTCCAAAAGTGTGTCTACATTCTTGTGGGTGATTAATTATTTTCCAGCTTACAAGCCATTTCCCACAGATGAAATGATACAAACCTCTCACTACTCTATTGCTATTTCAACGGAAAGTGCTCACATGAACTACATTCCTTAATTCCATTAGTTCTGACCTTCAAAGCTAAGACCCACTATGCCATGCACATTGTAGTGAACCACTCACATTTCTACTGTATTCTATTGGTTAGATGTAAGTTCCACTTGAACAACTTCTCATAAATTGCTATATTGTGGAGCTATCTCCCAAGATCACTACAAAACCTGTTCAAGTCTAGGGTTAACCATTATCGTCTTCATATATCCCAATAAATGGTGCCACTTACTCTGTAACCCTCTACCTTGAGTGACTCTTGGGCCTTGTACAGAGTGAATATATATATATATATATATGTGTGTGTGTGTGCGTGTGTAAGCAAATATATGGATATAGATCCAACAGTATGAAGAAAAATATACGGAAAAAACAAAACAAAAATCCTAATATGCAATTATGCTGTTTTAATGTTAATATAATGTCAACGTCAGACGTTTCGGTCTAGTAGACCATCTTCAGGACATATTCATAAAACATAATTTACATTAGACTATATTCAATTCAACATGAAAAGATGATGGACATAAGAGTTATCTGTTTTGATCAGTCTAAAACAGCATAATTGCATATTAGGATTTTTGTTTGTTTTTTCCGTATATTTTTCTTCATATACATATATATATATATATATATATATATATATATATATATATATATATATATATATATATATATATATATATATATTCATTCAATTGGGAACAGGTCTACAACTGTTCCCAAAATAATCATCTAGCCTTTCAAAGGGTCACAATCTGACTTCTTCTCAAATGGTTCTAATTTAACAATTGAAGCATGCATGTATCACTGTGGCCAGATAACTGCTTACTAAACTCTTTCATTACCAAAAAAGGATACGGTCAACTATTAAAAGTCCAAAGTTGCTTATGAGCATGATTGTCATGATGAAATTTCGGTTGTAGAATATATTTGCTTCATTTGTCCTACCATGATGACGTAATACTTTGGTGCAGAGCCTAATTGAGAGAAAAATAGATAAAGCAAATGACACATGTTCAGGTAAAGATTGAAGGCTTCCATTGAATAAAACATAAAATATCTGACACATTAATATTTGCTTTTTACAGTAGCTTTTCAGTAGACATATACACATAATACAAACACTCTTGATAGTAAACAGTCAACATAAATACAAGGGCCACTTGGAAAATAATATCTCTTTGTAACCCATAATTTTTCTTTTTGTTGTATGACACAGAGCAGTTGAGCATCAGTATCGCAAAATGGTGTCTGATATGAAAATGTATATGAAGAGCTATTATATAGATATATATATATATATATATATATATATATATATATATATATATATTAGAGAGAGAGAGAGAAATCTCTCATCAATATATACGGTGGTCTGTTAAAGCCGATTGTCTGTAGATGGGTAGGGATTATTTTTGAGTTATAAAACCACTATAGTAGCTACCAATAGTTATGACCATAATGTAAATATTATAAACATGTAACTATGGCATAAATAAATATATACTTAATATAGATATATTAATCAAAATAACAAAAATAATAGATTTCTCACAGCTACTTTATATACTGTACACGCATCTTTGTTTAAAATTGAAAAGCCCGCCACCGCCACCAAGTGGTCACTTTAAGAACTAATATAACTCATTTCGCTAAGCCTGCAAATACATCATTGATGATTTGAAAGTTTTTTTTTCCTGAAAATTTTTTTTTATTTTACCTGCAGATTTTGTCCATTGCATTCAAAGTCCGTAAATGAGATGTTTATCTCTCTCTCTCCAGATATATATATATATATATATATATATATATAAATCATTCTATCCCAAGAAAGACAATAAAAGCCACTAGGATGCAATGTATTACATAAAGAAAGAAAGCAAAAAGACAATAAAAGAAAAGGATTCAATATGACAAATGACATTAAAACTTTTGAAGATTGTAATTGAAAGGAAAGCAGGGAAAAAAAGTTCTGTAAGTGAGACATGTGAGAGAAGAAAATATTAGCATAGAATTAATGGTTAAACTAGTAAATTCAACAGTGAAATTATGAGACCTAGCTACCAATCTAATAATGCACTTAATCACTAAATTGCTCCATGCAGAAAAAAAAATTGCTTACAATGGCATTCATCAATGCATGTTGAACATTTACAGAGACAAATAGTGGATGTAAACACAGTTAAGCAGTGGGTAATAAGACTCAGCAAAGATAACAGTGATGTATGACAAGCAAACAAACTTTCTGGGTGTCCTTGCACAGCTGTCAACCCAAAAAAGGAAGAGAACTGTGAAAATGCATAGCCAATGGTGGTGACTTTGTTGAAAAGCTGTGTTTTAGAGTAGAAAACTTGCTCAATCCTGTGGTGTTACACTGCTGCTAGTATCTTTTGTACATTTTTGATGTGATGTAGCAAGCTTGTTTCACTATATCATTTATGAGTGAATACTGAGTTTGATCCTCACTGGTGCTCCATACTTGTGGCTTTGTGCTAGATCTAAGCTACTCTTAATAAATCACTATAAATAGTAAGCATCATTTTAGGAGCATTCCTCATATGATAGAGAATATTTTTCAGTTTTTAAAGGTTTTCTTATCTCTGTAGAGTGAGTGACCATGGTTAAATGTAAAATAAATGACAGAACTGTCTAACAAACATAATTTACAAAGATTACAATAAGAATTGGGGTTGACACACAAGAGCAAGTTCGGACAAGCAAATGTAGCATTCTGACTTCAAGACAAGACATACTGGGACTGAGTCAGACGAAGCCAAGAACCAGCCTATTTTGATGGCTCGGAAGAAATCCCAGCATGCATTTGTGTGCTTCTGCCTGTAAATTGGGGAAGGGAAAGTATTTTGCAATAATTCCTAATAAAGATTGAATCCAACAGTCTGAATGGGTAAGTTTATCTTCTCTTATGAGAATGTTTGATGAGATAAAAATCATTTAAGTATAACATGAACAAAAATATTTATGTTACTATAAAATCTACATTAATAATAATTTTTCGGTGGATTTTAAAAACATATCAACACTTTCTGGGTTATTTCTGTTGAAATCTATTTTTTATTATACTTGAGTCTATCAGTAAACATTGGCCGTGTTTATACTAGAGCTAGCAAGACCCTAACCAATAGGTGGCTCCTTTTGTGAGGGAGGAGTCTTATCCTTCTGGAGGGTAAATCAACATATTACAGGAAAAATAAAGTTTTCTTCACGTATGAAAAAAACAATCTTACATACAAGAAAATGTCATTATATTAAAAAAAAATATGCTATTTTACATCAGTGATGAGAAGTAAATACAATATAATAAAATTTTTATGCTAATGAACTTGTGACATCAGAGGTAGGATTTATGATATATATTTTAAAACTTTACTGTAATAATTACATAAATAAACTAAAGTGTCAAAAAAATAGACACACCTACTTAATAATACATAGTTTCACTCTTCGGCTAAATAGAAATGGTGACACTATATGATAAAGTGCTGGGGTTATAAGTGTTGTGGATATAACTGTCTAGGCATGTCTCAGGGCTATTGATTAGCTGGCTTTTGTTTTTTGGGTGTGGTTGCAGGGAAATTAGTGAGGTCTGAAACATATTTGAAACATGCTTAATAGGGTTTAAATCTGGTTAGCACAGGGGTTAATAGAGTAAGCAGAGTGTTCCTGGAACCAGGTTTGTGTTACCTGTACACATGATGATAAGAAAGTAGCATCACCCAGAAACATAGTAAGTATAAAATTTGGAAATTTGTCTGCAACAAGATTCATGCATGTCCCACCTATCAAGATGGACTCCTGTTTAGTGAGTGGTTCTTACAATCTCCAACAGAATACATCTTATACCATTACAGAGCCACCACTAGCTTATGCTGATAAGCTTCAGCAGCAGCTAATCTATTGATATTTCCATAGCAAGTGTTCAGATGAGCACCATTCTTTAGTTCCACCAGTTTAGATCTAAGACACAGCATACTACATCCAAAGAGCTGAATCATCCTCCTTTTCTCTGTATTCTATTGTACAGAACAAGCATCACTCAGTTTTTGCCCCAAGCACTGCTTTGTGGAACAGACACCGTCACGGATGCTACCCTGAACATTACCAATCTTAACCTCTTCAAGTCAAGGTTTAGTGGTTATCTATTCTACTTATCCTCACTTTCTATCCCTTCCTTTCACACAGTAACCATCTACCTTGAGTGGCACTCGAGCCTTGTGTTGAATGAAGTTTAGCAAAAAACAAAAAAGCAAGTATTTAAGGAGATATATTTAGCTAAATCTAAGAGAGAGGATGTTGGTGTGCAAACTTGCATAATTTCTGATAATGATGCCTTGATAATATCAAGAAATAGGCATTAGTGATGGTTAGATAATCACAAAGTGGAGAAGGTTTTTTTGTTACTGTCATATATGCCCATTTATTGAAGTCATTGTCATGACATCTGTAACATCTTGTTGACTTTATTGATTTACAATAAAGCTTAGTAGGACAAGAAGATCAATTTTGAATCCCGTAAACAAGTAAGTGTTTATAAATCTTAGAATTCCGGATAGATCAGCCAGTTTAATTTATTTTGAGATGACCAAAGTATTTTTTTAAGGTGAATATATATATATATATATGAATATATATATATATATATATATATATATATATATAGATATAGATGCTAAATGTATTGATGAATTGTGGAGCCAAAATACACAAATTTGCATTTAACGTGTCAGGAATCTCAGATTATAAGAAAGTAATGCTATCAGTTTTCCATCTGAGATTTTAAGATGGTTTGTTACACAAAGTCAATGAATATCTGGGACTATTTTTATCTTTATTGACTGTTTTCACATTGTGACAGGTCTCACAGACTGCTTTTATAAGCAATAAAAGGCAAACAAGACGACACTGGATACATTTACCTTGCTAGGATAACTTACCTACTGTGATTAGTATGTATCACATTTAGCAGGTAACGTGACCCTTAATGACCAATCAGTGGAGACCTGTTTTGCAGAGGGACAATGTTTTCATATACACTGGTGAGAAAAGATGTGTTCTTGACTTGTGGGTAGATAGAACCGTTTGCAAGATGATGTGCCTGCCTTGTGAGTAAAGACAACTTTTTGCAATATACACTAGTTTTTGTTTTCAGGGTTGGTGAGAAGGCATGTAACTCATTTCTATACTTTGTTAGCATGTTCCTTTTTAGAAAATAAAGATTTCATTTATGCTTTTCTGATTACTGCTTAGCCATTTTTATGTTTAGGTAATTAACTGTTTTTGACAGCTGGATACTACCAAGACTGCCCAACGTATATCTGGTAACCTAACAACCTGTGTATGGTTAGAAAAAGGACTAGCTGTAGCATTTTGTAGGATGAAACAATTTAGACATGGAGAGTCTGAAAAATACATTCTTTATTAACAATATTTTATTCATACACAATATTATTTGTCAAATAAGTAAGCATACAATTAATATCTTTTTCAAAGATGCAACATTACAAATGTACCATTACTCTATTGCTATTTCCAAGAGAAATCTTCAGCTCCAGCAGTTCAGAGCTCTACAGCAAGAACTCACCATATCCAGAATCAAATCACTGCCATTTTCTCCAGGAACTTCTATTTTTAGGAACAATCTCCTGCATGGAAGTTTCTCTAAACACTACAATCTTAACCTCAAGTCAAGTGTCAAACATCTATTAGCCACACATCCTTATCATTTTCATTTCTTTCTGCCACCACTTAAATTCATATCAAACACCTCATGCAGTATTTTTGCATATATATCATTTTATATATTCAGAGAGATTTTTTAAATTGTAAAGTTCACTCCGTAAGAGGCTGAAGAGCCAGATGGTAGAGTGGTTCTTGAACCTCATACATGGTTAACTTTAGAATTAAAAAAATCTCTGTGAAAACATTGAATATATGAAACGTTATATGTGTGAAAATTAAAAAAACAAAAAAGAAAATTACTTACTCATGAGCAGCATAGATAAGAAGAAAGTCAGAAAAAATTACAGACAGACGTTGGAAGTATATCGTTGCCAAAGATGCGTATGGATCTTTACGGATCACCAGCATCTGTGGATCAAAGAACTGGGCAATTTGAGAAAGACCAAATTCAAACCAGGCAAATAATGGAGGGTAATCCAATGTCCAAATCGAAGTATCCTGAAATAATAGCAATAAAAGAATCCTACAAGTAATATGAATTATACATTTAAATAAATAAAATATATATTAAATAAATAAAATATATATTACATGGCAAGTAAATATTTACTCTCATTTTGAGAGTGAAACTTTCTTGAATCTAATTCAAACATATGACCAATTTTTCATAACTTGAGGTCACTTTGGCTCATGTCAGCTATGGTCACTGTCTAAATAATTAGAATAATTTTAATACTACTATGCTTATACTTCTTTTTCTTTTTTTTTTTTTTTAAAAGTTTGTGTCCTTTATATTTTGTTTAAAGATTGTGGAAGTCGCTTACTTTTTATAGAATTTGTATATTTGCAAATAAATAAAAGAAACTATTTTGAAAATCTTCCTGAACATGAACAGACCTTCTTTTCTTATGTTTTTTAAATTGGTATCTTTCCATGCAAGGCAGTAAAGCCACTAAGAAACAAGGAGTTACAGGGTGTGGAAGAATTAGGAACAAAAACATTAATAATGTTTGAGAAGAAGAAAGTGTAATCAAAAGAACAGTAGATAGCAATTGACATTGCATATAAAGTTGGTTGAAAAACATGGAGCCGGAAGGGAGTTCCACAGGTGAGAAATGCAAGGAAAGAAACTGTTAGCATAGAACTTATGGTTGCATCTATGGGCAAATAGTTAGCCCCCAAACTGAGATCAAAACACAATGATAGTATTAAAATAGATTTTTATAGTAAAAATACCAGCATTACATTTTTGAAAACAAAAAATATTACCAGCAATACATTGACAAAAACCCTCTTTACAAAAATATGTCAATGAAACCTTATCTACAAACTGACTTCTTACAAATACATATTCTATTCATACAAACCTCTTCTATAGCTTATTGAGGTTGATATGCAATAAAACAAAATAAACCAAACCAAACACAAACATGGGATCATTATTATTTGGGTGAGTATGAATGCTGACAATGCTTATGGAATTTCAAAATTAACTAGGAGTTGCTTCAATCTTCAAGTTAAATCATTTTTATAGAATTGCCTTAAGAAAAACCGTGTTAAAATGTAAAAAAAAATAATATTTGTAATAATGTGCAAACAGCCATATGAAATAAGAAAAAATGAATGGATCAATAATTTTTTGCATGAATTATTTAGATATAAAATATAAGTAAAGACCTCTTTTACAAAAATAGGGAAAAAAGACCTTTTATTAAAATAAGGAAAAAAGACCTCTTTTATGAAAAGAGGGGAAAAGACCTTTTTATGAAATATCATTATTTTATACTGCAATTAGTAATTTTTAAAAACTTCTTTGCCTCTTTCTGTAAACCTATAATGTGACCCTCACTCAAGCTTTCCACTGACCAGTAAATGATCAACCCACGTTGTGTTCTAATTCTCAATCTTGTAATGTTCAACGAGGTTTAGGGAAGGGCATACATTAAGCTCATAAAGTAAACACAATGAAGGAAAAGCCATGCTGAGAAATAAGAATTTGCCTGTTCATCCAGGTGAATAGGTAGGTGATAATGAAGAAAACTGCGATGTTAGCTCTTCTCCCTACCAATCACCTATCTACTCATCCCAATGTAGTAACTGGCAAGTATGAAAAGTGGAAACTTTGGAATTATGACATGAACATGTCCATCTACTACCAAGGGTGAACCAGCACTCTCTCTGATCCCAAGAATGACTGTTAATATAGACCAGCAACCGGATATACCCCTATTTCCAGTTTTGTTGTCACTTGATCTATAAAAATCCTTCAATCAGCCCTTTACCTCTCATTAACTTTTGAGTAAAATGGATGCTGCTGAGAAGACTGAATATCAAAACAATGCATCTTCTGGCCTACCAAACAGTAATACTTGAGATTGCCTCTTCCCCAGTTATGTCCATAGTATCACATTCCAGTGTTGATATGATTTTCTTTTATGATTTTATAACAAACCAACAATCAGATTGTTAGTTTCAGAATGAATACAAATTTAAACTCACACTATTAAGTTGTAAATTGAACTTGACTTTGACTAACAGTATTGCTCTAACAAAAATCACAGTGAGATGTGCCATTTTTTACTGTGTTATGCTAACAAACATATCTTCAAACAGAAATTGAATCATGTTTATTAGATCAGATAGAGAATTATGACAATCTTGAATGTTTGTGCCTGAAAAAAAAAAAATGGTCAAAAGGATAGTTTTTCCCTTGACACTGCTATTATTTAAACTACCTTCACTCCTATTATTGTTCTAAAAAGTGATGATTATAATTGGAATAAAACTTAAAGATATGATGAAAGTGAATTTATACATTTTTTGTTCTTGAGAATTTATAACAAAAATATTAAACACTATTTATTAGTTTGTTTATTTACAAAAATAATTTTATATTTACAGCATTATCGTAATAAATGCAATTGTATTAAAACTAATGCAATGCAATATTTACCATTTACCAATTTATAAACAAATAAATATGAAAATAATTTTTTATTCATAAACATTTACTAAATTATTAAAATATGTGAACCAACTATAAGAAAATCCTTATTTACTATTTTATAAAGTTTGAATTGATTTCAATTAGCTGAGGTTTTGCCAACCATTCCAATAAACAATATAATGAATAAATAGTCTAAATAAACAATCTAATAAATAAATAATGTTTATTATTTTTGTTGTTAATTCTCGAGAACAAAAAATGTATAAATCCACTTTACTAGTTTAGATTTTATTACAATTCTAATCATTGCTTTTTACAATGATAAAAATTGCTAAGGAGTGAAGGTAATTAAAATAAAAGGAAAAAGCATCCTATTGACACTTTGCTTTTTTTGGGGGGATACAAAGGTTCAAGATTGCCAAATTATTGTAGTCACAAACCTTGTATTGGTATCCAAGTTACAGATTACCATCTTTTTTATTAGATTATTACAATGAATTATTTAATCATTATATCAATCTAATAACAATGGTTTTAATCCATCGTTTGAATATCAATACAAGGTTGAGATTAAATTTCTGAAATGTTTTAGATATAAATGACAATAAAGAAATCTGTAAACTTTTCCATAAATTGTATTTCAATTGATTTATCTTCACTGAAATAAGAGTTTTCTCCCTTGAACCAAATTTCACACCAATCTTCTCACCGGCATTCTATTTAATTTTCTTCTAGTAGAAAACCTACTGCGGGAAAAAATTTGCCTCGTCAGTCATGTATCACATGGCACATAACTGACTAGTAAAAAAATGTCCCATTCATCATCAGTATTTAAAGTAACAAATACAGCTGCCAATGCAACTAAAAATCTTACTACCATATAACATTATGACATATCTCAATATTAAAATTCAGATGTGTTAAGTCATTTGAGTTACAAAGTATTCAGTCTTTATTAATTTTGTGATAAAAAATATAATTTTCTGCATTTTCGTTTGTGCTATGGTTTAAAATCAAGACAGTTTTCAAGCAATTTTAAAGTACATCTGTGTATTTGGAATGAGATCTCAACCCTGTTATGCAGATGATAATAATAACAAAGTTACAAAAACATATTCATTAAAAATACTGCATTCAGAAATTAAGTAGCTGAGTAAATGCTCTGACCCATTGTACCAAATGATAGTAACCAAATAACCTTATTTAGAGAAGCATGCATTATTTTTTTTTTATTTTAAAATAATTCTTTTGCATTATATTGAGACAAAACTGTTTTATTTTATTATTTTATTTTTTTGAATTGGTAGTTTTCTTCATTCACATTTCCTTGAATTTACTATAGAAAGTGGGTGGTTGGAATAAAAGGAGTGACTAGAATCTTTTTTTTTTTTTAATAATTTTTACGTAGGAGATGCTTGTCTAAGAATACTTGCAGCCTAAATTATGGGGTAGGAAGAAATTTACTAAATATTTAATATAAGAAGTGGTTGGAATGAGGATTTTCTGAGTAGATATTTCTTCCAAAAAAGCAAAAAGAATAAATATCTTTGCCTGCTGATTTGAAACTCAAAAGATGTTTGTGTATATTTATGACTTTAAATATTATTATCATAAATACTCATATTTTAAATAAACGCACTATTTTTATTTTTACTTTAAACAATGTGTATTATGTCTATCAGCCTGGTCTGCATATTCGAAAAATCTTAACGAAAATGTGGTTGCTGACTGGAAGCAAACCTACACCCCCTTTGTAGGAGAAACTGGTGTTTGATTTACTGTGCTTTACGTTTTTTCTGCCATGAAAGCATCACAGTGAATCAAACATCTATTTTCCCTTTTAAGGAAAGCATACTTCTTCATTAAGACATTTTTCTCAAAAGTACATATCTCCTCAGTTTTGTATCCAAAACGTAAACAAAGCAATTTCTAAAGAATTAATGGATTCATTTTTAATTCAAAATTTATATTACTTCAAATATTATTATAAAGGATAGTCATATATGAGTATCCACCATAATAATGTTTGAAGTATTAAAAACATAATTTTCAAATATTTTGGGAAGGGTAAATAGGCATCTAAAAGGAGAACATATTACATGTTTGTTTGTTTGTGTGTGTATATATATATATATGTATGGTCACATGGTTGAGTGGTTAGCATGTTTGCTTCCTGACCATGAGATCCAGGTTTGAATCTTACGATGGTTGATTTATCAGGAAGGAGACTTCTTGATGTTATTGGAATGGATCGAGGTCGATCCCAACATGTGGCTCCTTTGGAAAGTGCCTGAAAACCATACCACAGGTTGACCCAAGCCCTGTGAGTGAATTTGGGTAGATGGAACTCTTGAGGGCCGTTGATAGCTGTGCTAGAACAAAGTCACAAGTCATTGTAGCCGAGGGCTTGAGTGTACTGGCCTCATTCAAATTGTTGATCACGCTAGACAACATGCTCTCTCCCAGAAATTGTAACTTTGGCTGCTCAGAATAGTAGCAGTATAAACCACAGGTGGGTTCTGTAGGTGTTGAGCAAACACAACTGGGCCTGAGTGAGTGTCTGCAATAGGGATTGACTAGCTATCCTAGTAGATGGGCATCCTCGAATACGAGTGGCCAGCTATTATATATATATATATATATAGGTAATAAATCCACTGGTATATAATCCAAGTGGATCCTAGTAATATAATAAAAGATATTAAAACTGATCCACAAAAAGAGCTAAATGTATTTATTATACAGAGCAAATAAATAGTAGTAAACCATAAAATCCAAAATTACTTTATATGGGATATAGACCTATTTCAACTTCAATTTGAAATAGGTCTATACCCCATAAAAGGTAATTTTAGATTTTTAGGTTAAATTATATATATATATATATATATATATATATATATATATATATATATATATTAATGTATATTTGGACAGGAACCTTTCTTTTAAATATCTTTCATTAAATGTGACAGACAAAAAAAAATTAATTGATTTTTATTTAGTTTTTACAGTATTCTTACATTTTATGGTTTGGTAGGAGTAAGGAAGTGCAAAAATTGTCCATATTGTTCACTGTCCAAGCATTTTTGACAACTTCTTTAGCCATTTTCAAGGGGGGTTGTTTTATTTGTTAATTTCTCTACATGTTTGACTGTTTAAGATTTCTTTTTGAGTTATTATATATATATATATATATATGATTTATTAAATTCAACAAACAAGGGGTGTTAATTTACATTTTTAATTGCATTTTTCAATTTCCAAACAAGTTGTTAAGCATCAAAATAAAAGATATGGATAAACTGCCCAAAGTTTATGATTTAGGTCTTTCAGTACTTTCAACTGTTTCAACCTTTAATAAATAAATGTTGTCAGATCATAGATAAACAATTTGGATAGTGGCATTTTGGGGAATTCTGCATTGATTGTGAACAGATAAAAACCATTTTGACTTTTATTTATTATAAGTTATAAAAGAAAAAAAAACCAAAAAACTTTCTTACCTCATAATACCATTTCTTGATGGGTAAACTGTGTGTAATTGCTAACCAGTTTCTGTGGACTTCAAAATCTGTTGATCTACTGTAAAATAAAGAAATTTTTAATTTAATATTTTAAAGCAAAAATAAACAAATATACATTTTACAGTTTTTAATTACAAACAAGAAAATAATATAAAATATAAAAAAAAATTGACTGTATATGCCACACCTACACAATCAGTGAATAAAAATCTGTTATTTTTGTTTAATGTATAAATTTTCAAAACTTAAAATTTGCCCAACTTCACATTAAAAAAGAATGTTTTTTGTCAATCATATGTATAAGGGAGGAGAAATGTTTATTGCAACAAAGTGTTAATAAACATCTTTCACAAAGTTAATTAAAATTATTGACCAATCAGCAACAGATTTTTTTTTTTTTAAATCGGTATCACCTCACGCAAGGCAGTAAAGACGCAAGGGGTTACTGAGGGTGTAGAAGAATTAGGAACAGAAACATTAACAATGTGTGGGAAGATTAATCAGGAGCACATTACATAGCGATTGACATTGCATTTAAATTTTTGCAGGTTAAAGTTGACTGGAAAAGCATTGAGTCGGAAGGATTTTTGCAAGTGAAAAGTTTGATAAAAGAAACTAGAATTTACGGTTACGTAAAAACACACACACATAAACTTTATAACTAGGGCTAAAAATAAAATTAAAAAAATAAACTTCGATTGATATTAAAAAAAAAAAAAACTATAAAAAATTCTCTCGCCACCATCATTGTTTTTTAACAAATAATTTTACATTAAATACACTTGTCATAAACTTTATGACATAAAGTGACCCGTAGAAAAAGTGTCGCAGACTATATCTTATAAAATTTTATTCGATCCTGTCGCGATTGAGTGCCCTGTGCCAGACTACGTTGAACATAAATGCGTACGTGTCAATAAATACCATTTAACAACATAATGTTAACATTAAAGTTCATAAAACGTTAAGTTTTAATTTTTATAATATCATTGCCAATATTCAATATAGAGCTGCTAGAGCGACTACTAAACCCAAACAATGTTGGGCCAACTTCAACAAATCAAAAGAAATCGATCGGAGTATTTTAAGTAAAAACTGCTAAAAAAGATAGAATATAGTTGGGTAACATAGATGCATTTTTTCGCTTGGTTGTTTAATAACGAAATGTTAAAAAAATAAATAAAAAAAAACAAACAAATCTAACCCATTATACCCCAGATCTCAGAAACTTTTTAGTTTTTCTACACATTGAGTTCGAACTGTTTCATTTATTTATGTTAGCTTGTTTTGCTATAAAGGCGAAATAGTACAACTACAATCGTATTTAAATCGTCATTACATGCGATTTTAAAGCATCAGAATATAAAAATAATAATTCAAGTATCCAAATGAAAATGTATTCGACAAGGAAAATGAAAGCATTCGATAGTTAAAAATATTTTATATTTTTAATAATTATCATCAGTAAATAAAAGTGTCGTACGGAGCAAATCACAGTTTGATTTGGTAAGGAGAAAAAATATTGCAAATACATGATTAATGACTTACTAGGAAGGTATTAACAAAAGTTTGAGACACGTAATTGCCGCAGCCACATATGTTATGGACGGCGCCATGTTGAAGAATACGAAACAATGAAAAGAAAGAAAAAAAAAGCTAGCAATTTTTTAAGAGTCATTTTGACCCAGCTTAAAAGTTAACTTGACGTGGCATCATAGGGAAAAGCCTAAAAAGTTCAGTGAGTTTAGTCTTTTATTGGCGCTCTACGACTATAATCTTGTATTAGTTTGAATAAATAAACACTAGGTAAGACTATAGAAACAATTAAAATCTTATCTAAATAATTAGATAGTTTTATTGCAGCTTTCATTTTACAACTTAGAGCAGATTTTAGAAAAGTTGGTGTAAATTAGGAAAAAAAAAGTTGACGATTTACATTCTCCAAGATGTCCTGCTTTTCCGTTTTGTTGGGTTTTTAAATTTTAGAAAATTTTGTTATTGTAATAAAAATTAATACCGCAAAAAAGGATTGTGTAACATCTGGAAACATGTTGTCCTGGATACCAGCAGGTTAAAAGTTCAGGTTGTGCTACTGGGTTGGTGGGACTCATTATCTATAATAATTTTTAGAAGGAGGGTAGCTTTTAAAATAAAATTGCAGATAATTGTAATGACGTTGACGTATAATACCTTATTTTTTGCATTTTATTTCTTAGAATTTTTTTTACAATGATATTCATCCTGTACAAGGTCCAAGAGCCACTCAAAGTAGAGGGTTACAGAGAAAGAGGCATCATTTCAAGCAAGGAGATAATAGCATCAAAATGCAAGGGACTACCGGAAGTGAAAGAGAAGGAAGAGGTTTTAGGAAACAAGGGATAAACCTCTACTCCTGTTCAAAAGACCGGGAAAGAGTGTGAAACACGCGAACCTATCTACTCCTAGTAAGAAAAAAAATAAAATAAATAGTAAATAAAATTCTAGAGTTTCAGACGGAGACCTTAGAAGCATAGATTTGAAATCGACTTTAGAAGGAACCCGGAATCCAATCCTAAACAGGAAACAAGAGCTAAACCTTTACTTCCGTTTAATAGATACGGGAGGAATGTGAACCGGACGATAGGCAAACATCTACTCTTATTAAATTACAGTTAGGACTGAGGTTAAATAGTTAGTGAATAACATACTTAGGTAAATTATGGTATAATCATCGTGATGTCCTTTTTTTTTTTAATGATGACATATCCTATTTTAATTAGCGAGAAGTAATTAAGAAAAATCTTAAGTCAATTTACGATTATGTTAATGGTTTGTAACGGAAAGGCGTTACCAATTGTAACAAAACAAATGACCCCCCCATGTATATATAATTCGTCACCGGTAGTTTCATGCAGAACGCAGTCTTCAAGTGCTGAATACTCAGCATCTGAAGATTGCGTTGTGCATGAAACTCCGAGTCGTGCTATTGGTGAAAAATAATATGTATATTTATTAATATATACTTAATAGCTCTGTTACATGGCATCGAGCACTATTTTATTAACACCATCACTCAATGTGCCATATCTTATATCTTACTTATTATAAAACGCAGATTGTGTGTGTGTGTGTGTCTGTACGTTTATATATTGGATCGGAATTCCTACATCTTTCAACCGATTTCAACAAAATTTCACAGGGCTACGTAAAAGTACCTTGCGGTGGTTCTGACAGCACCAAAAATTGGAAAAACACAATTGTCTTTGCACAAAATCAATTTGAAAACACGATTAAGAGGCATTAATGAAAAGGGGGACAAATCATATCGAGTTATACTTATTAATATCGGGTATCGAGTTATACTTATTATAAAACCCAGGTTGTGTGTGTGTGTGTGTGTGTGTTTGTTCGTTTATATATGGGATCGGATTTCCTACATTTTTCAACCTATTTCAACAAAATTTCACTTTTTTTTTGGCAGGTAGTGTTTCTTATTGTCTTGCACACTTTTTTCTTTATTTTTACATTCAGAATGCTTTAAAAATTCCATTTACAAGACAATTGTTTATAATAAAATTCTATTCAATCGGTAGACTCATAACGATTGAAAACAATGTTTTTGTTTGAGTTTGACCAATTTGTAAAAAAAAAAAAAAAAAAAATAATAAATAATATTTAAACAATCTACGAAGAAATTAATTTGAAATTCGGTGGAGTTTTGGGTTTCTTCGTAGATTGTTTAAATATTTAGATATTTATCAAATCTTAACCTCCCAAATATGCACGTTAAAGTAACGCGAATTAACAGTGTCTAAGAATTTGAATGAAACCTGTCGTGTAATTGATTGGGGTTGTTGTAGCTTCTTCCTTTAATGTCGTTCTTCTCATTCACCCCTTAGCCATCTATATCTAGAGACGAGACGCGTTAAATTTGAGCAACATCTAGCCAACACGCTGGGGTTAAAAATAAGAAATTGAAATGATACATATGACAAACTCATATCCTCTCTCCCACTTCACTTCCTCAATTTTACGTATACTTGATGAGGTCCGTCAAAAACGTGAATTTCTTTTCATTTTAGCTTTTGGAAGTAAAGTCTGATGATCCAGAACCCTGTTAAAGGGGTTATGGTGAAATAGCTTATTACATGGAATCTTAACGTGGTCTGTTTTTTATTCATATATATATATATATATATATATATATATATATATATATATATTAATTGGTTATTGTTATTAACGTCTTATATGAAGAATCTTTATTCAACAGTTGAATATTAATTTAACAAATAATTCTATACGTTTAAATTATTTACTAGGTTCTTAAAGAAGCTATTTATTTATCAACTATAAAAAAATTATGTAGGAAACTCACAACTTATTTAGCATTTTGTTAAATTACTTCTCCACCCCATTTTTATTTCTTAGCAAATGGTATTGTCTAGTTCGTATAATTTATGGATTCATTAACATTCGCTCCTCTTTATATCGGTGCTGCTGTTAGCTGCCAATTTACGGGTCATGACCCATTTATAAAAAATAATTTTAAAATTTTTGCTTCTTCGCTTAGTTTAAATTTAACGTAGGCCATATTTGATTGGTTGATTAGAGTGAAGCCAACAAACGTTATAACCCTCTTTTTTTTCGTAAAAAGAGGTTGTATTTTGCTTTTAAATCTGAATAAATCGTTCACTTGCCAGTAATTTACAATTATCTGATGAGATGCATTGCTACACATCGAAAAACGATTGCAATTGTATAGCTATTTTGACATGTTTTCGGTGTAATATCCTAAAATAAATATTATTGCTCTACTTTGTACTGAGCGCTCTTTTAAATAGCATGTTACGAACGATGGAATTGTACTCTATTCGTTCTCATCTTATCTATCTCTCTCTCTCTCTATATATATTAATTTAAAGAAAACCAGACAACTGTAGCGGACCGTGGCGGTGATGAGTATGTAGAAGAACACACGTGAGTTAAAATTTCCTGCTAGCCGGTCCAACTACATGAGAATATTGGACTTTAATTAAGTCCAAAGAAAACAAACAAGACCGATAAATATATGTAAACAAATATATGTATTAATAGCAAGTTAAAGGTTACAAGCACATGGACAGTTACATGGACAGAGTGCGTGTTGTGAATATTATGTGCGTGTGTTGTGGTGAGTGTTCGTACGTACGTGTATTGTTCTTAGCGTGTTCCCAGAATTTGGGAAACGCTGTATCTGTGAGAGCTCACATCTGCGAGGTGGTATAAGGCTGAAGGCCTGAGGAAAAAAGAGGTCGAGGCGAAGGGTCAGCCAGTATTTATAGCCAGGGGAGAGAGACCCCTGGTGAAGGGTTAAGGAGGAGCTAATTCCGACACAACTTTAAGGTTCCATGTTATAATTTAAATCCCCGAGGTAGGATTTTCTTGTTTCCTGGATCATCAGACCTCACTTCCAAGGATGAAAAAATTGAATTTAAACTTACACTTTTTTATTCGCTCTGATTTAACATTGAGCTCTCTGGTTTTCATCCTCCTTGGGATCATCCTACAGATTACCAAGATTTTCATTACTTATTATATATATATATATATATATATATATATATATATATATATATATATATATATAGATAGATAGATTATATATATATATATATAGGACATAGAGAGAGAGAGAACATTATATATATATATATATTATATATATATAGGACATAGAGAGAGATTATTATGTTTTAACTGAAAATAAATAAAAATTATATGCGATTATGCTGTTTTTAATGTACATTGACATTAAACATTAAAACATACATAATCGCATATGATTTTTGTTTGTTTTATATCATTTCATATATATATATATATATATATATATATATATATATATATATAAATATATATAAGAACATATAGAGAGAATATATATATATATATATAAATAGATAGATTATATATATAGAACATAGAGAGAGAATATATATATATATATATATATATATATATATATATATATATATATATATATATATATATATATATAGAGAGAGAGAGAGAGAGAGAGAGAGAACAACTTAAATGCATAGCAATCTTCTCAGTGTAGCGATTTAGTGTATTATTTTCTCGTTACCTTTTGAGCCCCACAAGTGACTTTGTAGACAGGTGGCTTTATTCTGATTATAGTATTTGGCCCTTTGTGGTTGCAGTTTCCATGGATTCAGCAAACAAGAAGCAGAAAATTATCGGGAAAAAAATCAAGAAAATATTCATAAAGAAAACTTGAACGTGAGATGCTCTCATCTTCCCCGTTTCTCAGTTTTTATCCAGCACTCATTGTTTGAGTATCGTTCATCTCGTTCATTTTCTAATTGTACCGTGTACAGTATTTTTGTTCTTTTCTTTCGGGATTTGGAATAGAAACTTTGTTTATTTTTCTGTCTTTTAAATCCTCCTCTACTAAATAAAAAAATAATAATGAAAATCTAATAATTAACTTTGATAGGTTTTTAAAATCCAGTTTCGTCGCTTACAAACTTTCTAATGTAAAATGTCTTTTTTGTTACAAGTAAACAACTTTACACACTATAACTTTTCACAACTATCTCTGATTTTGTACAGTACACACAAACAATTCTGATATCAGAATTTTCTCCAATCTTTTTTTCTTATTAATAATACATAGAATTTGATGATAAATGTATTTGTATATCTTTTCCCCCATGTGTCTCGATTTTCTAACGAATTATTTATTCTCACTTACATAACTTCACAGTATTGGCATTATATTAAATATTATAATACATTTACAAATGATTTTAAAATATATGAAAAAGGGGATGGAAGGGTTTTTTTTATAAGGGGTATGAACATCCGTAGATTTTGGCAATCGCCAGATGTCTGGGAAAAATCTCACCAGGCTAGTGACAGTAGATTGTTTGATATGAGAAATAAGATATATGATTATCTGCCATTGACAGTTTAAGGTTAGCTAATCAGCTGATAGCTGCTGATTGACGCAATTTTCTATCTTTTTGGAAGAACTTTTTGCTCTTGGTACAACATTCGGAATGATCACATGCTGAACGGGTCATCTCTACACACTTATCACCATAGAGTCCGTAGATGGCGAGAATATCAACTCACCCTCAGTAGATAAGTTTAATCTCAGACAACATTAAGTTTGCAAGGACCCATTTGTAATGTTGTTTAATATAATTTGTACAAATCATAAGTCAGTTGCGTTTTATTTTTTATTATTATTACAACGTCTGCATATGTCACGTGGGAATCTTATATAGGGCCCACTCCAATTTCCTATATCTTGCAAACTTAATGAAAATTAATATTTTGCAGCTTAATCCAGATTTACTTTAATATTCCCGATTTATTGTGATTAAATACAGATTGTGGCAGACTTAACCACGATTTTGCAACTTAAATGAATGTTGTTCAGATTTACGAATTTATACGAACATTTTACAATCTAAAAAATTGTAATTTAACTTTTTGCAACTTATTTGATATTTGCTCACTTAATGCAAATTAAATATAGTTTGTGATCTTCTAACTTCTAATTTTTACCAGGCAAGAAATTGTTTACGCCTATACAAAAAAGGAGAATAAATTCCAGAAAATACAATCAACATTTGAATAAATATAAATGTTTATTTAAAAAACATGAATGCTGAAGAACTATTATTTAAAAAAAAGTGTTTTAGTGCCCTACCACGAAAAAAAGCAGATCTATCCATTGTTTCAATATTTAATATTATGTTATACAAATATTATTTGAATTGTAATTTAATAAGTGAGTTTGTTACGCAATTTAAAAAAAAAAGTAAAAATGGAAAGGCATTATAAAGAAGTAATAGGTATTAAAGCTCTATTAAAAACTAAGGGCGGTGCTAAAATAAATATAAATATTAAATTAGAAATTATAGAAATGAGAGATTTAATGAAAGATGTATTTTTGGACAGTAAATCAGCGATTTGGAAGTTACTTTCTAAGATTTTAGAAGCTAACAATAAAATTACTGAATACAGAAAAAGTATTGAGCAAATGGTATTAATAGCAAATTTAAGGGACAATAACACATATGGGGTGAGTGATATTAACACTCGATTAGCAATCCTGAAAGAAAACTTGCTTTGTAATTTGTTGTTAATACACATATTTGTTTTAATATATATCGGTCTTGTTTGTCTTCTTTATCTTCAGTTGGACTTAATCCGAATCCTACATTTTCATATTGTAGCTGGACCTTCTAGCAGGAAATATAAACGCACGCGATTTCTTTTCATCTGCACCCAGGTCCTCTACAATATAAACATAATACTATGGAGAAGGAATGTTTTGTGGCAGCTCTACAGAATTTCTCCTCAAGCTCCAATGGTATGCATTGTAGATTAAGTGCTAACGAGGGGCATCAGATGACTAAATATGCCAAGTTCTCTATTGTTGAAGCTCGCAGAGAGCAATGTAAGTTAATGCATCTATGTGCTAAATGCTCAAGTTCAAAGCATAAAACAACTGCCCCGGACATAAAGCTAAATTGCCTTATCTATGCAAGAATTGTTCTTCTTAGGAACATATAACAGCATAATGCGAAAAATTAAAAGGTATATCTCTGTGTACACACGTGTACTAACATCTGTGAGGAGAATACATTCTTATTCCCCAAAGGAAAATTATCCATCTGGTGGGGTATAAAAGGACGGTGGTCAATTGCTTATTAGACACCGGTAGCCAGCGTTTGTACTATTCGAAAAAAATAATTAAATGGCCAAATTACCCCGATAGGGTATTAAGAAAAGTGGATTTTCGAGTTAAAACGTACTTAGGACAAGCTAACAGGCGAATTAATCAGATCGTACTGGATATTAAGATGGAGGAAGGGAGGCAACTTCCTTTGCTTGTATTAATTTATAGCGAATTTGATAAAAAATTGATGAATTAAATGAGAAAAATCTAATCATTTTGAACAAAAGATTATCCTTTACAAGAAATAAACATAGCCAGGTCGATATCTTAGGATTAATAGGTGTTGACGTTATAGAAAGAATACACATACCATCAAAAGAGTAAGGAAAATGTGGATTCCATATAGACATATGTTCAAAATGGAGTCTGAAGCTACAACAAAAATATGAACGGTTTTCAATTCATGCGTTCTACCAAACTCGTTAAGTGCATGAAGGACTTTGCATAAGAATTACTCAATCAATGGTATAGCGCCATTTGGAGAGATTAATCATTTTCTATATGGTCATCAGATAAAATCAATAAATTTTAAGACTACTGTTAGTGAAAAGGATCGTAAAGGAGTTTGCCAAATGTCCTGCGCGAGAAGTAAATTTTGTATTAAATCCAAAAGACACATATCCTGATAACATACCTAATACTTTTTATATGTCTCCAGTAGAAATAACTGTAGAGACTCAGCTATTACGGAAATAGATATACGTTCATATGACAGAAAAAATAGAGGAATTCAAGGAATCTATTGAATTAAAAAACAATGAATATTATGTGGATCTGCCGTGGTATGAAGACAAAATCAGTTGTTCCATAAAGTAGCCCTAGTTGTACTTCAAAGAACAATAAAGTCTCTTGAACGTAAAAATCTGTATAAAGATTATAACAAAGTATTCTTTCAGCAAGAAAAAGAAGACGTTATAGAAAGAATACACATACCATCAAAAGAGTAAGGAAAATGTGGATTCCATATAGACATATGTTCAAAATGGAGTCTGAAGCTACAACAAAAATATGAACGGTTTTCAATTGTTCACTGAAAAGGGAGGGCAAGTGCTCCTTAAACGAGGCTGCCTATTCAGAAATAAACATGATCAACAATATGATCGAGTTATTGTTGAAATTCAAAATAAACAAGTATGTTATGTGAGGCGATATAAAGAAAGCCTTTTTAATGATTAAACTTAGAAGGGAGGAAGATAAGAATAAAATTCTATTTCTTCGTAAAAATGGAGACAAACTGTTGTCCTTCAGATATAACACCTTCATTTTCGGGTTTACCACAAATACATTTATTCTTAACAACATTTTAAAATATCATTTAGCGCAGTACCAGCTTGATGAATATACTGAAATGCTCAAAAATAATATTTATGTAGATAATCTATAACTAGCAAGCATCCTAATAAACTTATCGACTTGTATAAAAAGGCGGTTGGCAGACTCAAAGAAGGCAATTTCAACCTACACTCTTGCAACACTAACAGTAAAGAGCTCAAATCAGTTAGGCTAAAGGAAAATACTATTTCTCAACATGAAGATTATGAAAAGATATGAAGACTAAGACATAACTATTGTCCTAACAATGATACGATGACAGTGACAAAGATTACAGAAATGTGAAAACTAAGAGACAGATTTTAGCCTAGTCAGCCAGGATTTTCTGACCCATTGTCATTCTATGTACCTGTTACTATAAGATCGAAGTTAATCTTAAGGAAACTGACTTATATAATCAAACTGGGATGAGGAAGTTCCCGAGAATATATTTGAAACATGGTCTGCCTCCGACATCTCTTTCACGCATCAAACTATTAATACAGAAGAGACCTTGAAGCTTTATATATTTTGCGACGCATCACCGCATGCTTATGGTTTTGTTGTTTATGCATTGCAAAATGGGAATTCGCACATACTGTTCGCCAAAGGAAAAGTGGCTGAATTAAAAACAAAATCCATTCCTAAGATGAAATTATTGGCAAGTGTATATAGCCTTTAAAGCATTGTCTACAATTTTAAAATCATATTCAAATGTCATGATTGAAAATGTGTACATTATGGTGGATGCACAGGTTGTACTATCATGGTTACTTAGTGATACACCTAAAACCTATTTGTCAGAAACCGGCTTAAGGATATACAAGCCATGAAAGATCGAATTGAGAACAATCATAAAAAAGGATAAAATTTAAATACATACCCTCAGAAGAGAACCCTGCTGACCTGATTTCACGAGGAGTTAATCTTGACAAGTTCTTAACTAAATTGGAGTTCTGGAAACAATGGTCCGCTGTGGCTTACAAAAGACCTTTTTTTTTACTGGCTTAGCAACAGTCTGGAGTGTTTGAATTCAAAGACGAAAGATGTTGTAAGGTCGGAGATATATTTTGGCACTACTACCAAGGTGGATTCATCCTCAATATATAAAGATTCTCTATATTTACAAAATTATGTAATGCAACAGCCAGAAAACGAACCAGCTTGAGAAATTATAAGCTGGATGCAATGTTATATTTGATCAAGTCAATGCAGGAAGAAGTCTTTGAAAGAGAATTAAAGTATTTGAAAGATCCTCATTAAGGTGAAATCCACAAGTTGGTGGATAATTTAAACATCTTCTTGGATAAAGATAGATTTGGTTGGTTGTTTTGTTTTATGACATATCAACCTCAGTGGGTCATTTAATGCCAACAAAATTTTTGAAATAGATTCATAGCGATAGTTTGGAAAAAAGGTGTGTATATATACATATATATTTGAACCATTTTTTTTATTACAAAGTATTTCTGGTGTTAAAACCTATTTTTACACAAGTGTTAACTATTTGCCCATAGCTGGATCCCTAACAGGTGCTACCACCCCAGGTCAATGTAGACCTGGGAACACCAGCAATTAAGAGGTGCTTCCACACTCCTCAAAACCTCCTGATCAGAGGCCTTGCTGTTGGACGTAGTTTATCGTCTTACCCAGGACGCGGATGTAGTTTGTCATACCCAGGACAGGATAAAGATGGAATACTACGAGTAGATGGCTGGGTAACCAATGTAGCCAGGTTTGAACCAGAAATAAAATATCCCATATCATATCATTACATAAGAATAATCATTAAAGATGCTCATCATCGGTGTAAACACTTGGGTGTTGGTGCAACCATTACAAAGATAAGATTATCTGGAAATTGGATAACTGAAGCAAGATAGGTAGTCAAGTCGGTGATTATCTGGATGTTATATTTGTAAACACTACAACAGTCTGGCATTTAGATATCCCAGACTCACCAACCTACCTAAACACAGAATGAACTTAAACCCGTTTCAACATACATGAGTGGATTACACTGACCACATATGGGTAGAAAACGAAAAGAAAGCAACAAAGATGTATTTGTTGATATTTACGTGTTTGAATGTGCGAGCTGTACATATTGAAATTGTACCAGATATGGGCACTATGTCCTTCATTCAAGCATTAACACGTTTTACCAATCTTTATGGCGCACCAAGCCACATATATGCTGATAATGCGAAATCATTTAACGCCGCCCTGGGAAAATATTATCGATATTCACATAAATAATAAATTGTTCGCTGACATTTTTACAAGTACAACAATAAAAACACATAAAATTGCCTCTTTATTCCCCATGGGTAGGAAGTGTCTGGGAGTGCATGATGAAAATAATAAAAAATCAGCCTCTTCAAAACAACTGGAAGATCGAAAAGTAATTACTATAAATTATTGACATTATTATCAGATATACAGAGGTCAATTAGTTCAAGACCCTTGACATAGAGATGCTCTTCGGACAACGGGCTCATCCCATTAATGCTGAATTCATTCATACATCCAAATGTGAATGGAGAAATAGTAATACGTCAGAATATACCAGTTAACAACAGTACTAAACCAACAATAAACCAATTGATAGAATCTCTGAGAAACAAGGAGGAACTATGAGAAAAATTTAAAGAAAAATGGTACAATGGATATTTACTCGATCTCAGAAGGGTGTAAAGAACTGCATGAGATAGATTATCACAGTAAAATCCATGTTGATGAAGTTGTGTTAATTAACAACTCAGACCATTCTGACAACTGGGCAGGATCACAAAATTACATCTGAGAAGTGACGAAAGAGTTCACTCAGCTGGCATAATGAAAGGAGACAGGTCTGTGGAGATGCAGTTTAAAACACTTATTTCCATTTGAACTGTCCCTGGTCCATAAGCACGAGGCAAAGGAACCTCCAGAAGATTGATCATAACAAGAAAGAATGACCCATGTCAGGTCTAAAAGAAAAAAATAAATAAAAGTAATACAGACTCTGGTTCTGTTTACTATTAATATTACCCAAATAAAATAAAATAAAGTAATTAATATTTTCTATACTAACAGAATAGTATGGCCAGAATAATGCCAAGGAATACAAGGGAAGTCTGCTCGCAAGGTTCCTATTTTTTTTATATTTTTGTTACAAACCTTTCTTATCTTTGAATATTTAATGCAGTTATCATTGTAAATTGAATATCACATTAATTAAGTGATTAACTGAGGACTGGTGATTTATTGAACTTTGCATGTTGATTAAATGGTTGCATATGAAAATGCATTTAACTAGGCAACATACACTGATGCTCAGTGCATGTTTTCTTCGTTGTTGGGAATATGAGAAATAAGATATATGATTATCTGCCGTTGGTAGTTCAAGGTTAGCCAATCAGCTTACATTTGCTGATCGGCACACTTTTCTACCTTTTTTTTTTGAATAACTTTTTACTCTTGATACAAACTTCGGAATGACCACATGCTGAACGGGTCATCTCTACATACTTATCACTACAGAGTAGGTAGACGGTGAGAACATCAACTTACCCTCAGCAGATAAGTTTGATCGCAGACACCATTAAGTTTGCAAGGACCCATTTGTAATATTGATTAATATAATTTGTACCAATCATAAGTCAGTTGCGTCCTATTTTTTTATTATTATTACTACGCCTGCATTCGTCATATGGGAATCTTATATGAGGCCCACCCAAAATCCCCATATGGATTTTTTTTACAGTTGTCATAACATCTCGGCTTCAGTCACGTTCCCACCACTATAACAGTTTCCTCGTAGCTTTTCCTATAAATATTTTCGCGATAATTGTTCTGATGAGCTTTCCTCTTTGGTACCTGAACTTCACGAATTTAATAACAGTACTCGAATGGTAGTTAGGTTTCAAAATTCTACTGTTAAAATAGCTAGTTGTAACCGTAAGTTCTATGCTAATCGTTTCTTCTCTCGCACTTTTCGTTTGTGGAACTCGTCTGGCTTCCTGCCTTTCTGTGAACTACGAATTTTCAAAATTTAAATGCAACATCAATCGCCATCTTCTGTCTTCTTGAATTCTGTTCTTTTATTGTCCTTTCTGTTCCTTTCACGCTCAGTAATCCGTTGTATTTTAGTAGTTTTTATCTGCTTGAAATGATTTTAAAATTAATTTCTTTTTTATTATTTTATGAAATAAAATAAATAAAAAAATAGAATAAATAAAAAAGAAATTAATTTTCCCATGATGCAAGTCCCATGCGCGATATTATGACCTCACTTCCGGAAAGGACACAATCTTTCTCTTTCCACTTGCCAACGGCATCGTTCGTACGTGTTTTAGTAGCCCTACTCATGAAGTACTGATTTGGTCATCCCAACTCAGCGCAAGGCTGACTTGAGTTCGACCATTTTTATTCGTTCTTATTATTACTTCCCATAACCTATTTCTGAACCCAAAAGGAAAACGGACATATTCAAGAGAGATTTAATTTTGTTTTATTACAGTCACCATAAAAGGAATAAACGTCCGTAGTAGAAACTCAAGTTTTTGTACACAACCTCTATCTTCTTTGTTTACATACTGAACACGCACCTTTACCTAAAACAATGATTCTCAACTTGGGGCGCATGCTCCACTGGTGGGTCATGGCAATATTTTAGTGGGGCATGCGTAGAATGTACACCCTTCGGCTTACTATACCAACAGAATAAGGGGGCAATTCGAGAATGAGTTATTAACAGTGAATTGTTTTCTAGTGAGATCAAATTTCATTTTGCATTATTATTTCATGATTAAAATGATAGTCTTTGGAGGCTTGTTTAGAGTCCAAGTTAATGGTCTTTTAAGCTTCCTTCATGTGAATTGCAGTAAAATTTTGAATATGTAAGAATTAAATATTACAGGGAGTCGCCAGAATTTTAGAAATACAAAAGTGGGGCAGGGCCCAAAATCGGTTGGGAACCACAGCCATAAAATATACAAAAACCCAACCTTGTTAACTTCCACGCGTGTCCTTCAATTTTATTCTAAACTGATTAGTAATTAAGATGATAATACTTCGTTAGAACTGGTTCTCTTAAACGGAAATTACTTATGACTCAACCTAGTAGATTTCAGCAGCCACTGTATTTGAACCTGCAAGATTTCTGCATCCTTTCCTGTATATTGGCCATTTACTTTACCATTACAACATTTAGTAATATATTCTGAACTAAAAAAAAAAACAAAAAAAAAAAACTTGATATTTCTGGTGTCATGTGACAAAGGTCCCTCTCAGCCATGATCCTCCGAGAATAGACATCAAAATAATGACAAAACCAACCACATTTTGTTTATCGTGAACTAAAAGTGGTTGGTTTTGTTACTAAATAATCCGTATATTGATTGACCCTAAGAATTATTATTTTATTACCAGCTCGAATCCATCTGTTTATTGTTGCTTTTTATCTCAACATTCTGGGTTAATCAACACTTCGACCCTGAAGGTAAATAGTGTGAAATCAGAAGTAAACAGGCAGCTTCCGATGAGACTCGAATCCCCATTACTTAACTCATCTTTCATAGACGTCGACTTTGTTCAATCATCTATATTTCCGTGAGTGGAATGGCAGAGAACAAATATATAACCCTTCTGCAACATGTTTATTTAATAATTAAATAATATGTGGTGGAAATGGTGTGTATGAATGTAATAAAACAACTGAAAAAAAAGGACTTACTGGTCAGCGTCAAATGAGACACGGGGTAGGCATGGTTGAATAAGCACAATAAAAAATAAATTTACCTTGTATTGGGGGGCGTATATTGATAGCATCCTTTCGTATAAAAAAGAAAAGTGGTCTGGGAAATAAAGTCAGGCCAACTGTGATGAGAGCGTGTGTAATAAACCCGACTCTGACAGTGTAACATGTCACGCCGTGATAGATACGAAACTTACAGCAGGGAGAACGGGTGTCAGTTTTTGTTTTTCCTTTTGCTATGCAACAACAATAATAATTATATTTAAACTGCTTCATCTAAAAATGAACGGGAAAGCCGTTTACAATATGATTTTGTTATTATTTTTACATTCAATTAAAAAAAAAGGTACCCCGAAGGAATGTTATTACATTTTCACTGATAAATTTGTTGAGTTAGCATTGTAACGAACTTTCTAACTGTTGTAGTTTCACAGTGGAGGCTTGTATTTCACTAAGTCGGTCCTAAAATAGGTTCGACGTACAAAACGTTAGGAACTTGATATAATAGTTAATGACGCAGCAATCTAGTTGTGGTGGCTGATACTTTAATATCCGAATAACGGTCGTCCGACATCGACTGACTGACCAACTTACTGAGCGACTGGCGACTGCTACTACTTATTATAAGTGGGAGAGTCTATTAACAATAGAATAGGTGTGTTCCAGTATAACACTAACATTTACGGTTGAGATAGGGCCAGTACAACGGTTTTGTGCCCAACTAAATCTATGATAAGCCCCACCATTCAACTACATCTCAATTTTCATAAGGTAGTATTCATATAAAATACAAGTTTTATTGTAACCTAATTATGTACAATAATGGATCATATGTCATATAGGCTTAGAATTCAACTAAGTAATTACAATGATTATTATAATATTCCCAAATCTACAATTTTGGCACAAGGCCGAAGAGGAAGTGGGGTGAGGCTGGTCAACACTGACTATCCTAAACCGGACTAATCTGATTCACAATCCATTGATTCATTACAATTTACTCTATCACCCACAATAGGGCATCCCGACGTGGTGTCATAGTTAGCAAGGTTGTCCCGCTAGAACAATTACGACTGAGTAGTGAGTTCGATCATCAATGGATGCCCGATACTTTCGGCCTTGTGCCACATCTAAGCTACGCTTGGAAAATCACTATTCTATCAGCACAAGAATTCATCCATCACCATTCGATCCAACATATGCCACAATACTATATATTCACAGGGATCCTACTAAAATATCCATGACAAAAATTTGGTAATATATAATTTTTTTTAAATACAAAAATATCTGGGACCAAATGAGGGTGGGGAAGGGGATGAACCCAATAATGAGAATAAAGTACAACCAAATATTCAAAATAAAGTAAAAAAATATGTTAGTAGGACCCGACCACCCCACAGAAAAATAAGAGTACCCATTGTATTCTGCCGCTAAGCAAAAATCAAGCAGCTCACACCCTAATGGCATGAGAGGGACAAAATAAATTACGGAATGGGAAAGTCAAGGGCTGATACAGTCGAGATAAAAAGGGGGAAAAACTGCGGAAGTCAGGAATCTTGAACTATGTCATAACAAAAGAGACTATCGCGAGCAGGCCGGGAACAACAATTACATTAATTAGGTAAACAAAGGAATCTAGGTTAACCAGGTGGGTGGGGTTCGTCAAGAAACCGCCCCGTTGTGTCAAAAGTAGACTTAAAAAAGAAAATCAAGGCTGGTTCCGTTCACGCGAACCAGACTTGCGATTATCACCCATCTTTCGCTGAAATCTGCCTATAACAACGCCTATCAATTCTGATCTTCATCCTGAGCTGATGTCCAAAGAATCCAAATAGATCCTGATTAGAATAATGTTCGTATTGTAATATTTCCTTCATCTGCGTCGTCCGCACCACCATTGTTGTCACGGCTAGCAGCGTCACAAACACCAACCTTTTCACCCTAGAACACGGGGGCGACACATTATCGAACGCGTATGCGAGATTTTCGGGATCGATACAACCCGTCAACTAAATAAATACAATGTATTTAAATACAAATTAGAGACACGTCATAATAGATAATTCCATCTTAAATAAATCAACAATATTTTGCGGCAGTTTTTAACATCAACTTGAGATTTTTATTGTTAAAAAGTTGAATAATTTAACACATTGAACATTATGGATAAAAAACAGTAAATTTTATATAAGTGTTTTTTTTTCAAGATTAGCGTGAGCAAAACAAATTCACGTATTTGGACGAAAAAAAACAAAACAAATAAGAAACAAAAAAAAATCAAAAACAAAAAAAACTTTAGAATGGCGTCAAAATCCTCGAAAATGTTTCATCATTTAATGATTGGGCTTAGTTCAATTTGCAACGTATATAACTGTAGATAGAAAAAAAAGCAAATATTGATAAAATAGCAAAGGTCACAAAGCACTGCTCGGGGCCCCCAATCAGGCTTAGCTCCCTCGTTAGGGTGTTGGGTGGGGAGGGTTTAGTACACACCTCCAGCTGAAATAGTTTTATTGCTTTATTTGAATTATATTGTAAAACTATGATTGGGGCGACCCCAATTACAGCAACCAAATGTAAATTGTCGGTCACGTGTTCGATGAATTCCTGGATAGGAGACACCTCTACTCACGTTGTACTCGAAATACCTGAAGAAGTTACAAGCTCAACCTTTTGACGCACAATACTAAATATGATGGATTCCCAATGCTGATCGACTTAATGGAATAAATTAACAAGATTTAAAGAAACGTAGATTATTTTAGTTGTTGAGTACGTAGATCTTTCAACCAGCGTCTTCCTTTCCCCAATTCTAATGCTTGACAGCTTTACGCAGTGGTGTTACGACATTTTGCAGTCTTTGTCGTCTATTCTAAAGTACACCGCGCGCATCTATATATGGAAAGAAATCTGCCAACATATCACCGATGATGTATGGCACGATTTGACTATTAATTTATGTTTACATCCACAGTTGTCTCTTTTGTTACGGGAAGTAAATGGACTGCTAGCCACTCAATTAAATTCTGATAACCGACTTCTCGAAAATGTTTTCCTCCCTCATAAGACCACTGGTGAATATGTCTTTATGTAAATAAATCTCGCTGTTAGTTGTCTTTAGTCCTGTAGAGGACCGGGGGTGAAGATGAAAAGAAAACACGCGCGTTTAAATTTCCTGCTAGAAGAAGGTCCACCTACAAGAGAATGTCGGTCTTGAATTAAGTCCAACTGAAGATAAAGAAGACAATCAAGACTATATATATATATATATATATATATATATATATATAAACAAATATATGTATTAACAACAAATTACAAAGCACATAGACAGTTAACATTTGTGTGTTTGTGTGTGTGTGTGAACATGTGTATGTTCGTACGTACGTGTATGTTTGTAATGTTCATAGCGTCTTCCCAGAAATGGGAAATGCTGTTTTTTTTGAGAGCTCACATTGTAGCGGTATTCGCTGAAATGAAGAAAGAAGAGAAATAATTACCTCACCTCCACGCGAGGTAGGTTGCGGCACGAGGCCTGAGGGAAAAAGAGATCGAGGCAAGAAATCGCCCAGTATTTATAGTATGGGGAAAGAGACCCCTAGTGACAATTTGGCAATTAAGGAGAAGCCAACTCCGACAGTCAAATTTTAAAAAAAACATTTTCTCCGAAGTTATTCTTTCTAAGGAATTATACTAATCAGATGGATAGGTCTTTATGCAAGCAATTAAATCTCTAGGGATTTTTTTTCTGCCGAGGAATTAATTTATAATTTGTCATCATTTTTACCCGACTTGGCAAAATTAGGATTCTAGTCCGTTATAGTAATTTTCTAAGATATTTTCAAGTTAGTTTCGATTACTTAATAAACACTAAACTCATTTACATCCTCTAAGGTAATAATTTTATTAATTATATTTCAGTATTAAATTTCAGTAGCTATTATACGCAATTAAATCTTTCAAGCTTTTGCACGGTTCTGTATCATAAAACCGAACCTTCCTACATTTAACTTCGCCGACCGCTCTACATTTACCCACATGAGTTAATTACCACCCACCTCATCACACTATCAGACTATCACTCTAGCGCGCATAAAAAGGGCTGGATAATTTGACACTCACAGGGCATATCGAAGGCAAGAGGGGTAGAGGAAAACAGCGAATAACATACATAAAGTGTTTGTGTAAATGGATGGCAGTATAGGTAATGGGAAGGTAAGGGAACAAACGTTGCTTACAGCTACAAAATATAGGAATTTGTGGAGGGTCATTATCATCTACCTAATGGGCTTGTGTAAATGGATGGCAATACAATGAATGGGATGGCTAGTAAAACAAAAACAGAAATTGCTAAGACCTAAAAATATAAGAAATTGTGGAGAGCCATGATCACCCACCTTTTGAAGAGACAAGGCATATGCAAATAAAAAAGAACCAATCAATATTTTTCAGTAATTCACTTTAGCAACACGTAATAAGTACTCAAAACTCAAGTGTCAGGACGTCCTTTTGTGAACGTCTCAAAATAGCGTTTTATTGCCAACCGAGACGATAACCGGTGGTTTTTACCGCAATTTAATTTATCGAAATTTTCGTCAACTTCCAACTCGTCCGTCTTGACAAGGTCTGACCTACGAGTGAACTCTCGCGGGCATAGTTTGCGTCAATATAATCTACGCTTGAGAATAGCAGGAACATTTGACAAACTGTTACAACGACCTTAAACTTATTCATTATTTTAATACTGCATCTACTAAATGCATCAATACATTACTCCCATTTTTACCTTTTCATCGGAAACTAGTTCAACAATAGCACAGGGTAGCCGCCTTACAACGCTTCAATACAAACGACAGTCTTTACAATTTCATCAATTAATTTTAGGTATTTTTGTGAAAGGCGTTATAAGGAAGAGACCTTATCAGTCAACTCCTTGTCGAGCCAAAATTTTTAAAAAGAAATTCTTACCTAAATGCGAAATTAAATAATGCAAGTAATCGTAATACCTCATCTCAGAGATATAGACAAATAATATATTATTAAAGGAAAATATTTTGGCTATATTATTAAAAGGAAAATATTTTGGCTATATTATTAAAAGGAAAATATTTTAGCTAAAACCCAAGTGTCCCATTTATATTCACATTTAAAATGTAATGAAAGATTACTTGGACTTACGGCCACATCACGTTGAAATACCAGTTAAGCAACGTCGAACCCGGTCAGTACCTAAACCGTTTGGGAATACCAGGTGCTCTAAGTTTAGATGTGTGGTTGGTTTAATCGATATTGACCTGATATGAGAAATCGGAGAGCCTAGTTCGAATTCCACTCTGGTTTTCTACATTTACTTGCAAATCCTCTTGGGCGATCATGAATCGTCCAAAGTTCGTCCAAGCGTGTCACACCCACCTCTACAAATACGTGTTAGGCCAGCGTAGTAGGTCAGGAATCTGGGGGAAAGGCTTACGTTCTACAGTTCGAGAAGAAGATTACTTGAGGAACAACCACGATCTAGCCGACCTTTGGCAATATGAAAATCTTTTTTTTTCTCACGAAATGTGACGATTGCTGTCGGATCACTGATGGGAAATCAGGGGATTTGTTTGTCTAGAAGTTCATGTCAATGAAAGTTAAAAGATCATTTAAAAATGAATGTGTTTCTGAACAATTAAATTTGTATACTTTTTGATCACAGAGGATATATAAAAAAAAAAAAGCAACAACAACAATCGTTTGAATTTACGCCACAATTTGAAGGGGCTAATTTAAAATGAACCACAGTTTTTTTCCAAAATTGTGATATTTAAAAGAATTGAAAAATAATACCGGTCATTTTCTCAGTGGATGTGCGCGTAGTGGTTATCAACACTAAAAGTGGGATCTGCGTGACGGGGTCAAGTTCCAGCCGAGTTTGTTGCGTTCACTTTCACACAAATACTGTTGGAAAAATTATGGATCCATTTTACCCTCCTCTAGCTATTGGTTAAATACCAAGGCAAACTGCGCTGTAACCATGGTTGACGACTAGTCTAGGAGAATGATAACCTTGAATTTGAAACTGGTTGGGGTTGGCAACACCACAGGATCGGTGCAAGGGTTTCGCGTCCCCCTCCGAATCTATGATACGCTCCAAACAATTATGTGCCCCCTCTACTAAATCCCAATTTTCATAAGGTAGTATTCATATAAAATACAAATTTTATTGTAACCTAATAATGTACAATAATGGATCATAAGCAATATAGGTGAGCAATTCAGCTCGAAAAATTGAAAATAAATACAATATATCTGAATATAAATTAGAGACATGTCATAATAGATCATTTCATCTTAAATAAAAAATAATCAATGTTTTGCGGCTATTTTTAACATCAACTTGAGATTTTTCTTGTTAAAAAGTTGAATATTTTCAACACATTAAACATTATGGATAAATATTAATGAATTTTATTTCGTGTTTGTTAGAGATTTGGCTTAGCAGAAAAAAAATAACGGATTTGATGAAAAAAAAAAAATCCTAATTTTTTTTTCATCCTTTAATAGTCAATTTTGCTTAGTTTGTAAATGTATACAAATGTCTGTTGAAGAAAGCAAATATTAAGATAGCAAGGATCACAAAACACTGCTTGGGATTCTCAATCAGGCTTGGAACTCCCCCCTCCGGTCGGGGGTGTTCGTGGGTAGTAAGCATCGGTCCTGCAACACAACCCGTAAATGCCTAATTGCTACGGAAACCACATCAGTGTGGTGGGGCTGTGGTCCTATACGGTCCAAGGAGTGAGAAGGACTAGCGCTTCTGGGTACTCATTGTTTGCTTTGTTATGTTAGAAAATAATTAAGTTTTCTGATTGTGTCTTCGCATGAAAGAATTTGCAATAATCATAATTTTTCCAGTTCCCTGATAATTATTTTCTTTCTGCAGTTTATAAATATGTCCTTATCAAATTATACTGATCGGATCTGTTTTCAACAAATAGAAAAAATTTTCTTGGAAAAAAAAAAAAAAAAAAAAAATCAAGCAAGTTTATTGTTCTTGCGTTTCTTTTTTACGTTTAACTAAAAAGGCTAACAAACAAGCGTGTAACTACAAACAAAACTTAAACTTTGACAAACAAACACTTATCTCATGCGTGTATCATCAGCCATTCTATCACCATACATACACACTTATGATGTATTATGCATAAATCATTGCTACATAAAGGACAATGGACAGGAATTTTACATGAAAGCCATTTACTTCTAAGTCATGAAAGGTTAGTGGCCATGACTGAGACGTTACTAAGCGACCTTCTTCGGTGTTCTCACTAAATATGTCGGCTGTATCTTCTGCTGCGACAGATTATGGAGAAGGTTTACTGAATGAGAATTAATCAAAAATAATTTTGGCCAGGACGCAAAAAAGGAGAAACCAAAGCCTATTTTTAAATGAATTTCTACAGTTCTCTAGAAATTCTAAAAGAATTTGCAAAAACTAATGGAGAAATGTATATCAACTTTGAGGTAATTCTTTTATTAGCTTCAAATTCTACAACAGTATGTATTTTTAAAGAATTATTCCTTTTTTTTTAACAGTTTTTTTGTTTGTATTCTGAGAGGTAAAATATTATACTGAGCCATAAATAATTTTTATTCTCGCTTGTCAACTTTATTCCTAAAAAAGTAAAGTACAATTACATTTTATTCAATTACATATTCACTATTATCCGCATTGATTTGTTGCACTTTATCAAGCAGCTCTTCGACAACTTTTGAGTAAGATTCCGTAGATTTTCATGGGAAAAGCTTTCAGCAAAATTTTGAATCTAGTTTTCATTAAAAAATGTTTTTCCTCATAACCGTATTTTGCAAAGACAGAAAAAAGTAATCAGTTGTTTTAAGGTCAGATGTATATGACGCAAAAAATGAAATAACACTGATATCTCATTTTAACATATTATATATATATATATATATATATATATATATATATATATATGAGATATAATGTGATTATTTTTATTTTTGCGTAATTTAGACGACAATTTATCCATCATACTCAGTATATAAAATGAAAGTAACACTGGCATCTCATTTTAACAGATATATTTACCAAAATTACGAATAATATCTTGAAATACTAAAGATCAAATTTATTCAATAAAATCGCCATTGGCTTCAACAACGGACTCCAGATGACTTCAGAACCTCCTGCAACTGTTCTGGACGGTCTCCTTGTTTAAGTTGGCGAATGCTATCCTTGCCTTCAGTTAATTGATGTTACAAAGAGTTTTGTTGGTCTCTCGCTCAACTGCGCCCCACACACAATAATCTAAGGGGTTGCAGTCTAGGGAGGTAGGTGGCTAGATGGAAGGGGTGATGTGGTCGCAGAATTTGTCTGACAGCCATGACTGGGTTCTCCTGCTTGTATGGCATAGTGCAGAGTCTTGTTGTCAGACATAGGGTTTTCCAGCAGCCACCCTCTTGACTCAGAGCAGCACTACCTCCTCAAGGCACTTGTGGTAGGACTCCGTGTTGAATCTGAGGCTTTGTTGGAAGATCAATGGAGGCATGATATCTCCGTTACTTGTGATCACTCCAAGCACCTTCGTAATCACCAACTCTTTCCAAACACTTTGAAATGTTCGTATTGGAACTTCCGGCGCGAATACCAAGCAGGACAGCATGTCTTTTCCAGATTTCTGGCGGAGTGACTCTACTATACTGTGCAGTCGACCCCCCCCACCAAAAAAAACCCCAAAAATAAAAAAACCCAAAAAACAAACAACGCGCATGCGCGAAATTAAGATATAAAATGGCGATAATTTACCAATCGCACCCTGGAAATTAATAGAAATGTTTGTTTATATCGAGGGGTTTTATCGAATTTATTAGCCATTCTCAAGGATTTTGGTTTTGCTAATGTAAATGGTGTGTAACTTTCTGAGACAAACTTATTTTTAATTCCCGAACTCGGCCAACACATACTGGTATTTTCACTGATATTTGCGAGATTGATATTAGTGACCACGAATCTGTTGCAATAGATAAATTCGCCTGTCGTCTGGTTCACACTTCTCCCTGTTTCTTGAACAGGAGTAGAGGTTTATTTTTTGTTTTCTCTTTAGGATTGGGCTTTGTATTTCTTCTAAAGTTTTCAGATTTCTCTCCCCCCCCCCCAGTAGCTTCTTGCGTCTTAGTGGCATTATCACTTGTTTGGGGTCAACTGGTTAAAAGTTAATTAAATTTTCACAATTTTTATACCATCAGAAAGAGTAATATATCAATATTTTGCTACAAAAATTATTTTAGTTTAATATATGAAAGCGTAGGCATATGTGTTTGAAAATTGTCTTTCAACTGTTTACAAATTAATTGTGAAATATCAACAAATAAAATTTAAACACATCAGACAATTTAAAAATCTATCGAATATCAAGTAGTTATTTAAACGTTATAAAAACCTTTTCGCTTTTATTGTATCAATGATCCAATTTATTGGACAAGCTTTTTTCCGGAAAAAGTCGAGGAAATATTCTTCTTTATTATCTGTAATTCCCTTATGAAGTCAATCGGGGATTCTGCAACTACACCCGGATTAATGATCACCAAAATGCAAATTCCTTATTAAACCGCAAGACAAAGAAATTGTCCGCTCTATGACGGCCCACTCTTCATAACGTCTATGTTGTAAATACAGGTAAGCCTGTTGAGGCATTAAGTAACTTAATCGGAAAAATATCTCACTTCAAGTTCTAATTCTTTTAAAGACACGAGATGTCCCTCCATTAAATTATATTAGCTCTGTTGGATAATCTGGCATTGTTCTGAAACCTTGTGCGCCAGAAAATCGATGGTGTACCTGTAGTTTATCAAAAAAGGAATCAAAATATGAATATTTTATAAAAATAGCATATATTGCCCTTTTAAGAATCTGCGTAATGAAATGAATTTGTCAACTTTATAAAAAAAGCATTAAATATTTATGAAAAATAGAAAGTTTTTTTTTCCACTTACCATTCTCATTTATGTTTTTATTTTCGACGCAATATGGTTATTGTTATGCATTGATTCAATCGGACCAGTTTTCTTGTATTTTTGGTTTGTCTTGTATCACGTTTCGATACTTGTGTCCCTCTTAAAATTATACATTATTGCTTTGAATATTGCCGGCAAATCTGGTCTGGTGCTCCTGCTATGTATTTACAGATTCTTGATAAAATCCAAAGAAGAATCTGCAATGTTTATTGGTCCTGACTTGGCATCTCAACTTCAGTATCTTTCCCACCACTGTAATGTAGCTTCTCAGTGCCTTTTCTATAAATACTTTCATGGTAATTGTTCTGATGAACTTTCCGTTATGGTACCTAGACTTTATGAATTTAAGTGCAGTACTAGATTGGCGGTAAGGTCTCATCATTTTACAGTCGAAATGGCTAGACACAACCGTAAGTTCTATGCTAAAAGTTTCTTCTCTCGTACTTCTTGCTTGTCGGACGCAGAAATAAAATTATAGGAATTATAGAAAATTATAGAGACAAAGTAGTCAAGGTAAGAGAGAAGAAAGAACTAAAAGATCAATTGTAAGAAGACAGAATGTATGGTCGTTCTTACGAGGGACAGTCCAAGATGCGATCTATGAATTGGGGATGTTAGAATCAAGCACGTACAGGAATTTAAATATCTGGGAACTGTTATAGCAGACGACGGGAAAATGTGATACGGAAATCCGAAGGTGTATTGGAATAGCGAAAGATGCCTTCCAAAAACAAAGCAAAGAATTAACAAATCAGAAAAAAAAAGAGAGTAATGAACTGCTATATTTTCTCCTATATGGCAATAAATGTTAGACAATTTCTTTTCGAGTGAAGAAGAGACTTGAGGCAACAGAAATATGGTTCTACAGAAGATGTTGAGAATATCATGTATGTGAAGAACAAAAAAGATTCAAAGAAAATGAGAATGCTTAGTATCAAAATCAGACAGTTGAAATTTCTAGGATATAATGAGCAAAGAATGCTTGGAGAATTTGATATTCACAGAACGTGTTGAAAACAAGAAGGGAAAAAGGAAAACATCAAGTAACTTGCCTGACGAGCTGGCGTAAATGAGCAGCCAAACCGGGACTGGAAGAAATAGAGGACAAATATTTCTTTGAGGTACAAAATATAGGAAGTTGTGGAGGGCCATGATCACCACGTCCCGGAAGGGATACGACACATTAAAGATTGATTTGTTTTTTACGGCTTAATACAGCTTTCTTTTTTTACGGCTCTTGCAGGTTATTTAAAGCCAGAACATTTTTTTGGATATAATGATTTTTACTTAAACAGGTTCTTGTAATTAACCTATAGCATGGGGAGATGAGGTGGATCCATACATTTCCCGAGGGGGTATTTGCGTGTAAGTGAATATAATGAAACCCGACTGAGATTGAAACTCGATTCTCCGATTTCCAATTCGGAATCGTTATCCATTACACCACCATTATAGCACCTGCTATTCCCAAGCTGTCAACCATCTAGGTATTGTACGATCAAAGTTAAGCAACTTCGAGCATGGTCGAGAACTTGCGATTCAAAGTAATATGGCCGTAAATACAGCACATAAAAGAAGATTGATTTCTACAATGCTATGATTCTGTAATAAATATGCAATCAACTGATAAACCGCTACATCTGTTTAAGAGTGTGGACCGGACGATAGGTGAACCTGTCTACTCTTATTAAGGGGGAAAAATAAATAAATAGTAAATAAAATTTAAGGGTTTAGGCGGAGACGTCAGAAGTATTAGAAGGAATCGGAAAGTCAATCTTAAACAGGAAAAAAAGGCATAAATCTCTATTCCTGTTCAAAAGGAAGTTGTAGGGATCCATAATGACCCACGTCACAAAAGAAGTTCATTTAAGCACACTGGATAGATTTTTTGACACCAAAATTTGCATAAGCGTTAGAAATGCTTTTAGGAATTAACCACTTACAGATTACATATACAGTTAAAGTAACCTGCATGTAATTTCTATAATAAAATATATTTCTATAATAAAATAAATTCTAATGATTTTCTTTCGTAAAATGAATTTCTATAACTGCTTTTAGTATTTGCTGCGTCAATACATATTTAATCATTCTTTTCTTCTACGTGCCGTGTCCATTCCGGATATAGATGTTCACGGCTCCCCACAATTTCCTGTCCTTTGTAGTTTTTTTTTTTAATTATAAATTTTGTCTTATCTCTCCTAAAACTTGTTCTGCCATCTATTTCCTCAAGCTCACTAACTAGGTTATGTGTGGTTTTCCTCTGTTCCTCTTGCATTCAATCTGTTTTGTGAGTATCAAATTTTCCAAGCCCTCTTTCCTCGTTATGTACGCAGAAATTTTAACCGCCTCTTCCTGATGTTAAGCTTAAGTCCCCTTTTTCTTTCCATTTTCGTTGCTCACATGTTTGGTCCATGGTATTCTGAACACCTTTCTGTAGAACCACATTTTCTTTGCTTCAAATCTCTTCTTTATCTGCAACGACATTGTCCAGCATTCACTGTGATATAGAAGGACAGATATTACGTAATATTTCAGTAATCTTTTCATGGTTTCCAAATAATTTTTTCTGTTTTTTAATACAATACTTTGCTTAGCTTTTAGAAGACATCATTCGCTATTCCAATGCAATTTCAAATTTCAGTGTCGCACTTTCTGTCCTTTATTAAAACACTTTCCAGATATTTAAATTGTTCTTGTTTGATTTTAGAATCTCCGGTTTGTAATTTGCATATTGAGATGCCATTTTTGTTAACAACCGTGCATTTTGTCCTCTTTAATAAATTTTATTCGTGATATCACTTTTTATATTAACAGCTCAGTTAGTCAGGCACAAGGCTACGAGCACGTGACTCGCAATGAGGCTATAATTCTCAGCAATCGAATTTGAATCCTATAATTATCAAAATTAATTTGATTGAGTAGGGGTTTATCCCTTGTTTCCTGTTTAAGATTGGCTTTTCGGTACCTTAATTCTCTTTCACTCCCAGTAGCCCTTTCTATTTTGGTGGCATTATTGCCTTGCTTGGGGTGAATTGATTAAAATAAAAAACCCTCCTGTCTTTTGCTGTTCTAAGTTACTTGTGATTCTTTACCCTCAACCTTCGTCCTTGTTCTGCCATCCATTCACCCCAAATCGTTAAGTTGCTTTAGTTGCCTTGAGAATGTTGAGTTTTCTAGGGATTGTTTATAATGTGTCCAAAAGATTTCCGTTGTCTTTTTCTGATTGTAAGTATAAGTTTCGATGTAGTTCTTATTTGATTTAAGGCCTCTTCGTTATTCTCATGTTCTGTCCATTGTATTCCCATATACATCGGTAAAGCCATATCCGTTTTAAAAGATTTATTTTTTCTTGGGAGAGAATGGGAGAGGCGAAAATTTCACGGTTTTCCTATTTGAAATTTCTGTTGAATCTTAATTCTTCAGTTTAATGATTGAAGAATAAGCTCATGGCGAGCTCTACAACAATAAAATATCTGTAGAAATTCCCCTATCCTATCGTTCAATATTTGAGCTTAACAACTTTAACGAAATATTACAGTAACAATCATAAATATGAATGCTAGTCATTATTTTAAGAAATAAGAGCGTACAAATGAAATGATTTGAATGTAAGTAGCGTCTCTGATAAGTCTTGTTCTTCCATTCGATCAAAACGGAATAGTCAATTATTTGTAAAGAGCGTAACAGCCGTGTGAACACTAAGGAACAATCACAATTATTATATGATTATTCGCTCTAAAAAGGATTTACAATACAATTTTTCAGATAAAAAAAAAACCTCAAGATGATACGAAAACTTAAAAAAAAAAAAAGAAAAAAACAGAAGAAATTACTTAAAAGAAAGTGCACCCATTCAAATAAACGAAGAAACCTACTTTCTTTTTTTTTTCACAAGTGTCTCTGGGAACTTCAACAATATTTTTGAAATTTATTTCGGTTTTCTTTCTGCTTGGCTGCTAGGTATTTCACTGAGGTCTTTAACAATGTTTGTGAAAATTCTTTATGCTTTTTGCGAGCTTCCTTTTCGTGGTCGGCGGCAGCGTGGTCAGCTTAAAGTTTCTCTTTGTTCTTTGTCGTAATGGTTCTTGGTGTAAGTCCTTGAGAAATGCCGAAACCTGTTAGTCTTTTGCTCTCCTAGTGACTTTCACATGTGGACGCCAAAAAACCCTTCCATAGCCAGCCAGCTTCCTTCACATATGGCGTCTAAATCTCTTCTGCATCCATTCCTGCAGCCAACCGACCTCCGTTGATGCGTGTTCTTATATGTTCTCAAACGAGGCTCAAACGGACCTCAAATTCAAGTCTACGAGGGCTGAAGCCACCCTTTTCATTGGGCAAAAAATACAAGGAGAATATATATTTTTTTAAAAATTGGAAAAAAAAATGAATCGCCAGTCTGTCACAACCATTATTTTTGGCGGCTCTTTGTAGAACCAATTCTAAATAAACACACTTTTACACGTAAAAAGTATCAATTTTTTCGCAGACCATCTGGCTTTTCTTCAATGCATTTATCCCAAAAGTAAATATATAAAACAAACCTAGACTATTTAATATTTATTTACTTACACTTTTTAATTAATTAGTATTTTTAATTATTTTATACGACAAAGTTATAATTTTTTAACATACTCCCCTCAAGAGAATGCGCAATAAACACAGTTTATTGCAATAATTTTCATGTTTTATCCTTGAAACAACATCTTCATTAAAACTATATTTATTTATTTACAAATAAAGGACATAATAATGTCCAGTTTTAATACCAAATATAAAAAGGTCAAAATTTAATTATTGATTCTTTCATTAGTTTATCAATTTCTCATATTCTATCGAATAGATTTTCTTGATGACAATACTTTCAGTAATCAATCGAAATATCATCTACTGCTACAAGCATCACTTCAAGGGTATAATTTGTAATCTTAGAACATCCGGACTACTGACAAATCCTAAACTTTTCAATGATATCGATATTTCATTAGTTTCATTGAAATATTGATATCATTATATATACTATTTCCCCCCTCCCCCCACTCAACGTATTAGTATCGCAAAGAGAGTCTGAAATTTCATAAAAGTCAATTAATGTTTTATTAGTTCATTTAAATATGTATCATCGGATATAGTATTAGTTCTCAATGTATTAGTGCAGTGTTTCTTAACCCTTTTAAGCAACGACACACTTAGGAGCAAATGAAAATATTACGGCACACTTAGCAAAATTTTTAAATGTTATGAAATAAAACTATAGATTTAAAAAAAAAATACCCACAAAAATGTAAACTTTATTTTAATCTTTCTTTTCAACTATTTGTGCAGCTTATTTATTTGTGAAAGCTATGCCTTGTATTTCTTCGCGATTTCTTCAATGGTTGGTCGAATGTGACAATATTTCGGGGCACACGTAAGAGGATCGCACGGCACATCAGTTGAGAGTTGTGGGGTGGTCACTCGCATCATATCAGCAGAAATAGCCTCGTGTTCACCAGAATAAAATCATACACTGTAATAACACTAAAAGCATGCTAAATTTTAAAATTAAATTAATGGAATTTATTTTTGTGTACTGGTGTGTGTATGTCTTTTAGTTACAGTGTTTTAAGTTTGCATGTGATAAAAAAAAGAAGTCCATTCATATTATAACAAGCAATATCCTGAGGAGAGGAGCTGGCCGTCTTGACCTTCCAATGGTCGTTAGCGGAGAGACTCAATTCAGCATCTTTTGACGCGAAGTCCGTTTTCCGACAGGAAAACTTTCTCTTGCATGTTGAAAACTTTTTTTTTTTGGTTTATTTATTTTAAACAAAGTTTCAATGTTATTCATTTTATTTATATTTATTATTATTATTATTTTTTTTTATTTCCTTATTTCTGGTGTGTACACATTTCGTTTCGGGTCCCGCCCAGAGACCTAAGGTTAGAAATGGCATCATGACATTTTTGACTGACACAAAAGAAAAGAAAAAAAATGACTTAGATAAAGCCTTCGTAAGGTGTGGGCTGTACTCGTGAGAACAATTTTTTGCATTTCTTTAAGGCATGGGCTTACAGGAATCCCTTCAATTAGTCTACTGGGATCTTTTCCAATCAATCCGAGGGCTACAACTACAAAAGGGATTGTTGATGTTCCCATGTGCCACATTTGTATTTTGATAGCTTTTTGAAAATTTTCAAAGATACATTGTAGTCCGCAGGGACTGCCATATCAATAAGGAGTCACTTTTTTTGTTTGCGGTCTTTAATTATTATCATTTATTAATAACAGTAATGTCCCTACAGAGTCACTGTATTAGGGTCACAAAGAGGGTCTGAAAATTTAAAATCTTCAAGTTAGATTGAAAAATTTTCTCATTATCAGGACAGAAACAATATAAACGACACACAGGGCCGATAAATAGGTCATATTTCCGCTATTTAGGTTTATAATTCCGGAAATTAGAAATTTGTTCAAAACGATAAGCTAACCTCGCCAAATCTAGTATATCACAATGGTATTCTTCTTCACAAATTGTACCTTTTTCTATTTCTTTTACGTCCAAATTTCTATCGATGTAAACATCTATTTGATCAGTAAGAGATTCTACAGTATCTAGCCACTTAAGAGAAGCCACTTCTTGTAGGGAGAAAAAGGGTATTTTTGTACATTTTTCTTTAACCTTCAGGAAATTCATAGCCATGTCAATGTTACACAGAGAACGTTTTTTTTCTCTTTAATCTATAAATGTCGTCCAATTCTATAGCCGAATAATAGTCAAAATGTTTTCATTTCAAAAGTAATTTAATTTTAAAATTTTCCTATTTAGTTTTCACAATTGAGTTTACTGCTAAGTCAATGATTTTAATTTTAATTTCAAAAGTAGGGATGGTTTGGGATTTATGTCTTTTAATACTAGTGGATCTAAACTGTCTCTTTCTTCCAAAAAATGATAGAAAATAAAAATTAAAAAAAAATGACCCATCGCAATAATAAAAAAAAAGAATAATATCGAAACAATGGACGCATTGGTAACAACTGAAGACAAAGTGGATTATTAAACGAAAGGAGTGATAATTTCTCTTGCAAAATCTCTTCTTTTTCTGACATTGAGATTTATCTCCCTTTTACAGTTGATACCGCCATTTGGATTTAAGGAGACTTAACTGACAATATAGACTTTATCACTTGACCTTGGTTATTTCAAAGCAGTCTCAATGATATATTTTATGGCGGAAAATCTCGATATAAATAACAATGAATTGTAATTCTTTGCCCCCCCCACTACACCCTACACACAAAAAAAGAAAGCAAAAAATAAAACATCTGTCACAAGTAATAATGTCTTTGTTGTCATCACTGAATTTAACGTCAACAGAACAAATGATGATTGTGTAAAATATAACTTCATCAGTTTTTCTTCTATATGCAGTGTCCCTTTATGACATTGGTGATCATGGTTCTCCACAATTTCCTGACTTTGTAGCTTTTAATAAATTTTGTTTTATCCCTTCCAAAACTATGTTCTGCCATCTACTTACTCAAGCTCGATAGGTAGGTTATACTTTGTTTTCTTCCGTTCCTCTCGCTTTCAATATTTTCTGTGAGTAACAAATTTTCCGAGCCATCTTTCCTCATTATGTGCGCTAGAAAATTCAACTGTCTCTTCCTGATATTAAGTATAAGTATCTTTTTGATTCTATTTTCTCTAAAACTTTGTCGTTGCTCGCATGTTCGGTCCGTAGTATTCTTCACATCCTTCTGTAGAACTATATTTCTCTTGTCTCTTCTTCATCTCTGAGGAGATCGTCCAGTGTTTACTGTGATATTACGTAACCGTTCAGTACTGTTTTCTTTGTTTCTAACGAAATTTTCATAAAGAGTTAGGAAAAAAAACTTTTTGATGAGGAATGTGGCTAGACCCTAGTAGGATTAAAATCATAGGTGGATAAACGGCCATCTAACACAATAGGTTAGACTGGGTTCTATAGCTGTGTATGCAACTAGTGCGGTGATGACACGAGATTACTGGGCGGAGAGCTTCCGATACTGAAGACAATGGCCAAGACGGAGAGTTCACTGATGGAATAGACGGTTGTATTTGTGATCAAGTAGAACCTTCAAGTTCGAGGATTTCGGCTGATTTTGATCTGGAGAGGAATGGCTTCCACCGGATTTACTTGCCCAAGACACGCTACGTATTGTTGAATGAATATCTTGTGGGCTTTCTATCCATATAAGGGGAGTGAACTGTTCAGGTGCTTAGCTGCACAATATCCCTACCACCACATCCGGTCATGAGACGGAAAATAATGATAGTGATTTTCCAAGCGTAGCTTAGATGTGGCACAAAGCCGAAATTAGGGGGGCACCCAATGAGGATCGAAATCACTACTCAGTCGTAATTGTTCTAGCGAGCCAAGCTTGCTAACCATCACACCACCTCGAGGTGCCCTAAATAATGATATTTTACTATGGGAAGATAAGCTGTAACTCAAGATATAGTGCTCATATAAATCAATTTTGAAAATTTTAGCAATATCAGTTGATTAATATTTATTTTATCGTGAAAACATTGTCTTGCTTAATAAAATTTGTGTACACTATTTACATTATTCGGACTATTGTCCTCATCTGTGTTGCCATATTTATCACAACGTGTTGCCATATTTATCATAAGGTTATTAGCGTGTAAGTGAATGTAATGGATTCGACTGGAATTCGAACTCGGCTCAATGTTAAGATATATCTAGTTTACTGCATGAACAAACTATTTTCATATTCAAGTTCTATAAATATTTTTGTTTAGTCCCAAATGTGTGTGTGCATATATATCTCGAGCCATTGATATCTATGCTAGCACGAAGTCACAAGTCATCGTGACCGAGGGTTTGAGTGGGCTGGCTTTGTTCAGATTGTTGATCACGCTAGATAACACGCTCTCTCCAAGAAACTAATTTCTGCTCAGCATAGTTGCAGTATAAACCACAGGTTGACTTTGGGTACTGAACAATCACAAATGTGCCTGAGCGAGCGTCTGCAATAAGGATTGGCTTGCCGCCCTAATAGACGGGAATCTTCGAATACGAGGAGCCATATATATATATATATATATATATATATATATATATATATATATACGCATTTCATTGAAAACGATTGACAAGGTTCTTTTTAGTTTTTTCATACAATTTCTCATGCGATCTAAACTGTCCGAAAAATAATGGAAGCCTTATTAATAAAAACAAACAAACCAACACTTAATAATATTAACTTTGAACACGGACATAATAACTTGATGGTGTTTTGAAACAAAAAAAAGAAAATGAAAACATTTTACAAAACAAACTATTTCTAATTTTAACAGTTAAAACATAATCCTTGAAAATGGCTAAATGTAATATCTGAAAGCGCTCGGATAAAAAGAAAATTCGGACAGTTTTTATATAATTTATCATCCGAAAATAAAAAAAATTATTAGATCGCATAAGAAATTGTATAAAAAACTAAATAAAAGTACCTTGTCTATCGCTTTCAATAAAATGTGCACGAAACAAGGATTGCTGCTTAAATACACACACACACACACATATATATATATATCCTTGTCTGTTTTTACTCATTAACAAAATGTTACCATATCGGGGATAAGAGGAAATTCCATGAACGGAGCAAATAAGCAACAAAGAAAATGGCCACTAAAAGAACACTTATAATTAGAATCAATAAAAGAGATGGAATTTATTGGATATACTGAGGTAGGAGGGTTTGAAAATTTAACCCTCACGGAGCGTACTGAGGGCAAGAGAGATAAGGGTAGGCAGCAAACTACTTAACTGAGGAGCTTGTGTGACTGGAAGGTGGAACAGAAAACGAGGGCCTTAGCAAAGGGAGAAAGCCTGCTAAGGGCCATAAGGTATAGAAAGTTGTGGAGAGCCATGATCGGCTATGCCCTGAAGGGAGGTGGCACATAGAAGTAGGATACTGAGATGGTAAGATATATTTGTCTACAACAGCCATTTTAGTAAATAGTCTTAATAAACTAGTCTCAATATTATATAGAATCGAAGCGTTTCATACTTTTCAAAGGACACATAGGGAGGTAAACAAAATTGCATTCAATTTTTCAATATTCAATAAGAGTTGAAAACATAAGAATATGGTAATAACGTAATGGGTTGGTTAAGCAAATTTATGTTCTTCAACAATTCTAATATAATACTAATAATGAAACCGAGAAAAAGATCTAGGTCTAGTTTCTCCGAATTAGATCATTTAATGACTGCGATCTCTTTACTATAAGAAATATCATTACAGAAAGGAAACTACAGAAACTCCTACAGAAGTCAGTGAAGGAAAGCGAGAAGAAAGGACTAAGCATCAATTGTAAAGATACAGACGGTATGGTTGCTAGCAAAAGGAATAGAGAACAAGTAAATTATGACTTAGAGATACCAAAATCAAGTATGTATAAAGATTTAAATAACTGGGTAGCGTTTTAACAGTGGACGAAAAGTGTGCCACCGAAATCTGAAAGTGTATTGGGATAACAAAAGATGTTTTTCAAGTGCTAAGCAAAGTATTAAGAAACAGAAAAAGATTAATTAAAACATAGAAAAGAGTACTGAACTATTATATAATATCATTCCTCCTATAAAACTGGATACTGGACAAACACCTCACAGATGAAGAGGCTTGAGGCAACATAAATGTGGTACTACAGAAGGATGTTTAGAATACACTGGAGTAAACATGTTAGCAACGGCGGTTTTTTTTTTTTTTTTTTTTTTAGAGAAAATGGAAACAAAAAGGACACTTATATTTACCATCAGAAAAATACAGTTGAAATGTCTAAAGAACATAATGAGGAAAAACAGGGGAGGGAGAGAGAGAGAGAGAGAAAGAGAGAGAAAGAGAAAGAGAGAGAGAGAGAGAGAAAATCACATAACCTAGCTAACGAATTTGTGTAAATAGTTTGCAGAACTGGGTTTAGGAGTGATAGCAAAAAGAAATTTTACTAAGAGCTACAACGGACAGGAAATTGTGGAGAGCCATAATCATCAACATCCTGAAGGGAGATGTCATATAGAAGAAAAAGAAGAACATTTTCGATTTCTCTGAGTAAAACAGTGCACAAATAAATAATTTACTCTTGTTAATCAAAGCGGATGTCATTTGAAATTGGAAAATGCTACCAGACATTATGGCGGAAACAAGAGAGGGTTCAAAATAGGATGTGCATTTACAGTGTAAGGATATATAATATAAGAGAACAGTTTAAGTTTTCTGAAAATTAATATAGATATGATATCTGTTAATAAATTCAATAAATATCCTTGATTTGCATCTACAAAACACTGAGTCAGGAGAGAAGTCATTGACAGCTTAAGAGAACTGAGCTGCAAGGCTGTCCACATAAATGATTTACTTATAGTGCTGAAAGCTTGTGTAGAACCAGCCACGTCTTGTCGGCGGATACTAGAGTTTTATTACAACGCTCAAATCGTTACACGCATTAAGCGTTAGAATAAACATTGTAAATCAGAACTATATATAAAATTCTAGCATCCACCGACGAGACTTGAACTCGCATCTCATATCTTGGTAGTCCGTCTGAGATCTGAATCGCCTGTTTCTATATGGTCATGAATTTTATATAGTATAGCGGAGTTAAATTTCTTTATTCTGTTATTTGTGACATTATTTGACTACTATTAGTTGTAGTAGATGTAATCGTCTTAAAGCTAGTTGAATTTCTTAGTAAATGTATTTTTATTACTGTTGGATGTTGGAAATTGCTCTTTCCCTATGTGTCCCAGAAATTTCAACTGTTGCTTCCTGATGTTAAATATAAGAGTCCGTTATGTTCCCATTTTCTCTAAAACTTCGTCGTTGTTCAAATAATCGGTCCATGATGATTGCCATACACGAGGACAGCTATCACGTAACAGTTTAGTACTCTATTTTCCCCCCTCTAGGGCAGCGGTTCCCAGCCACCGGGCCGTGGACCGATACCGGGCCGTCGCGCTGGAAAATAAAATATTTTTTCTATTTTATTGATTACCATGATCTGGTTTATTGTGTTTTATTATGCTCGTGACCGACCCCATCCCAGGACCGTGCAAAAACTGTTTTGCATGGTACCGGTCCGTGGCGCAAAAAGGTTGGGTACCTCTGCTGCTCTAGGGTACATAATGAGGAAAGAGGGCTTAGAAGATCTGATACTCACAGGACAGATTTAAGTCAAGAGGGACAGAGGAAAACAACGCATAACTTAGCTTAGAGTAAATGGATATCGGAACATGGTTTAGAAGAAATAACAAAAAGATGAAATTTATTAAAAGCTACAAGGGACAGGAAATAGTGGAGAGCCATGATGCATAACAGTACTGATGTTTTATTTTGTTTTCCCTTACTAATCTTAGTTCAGCATAAAGCCGCAAGTATAGAGGATAGAATCCATTACGCAGTAATCATGGTTAATCAAGCCATCATGCTAATCAATACCCCACGCCGAGATCCCGACATTCTTTGGCACGTCCGATGAACAACTGGCATCCGTCCTTTATTGGCTTCATGATGCAATTAATTCTAATCAAAGCCCCTAGGCTATTCATGTTTCATTTATTTAAAATGCGACCTGAATTTGTTTAAACTTTAGGCATGTGCAGAGGCTCGGGTATTTAGTTACTTGCTTTGTGCTTTTCGATTCTCCCTTCGCTATCCTCTCCTGTCGATCCCAAAGATTCCACCCCGGTACATAAATCATCACTGGAGAATAGAATATAGGGGTGTGTAAGAAAGATGTAATTATAGCTAACCGCGGTAGGCCTGTGATAAGACTCCGCCTCTCGGAAATATTTTCTTTCTTTTTCCTATAAGGAAAAAAAAAAGAAGTCCTAAAGTTTTGTCCGTATTACTGCAATACTTTTGATAATAATTTTGAATTGAGCACTATTTTATGACCTGCGTAAATTCATTGAATGAGAAATGACACAGTCTCCACCTACCAATGTATGTAATTTCCGTTTTTGTGAACAAATTGTAATAACGAATCTATCACCCTAACTAACCATTCCTTAAATATATGATTTCTTTAAATAAAACAAGTGATAAAAATGGGTTGCATACAAAAATGTTTAGCGCAAAAGGCTGTGGATTGACAAAGATAACTCTCCACAATCGACTTCAAAAGCTGAACTTCATGGAAGAAAGTTAATGTTGTTCATTTGGTGGGATCGTCATGGTATTATTTATTTTGGGTTCTTAAAATGCAATGAAGTATTAAATGCGTATTTATATGTCCAGCAGCTACAACGTGTCGGTAAGGATTTGGTCGAAATGTGCCTGTGCTTGTCAGTAGGAAAAATATTTTCCATGATAACGTAAAGCCACATGCAACAATACATTAGGAGAAAAAAAAATGGTACTCGGATTGTATGTTCAACTCCAACCGCTATATTCAGCTGATCTTGCGCCAACAGGTTATTACTATTTTTTTTTGATCGAGGCAAAATATTTTTCTAAATGAAAAATAGATTTAAGAGTCCGTCCAAAGATTTTCCACGTCAAAACCTGCACAATTTTACTCAAAAGGTACCGAAAAGCTACTTGGTAAGTGACAACGTATTATTGCAAATAATGGCGAATATATAATTGAATATGTAATTATTCTTGATTTTTTGAAGAATAAAGTTGATAAACAAAAATGGATACTATTTATGACTCAACCTAGTATAAATTTGATTTATGCTGTAAGCAACCTGTGAAAATGAATTGATACAGACAGAAACATTTCAGTAGTCAATTAACGAAACCTTTTTATTATTATTTTGAGATTCTCATCCAGGGTCTGATAACTTCGAGGACATTTCAATTGATTATTTAAAAACTAACAGAATTTTGAAAAATATTTTTTAAATAATCAACTGAAAGAAAGATTGATCGGGTTCATCTTATCGAACCGGGCGGGGAGATGTTTCTGTTCGTAGTATCTGATAAAGATATTTATTGCTTCGCTCTCAAAAATTCCCAAAAAACTTCCCTTATGCAATAGGGTAGGTTAAGTTTTCATTTTATTTTAGAAAAATCGACATTGCACTCCATGTGAGAGCTGCGGTTTAATGTCCTAAGTACTGCTACCAAAAATTAGATTCATAACTTGTACTAATTTTTGAGCATTTAGCTTTAAATACCGCCTAAAAAATGTACAGAAATAACTAATTTCTTCAGGTTTTTGCTTACAGACTGACTTCAAAAATTTAATATTTCAAGAATAAATCCAAATAAACTTCACATCAAAGAGACATTAAATGGAAAACCCGGAATTCTAATTATGAATCCCTACAAGCAAAACACGCATTTTTTCTTTTATAAAATTCGATAAGTAAAAATTATAAAAGATTACAAAAAAAAAAAAAAGGTATTCAATGAATTGTTAGCTCATAATCCATAAAAACAAAAAAATATATAAAAGTGTATATAACACCATAATAATGCTGGACACAAATTATAAGACAAAATGTTTTAAATTTGCATTGTTTATTAAAATCGCACTAAAACTACTACACTTCATATCACAATATAGCTAAATTAGTCAGTATTATTACCTTATGATGTAAATGAGGGTCTTATTTGATAGCACATTGATTTAGTAATAATGTGTGTATGACTTGCAGCTTGTCCATATACAATTTGTAAAGCTACAGCAAATCATAGATTTTATATGGTTGGGCTATAAGGCTTTCACTGATACCTGGAATGAAATTCCAACGCTACAATTTTAAATTTAAACTTGTTTCTTCAAAAAACGGTAACGGCCTGGAAAAATATTTTGCGTCATTATTTATTATGTTAAACCCCAACATTCAACTTGTGTACAATATCACGGTTCCAAAATCGTCCTGTCACGATTTTATCTCATTCCGACTTGAAGACGCCTGCCATAAAGAGAAAGTTTTTTTTCACTTTGTCACAAATTTTGTTCGGATATTTGTCTACAACCTCGTGCAAATTAATTGAAACAACCGATTTAATTTCCTTTCTTTCACCATAAGTTCAGTTTTAGACCCACTGGAGTGTCAGGATGTAGCCATTTTCTGTTTTTCCTCAGGTTACGTCATTTGCAGTGGTGTGCAGTAATATAAATCTAATTTGTTTAGCCTTGAAAAACATTGCGTCATCAGTGATTGCATTAGATGTTTTATTACACCCAGACACTGTTGCCTCGACTGTCGATTAGTTGTCTTACGGCCATTGTCCGCGATGGACGTTAATCCAAGTAAGCGTATGAAAATCGTAAGGCTGCGCGAAGCGTTACCAGTGAGCAAATCAAAGTACTATCGACTGGCTCGGAAACTCGTGATTCAAATCCAATCAAGAATCTGTGGTCAATCTGCAAGTAACGACTTTGTGGAATGGACATACGAAGTACTAACATGTGCACTGGGTCATGTTTCAGTGGAAAAATACAAAAAAAAAGTAAATAACAGAATTATTCATTTTGTTCCAATTAATTTGCACAAGGGTGTACATCTACACACGTTTGTTTTTATGTAATAATTTATATAAAAATTATTAGCATTTCCAGTTTTATGTCATCTATTTTATTTTTAAACAATATTTTTCAGATATCCCGAGAGTTCCAAAAGGAACCTGTAGAGAGAAACAAATTCTAAGGATCTTTTAATCGGATTCTAACTTCATTTCGCAAAGCAATTCTGGGAGCAAAAAAAGGGATTATGAAAACGTTTATTGACCAAGACAAGCTATCATTCTAAGACATGTTACTGTCCAAGACACCGCCGTTCTAAGACATCTGAATAAGAGATATTAACAAATATTGAAAAATCAAGACAACTTAAATTTGAACGGACGGAATATCGGCCCAACTGGAGTCATTATTTTACAAGTTTGAGTTTTTATATTTAAGCCCGAGCTTCCTTTGCATCACCCTATAAAAGTTTTCATTTTTATATTCAAACGGAAAAATGCTGAAAAAAAATCTTTACTTTGAAGTAATATTTCTGACATCCATTATATTTTGATTATTATTTGATAGCCTTTCTTTTGTTAATTTTCTGTGACATTCATATATATATATATATATATATATATATATCTTTTCATTTATTCAGTGTTTGAAGACACTCTACGATGATTCGAATTTGGGAGGGATCAATTTGTCATCAGAATAGAGGAGCGTATACAGTTTAAGCAGCATGAACTATATTTTCTGAGCTGTATTCTTGTTTTATACAATAAGTGACCCCCCCACCAAAAAAACACACACACACAAAATCTGCATTAATTGTACCAACTGTAGTCATTCATTACAAAGCACATGGAAGAACGACAATAGAAGGTTCCTGGAAAGATCAGATAACTTTTAAAAACAACAAGTTAATACAAGTTTGAAGCGGACGGACTAAACAGATGAAGGCTGGGTAATTTAACTGAAAACCTAAACGATTTTTTCTGGTCTCTTCTTAAATTCCATCCTTATTGGTTAATTTATTTTTCTATAAAATTGCTGACCGCTTCTTCTCCAAAATGATTTACCCATTGATCCAATTATCGGGATTTTGTTACTGGCAGAGCAGTAAAAAATATATACTTTTTTGAACCCAATACATTAATTATAAGAGTTAAAAAAAAACGTAACGGAATTATTTCAGATTGTTAAGTGAATACAGTTTTAGTTTATGTCGGCTAAAATGTACGATGGAATCCTTTTTCTTACCTTCTGAAGAGCCAAGCACCGAGACGTCTCTGTTGGTTCCTGGAAGACAGGGTAATCTTCATAGATTTACAGACAGTGGTGTCGGTCAGTTGGCGAGTTTTGTTACAGACAGAGTCAGCTCGACGTTTGAGAAACGCTGGAACTATAGCCCATTTGAATTTAAAAATGAAACGCTCAATCAGCTCACAGTTCCTTATACCCTTGCTGAGACGGCGGCCATTGCGACAATTTGTGCAATTATGTCCCTGACAACCATCATTGGCAACATTCTTGTTGTTGTCGCCTTCAAAGTAGAGAAACAGCTTCAAACAGTTAGTAACTATTTCCTCCTAAGCCTGGCAGTAGCTGATTTGGCGATCGGAGTGGTGTCCATGCCATTTTTCACCCTCTACCTACTATACGGCTACAAATGGCCGCTAGGTGCTACACTCTGTGATTGCTGGCTTGCTATTGATTATACTATGAGCAATGCGTCTGTGGCGAATTTGCTGATTATCAGCTTCGATCGATATTTCTCTGTCACACGCCCTTTAACATATAGGGCGAGACGAACCCCCAGGAGAGCAGCAATTATGATAGGCTGTGCATGGACGATATCAATTCTTTTGTGGACCCCATGGATATTCTCCTGGCCTTACATAGAAGGTCAAAGAACGGTCCCGGCCAATGATTGTTATATACAGTTTCTGAAGACAAACTCCTATGTGACTATTGTAACGGCTCTTCTTGCATTTTATTTCCCTGTGAGTATAATGACGTTCCTTTATTATAAGATATGGAGAGCTACTGAGAAGAGAAAGAAACGGTTAGTTACTCTAACGGCGGATCGACAACACAATAACAGCAAGCGGTCGACTTGTTCAAGCGATGACGAAAGTCTTGCGACGAGTATGCATCAGCGATGGGCAAATTCATCTCCAGAGATAAGCGAAATTGATTCTTTCACCGAACATTTTAATAATCACCCCGAAAACTATCAAAAGAAATGGATGAAAGTGCTCAAACGATGCTGTTTAGTCGATAAAGAGATGGATTACAAAGAAAATTCCGAAAAAGTCGATTCTATGTTATCGTCCGTAATAACTAAGGACGTTCCCCAAAGCGACTCTTCTGCACCCACACGCCGATTGGCTTTGTATACCACTGCGTTGTCGAATTCTTTAAAGACGAACTCACAGGCTATTCACAGTGACAACGACAGCAAATTTAACTCTTCTATCGCTTTACGAAGATCTCGAAATACAGAACAGGGTGCTTGTAGGGCTCATACAGTCGCTACAGAATCGGAATGTGTAAGCTTTTACAATCATCATTTAGATTCAATATATGTAAAAATTCCCAATAAGGAGAAGTTAACGTTTCGGCTTGTCAAAGAAACCAAACTGGAAAACGCGGAACCAGTGATTGAAAATGATGACTCAGAAGACGATAGTAACCGAACGGAAAGCAGAAAATCGAATTCAGAAGCGACGTTTCGCGTTCAAAATCAAAAAAATCGAAAAACGGAGAATGAAGTCTTCAAAGCAAAAGCGGCCGATGAGAACGACAGTAACACCAGCACACCGGTGATGAGTCGAAAGACGACCCCAACGCTCGATTTGACCTCAATTGCAAGGCAGACGAAACTTGCGCGTTGGGTGATAGAGAGAATGCGAACGCAGCAAGTGAAGAGGAAGAAACAGCAGGGTTATCAAGAGAAAAAAGCTGCCAAAATTCTCAGCGCCATTTTACTCGCGTTTATCATCACGTGGACACCCTATAACTTCTTCACTGTGTTCCAGGTTTTCTGCGAGGATTGTGTTAATGGGACTGTCTATGCAATTGGTAAGTAAATTAAAAATTTACTATTTCTTAAAGAATCATTAACCTGTATAAAAATTAATAACACTAGCTAAAAACAGGAAATTTGCCCTAAGATTAACTATTATCCGATTCCTATAACTTTTTTCACTCTTTATCTGTATCTTCTCGTTATCTCCCTTATCCCTCTGGCTAAATGTATGGAAATTTCATGGGCGTTGAAAACTTCATTCTTTTGCCTGTATCTTCCCTTTCTCTCCCTTATCTAAACATCATCCTTGGTAAGACGATAAACTACGTCAATCAGCAAGGCCACTGATCAGGAGATTTTGAGGAGCTTGGAACTACCTCTTAATTGCTGGTGTTCCCAGGTCCACCCTGACTCGGGGTGGTAGCACCTGTTAGGGTCCCAGCTATGGGCAAATAGTTAACACCCAAACTTGTGTAAAAATAGGTTTTAATACCAGAAATACTTCGTAAAAAAAATTATTAAAGCAATTTTTGAAGCAAAAATTATTGTCAGCAATACTAAAAAAAAAAATAAAAAAAATAAAAAAAAATACCAGCAATACAAACAGTTATACATTCTTTTTCAAAAAAAAAAAATATGACCAGCTATAGATTTCTCCAAGGAAAAATATTTCCAGAAATAGATTTTTGAAGAAAATCATTACCAGCAATAAAAATTTTGTCGGCATTAAATAACCCATTGATGTTGATATGCCGTAAAACAAAAAACCAAACCAAAAGCCTTATCTAAGCCTATTGAATTTCTACATGTGTTGACAGCTAGGATTAACTCTTATCTCATGGTCTATGTTCTTCTCTCAATCTTACATATTTTGATGATTTCATAATTATACATTTTTGAATAAAAGATTTCTTTTCAAATTTATTTCTTCATAAAATGATAAATATTTTTTTGTAAAAGTTAAATAATAAATATCGCATTGTAAGTTTGTTTATGTATTTTTATAATCTTGTAAATAAACAATGTCGAGGAAGTCGAAAGGGTATACAATAATAGCGGTGTCAAGGGAATAATCGTTCATTTGATACATTTCTTTTTCGGTCTCGAATCTTAAACATTGCCAGAATTTGCATATTACCTACCTATGCATAGGGTGAGTGTTCGATCCCAGGTAGAAGCTAATAATTAGAAACCAATTTTAAATACGCGAAGATTGACGTAAAACAATTTGTCTCGCATTCCACACCTCACAATTTAGACTAGTGTCAGCTTAGGTTAAAATTAGATATCAAGTATGTACATTTCTCTGAAACATGCCTGAACTGATCTCAAAGAAGATTTATGGGCAACCTGTAAAGTCTTACTAATGTTTAAGAAAGACTTCTAAATATATAAATATTGAACTGGACCAAAAGTTCATTGTTTAAGAAGAAAAGATATGACATTATCAGATAACAGTTAAGTCCGTTATGCTCATCAATCAGCTTTTTTCGGCCTTCTCGACAAAGTATTTCCTTTTAATGACCGACTCCTCGTTGTTTAGTTTACCCCGCTCCTCAGCTAGAGTAGCTAGCTAATCCGTATTGTAGACACCTGCTCAGGTAGATTTGTGTTTTGTCAACACCCACAGAGCCAAACTGGTTTATACTGAAAAAAAAATATTCAGTAGATCTTAGTTACAGTTTCTGGAAGAGAACACGTGATCTAGCGTTATCAACAGTTTGAACAAGGACAGTACGATTCACCCTCAGTCACGATGACTTAACTTTCTACTCTCAAACAGCTTCTGAACAGTTTCGGCTCCCCAGTTCCACCCACAATGCTTCGGTCAATCCGTGGAATGATTTTTCAGGCATTTTAAATGTTCCGCACATTAGGATCGTCCCCCCAGGCAGATATCCTCATCATCACCTTGACAAATCGACTATACTGGGATTCGAACCAGAGTCTTATGGTCCGAAATTTTCCTATCTCCAATTCATAGTTCGTATTATAGGATATTTATTTGACAAACAACCATACATTTAGTCTTCATACAAACGACGTTTAATCCTTTTTTTCACAATTTCCTTTACAATCATCTGTAGGAGTTCCCGTTTTCTTTATTTGTTTGTTATAATTGTGTTATCTTTATATCACATATTATTACAATTGTGTCCGCCCATAATAAATCCTTGTAGGACCTCTAGTTTTCTAGTGGTCTTTAAAATTTGAATAAGTCCGGAGAGACGATGCATTCTTGTCCTACGCTATTTTTTTTTTTTTTTGCATTCACTGAATTCATTTTCTATCCGCATGCAAGCGGTTTGCTTCCAGGATCAGTTCTATATTATTTTAATATCTTTTCGGAATAAAGTTTGCCTACTAGTTCAAGTAGTTTTTTTTATTCAAAAGCATCTGATAAGGTATGACAAGTTACAAAACACAGGTATACGTCCTTTTGCATTTGTATTGCTCTCTCTCTCTGTTATCATTCTGAGCACAGATATCTCATTCCTTGTCCCTGTGTTGTTAACGAAACCTTATGGTTCTTGTCCTTGTTCCAGTCTAATTCCTCTGTGTGCTCTATTTATCAGAATTCAGAGGATCATTTTTATGTGACTCATTAGGCTGATCGTCCGATGGAGTTCGCATTCATTTGCCCCTGGCTTCTTAGGCAGCACGATGAAAATGGATTTATTTACGTCTTCTCATATATTACCGCTGTCGTATATTTATTATGCCTTATCATTTTGTCAATAACGAAATAATCTGAGGGTGTCAGCATCTCCATTACAATTTCATATGGACCTGCTGCTTTGTTTCTGTTCAGTTTCGCCACGGTTGATTTCACTTCAGACTTCAATATTTCTTGTCCTTCCATATTTTTTTTTCTGTAATGCGGGTTTATCTCTTTCGTTGCGGAAGAATTTGAAGTATTAAGGGATAATGACGTGGATACACACTTTAATGAAACAAGATAAGGAATTTATTTACACATTTGAAGTTATCAGTAGTTTGTTTCAGGAAAAGGAATCAAATGTTTGAAGCTCGTAGTTTCAATGAATTGACAAGAAGAGAAAATGTTCATATTAAATCATCGGACGCAAAGTAATATGCCAAAATGCTTAAAACAAATTGAGAGAGTTTCGTTTTTACACAGTTGTATTCAACATGAACGAAAATATATATTTTAAGGTATTTAGCCTTGGAGTTAAATATAGGCAGGTAATGTATCAGCGTGTAATTTGACTCTGGCGTTATTCAGACGCGTGGAAGTCTGGTTTTCTGGCTCCTGCTTCTTTCTGCTTTTTCTCTATGTGCCTGATTCAACTTTCTCTGCCTATTTATATCAAAAAGCGATTTCACATCGGCTAGTTACTTTTTTTTCTCAGTTTGTAAATCGCGCCCTTTTCCATTGATCAAAATAAATTTTTGCATAGGCTCGCGAATTTGAAAACAGCTGAGAAAAGTTATTTTTATTTCGTATTCACAAATTTTCCGATGCATTTGTTTCATCTTTTGATTTTATACAACCTGGCGATGAGCATGCCTTTGTTGTCTTATTCTTTTGGGCATATCTGCCTTATCCGTGATGATCATTCTTTCAATTTCTCTACACTGCGTTGGGCCAATCTTTTGCCTGCCAACATTTGTTTCTAATTTCTTTGTGTAATCTATATTATATGCTATCTTCATAATATACCGAGTCCCCTCAGGAGATAGACGATCATGGCTCTCCACAATTTTCTGGCATTCGTAGCTCTTAATTTTGTCTTTGTTGCTATTTCTCCTAAACCCTGCTCCGCCATCCATTTACTCAAGCTCGGTAGGGTGGTTATACATTGTTTTCCTCTTACTTTCAATCTGTCATGCGAATATCAGATTTTTAAAGCAGAATGTCTATTTATATTTATATATAATTTCATTGAATGCGACAGACAAGATGCTTTTATTTAGTTTTTTTTTATACAATTTCTCATGCGATCTAATAATTTTTTTCCTTTTCAGAAAATCTTTATATTTTTTATTATATCGTATGGGAAATTGTATAAAAAACTAAATAAAAGCACCTAGCCTGTCGTATTCAAAGAAATGTGCATGAAAGAAGGATTGCTGCCTAAATACACAAATATATATATATATGTGTGTGTGTGTAAGCACTTACGTTTATAACTATGTGCAAAGTGTAAAAAAAAACAAAAAAACAATATAACATTTTTAGTTTTGTAATTAAAATAAAAATAAACACAATATAAAAATAAATAAAAATAGACTAAAAAAAAAAAAATGAACGATTTAATGTATAAAACGTAATTTTATTTTTTAAAAGTTACACTCTTTAAATAGATTAAAGTAAATGTATTTAAATTCCTAAAATAAAATACATCTGGATTATTTCGAGTTTCAAGTGATACCATCATATTTTACGATGGGATTGACTTATTCGGTGAATCTCACTCTGGATTTGAATTAACAGTTCATTACTTTAGTAATCGACTTATATACGAAGTCGACTCCACCTCTCCACATAACAGTAACTTTTAGAAAGTTTGTTAATTGTCAATTTTACTTTTCAGGCTACTCGTTGTGTTATTTGAACAGCACAATCAATCCTTTGTGCTACGCCCTGTGCAACGTGAACTTCCGAACGACTTTTCTTCGAATACTTTTCTGTCGTACTAAACGTAATGCTGGCTACCAGAAAACTATCCTCCTGCAACGCCATCGGCGTCTTCATCTCTCAGGCTCTTATTCGCCTTCTGGTTCCGCTAAGAAAAGTAAGCTTTTCATTCTTTATGCATGGGTTACCTTTTTTTTCATTATGAATTAATTCTAAGATTTTCATTCGATACTATGCTTAAATGAAAACATTGACATGCATAACTACAATTTTGGTTTATTCATGCTGCAAATATGATATATTTTCTCTTTAAGTCTCATATCTCTTCATGACTCTCCCCAGAGTTATTATCTGAATTAACAAAACTTCTCGGGAACGGTAGTCGAGTGGTTTCTCATAGCCTTAGCCACGGTCTTCAATTCAGAGTTATCGACGTAGAGAGCAAAGTCTGTTTTGCTATTTAAGCCAGACCTGAATGGAGAAGAGATGGATTCATGCCTTTTACAAGGCATTAGGGCGAAAGTGAAAACAACGTACCAAACTGGCATTTGAACCCCGCACACAGATTTTGCGTCGATAATCCTACTATCCTCAGATCCAACATACGTCTTAATGAATTTTACCAGAAAGTAAAATTATATTTAAAATTTAATGCTTAGCTTTAAATGCTTAATATTTTCATGTCTTAGCAAATTTTAAAACTGACATTTGTTTTTGAGAAAATTAAATTAACATCATTCTGGATTCAGTTTTTTTGATTACTTCCAGGATTTTTTTTCTATAGCATTAGAATTTTTATAAAAAGTTTTTAAATAAAATTATATTTCGTACAAAATACATAAAAACTTTGGAACATTATAAAGCAAAGATCTTACACGCGGCCCGTGGATTATCTTCGGCCTACTGGGAACAATTTTTGAGACCAATATATTCAGCAACTTTTAATAAGTTGAATAAATTTGTCTATTGTTTTTTTCTATACCAACATACACATTCATCTGATGAGTAAATGGCGCGTAACGATCGACCACTCCCACAAAACCACGATGTTGCAGCCAATCACATTGCAACCATAGCTGTCCAATATTAGCCCATTTAATTTACTTCTGGACAGAGTCGTCAAAAATTTTACAGCCCTATCTATGAACCTGATGCGAACTAATTTTTAGCACGAGAGAACGAATTTCTATCAGTGCCTCCACCCTCTGCAATTAATGTCCCATCGACTGGATTTGATGTCCACATCATCGTTAATATCCCGAGGACGGGCCTGTACCTCTCACTCAGCACGTAACGGTCATTTTTTGTCCTTGAGCTTGACAACCCTGCTATAAAGTGTGACCACACACTGGGGCCACTACAGATTCGCCTAACAAGAAATCAACCCCGCATTTTGTTTAAGAAGATAGCTCGTCGGTGTTGGCCGAAACTGGTATCGTCGAGTGTGTTCACAAAACGATGATGTTGGGGTAAGATTCACTCGGACGCCCCAAAGATAACACAAGTCACTCTTTAATAAAAGAAACTGCATTTATTAGTTCAACAGAACTTCAGATGAGTGGCGGTGCATGTGAGACACCTTATGGGTCATTCAATGACGAAATTAAATTTTCTTGAGACCATTAATAATTTATTTACAAAAATGTACCATCCTGGGTAAGACGATAAACTACGTCCAGCAGCAAGGCCTCTGATCAGGAGGTTTTGAGGAGCGTGGGACCACCTCTTAATTGCTGGTGTTCTCAGGTACACCCTGACCTGGGGTGGTAGCACCTGTTAGTGTCACAGCTATAGGCAAATACTTATCTATTACCAGCAATACTTTTTGAAAAAAAAAAAAAAAAATTACCAGCAACACTTTTTTGAAAGAAAAATATTATCAGATAGATTGACAAAACGACAATAAAGAATTTTGTCGGCATTAAATAACCCATTGAGGTTGATATGCAATAAAACAAATTAAACAAACCAAAATGTATTCTGGTAATTTTTATTTGCAGAGAAGTGTATTGCTGGGAGTATTTTTGTTTTTACTGGACTGGATATATTTTGTACCAACAAATTGTCACGTCGATTTGCTTTAATAAAAATAGTGAACCAAAAGCAATAGATAAATTTTGAAGCCGTCGAGCATAAGTGGTCTTGTCTCGTTTAGAGTTTTAGGTTAATGTCATTCATTGGGGCATTTCAGTGACAAAGTGCATATCAAGAGTGACAAACAAATACAGAACCAAAAAAAAAAAAAAAATGCCAGAAAATTTTTGTCAGAATCCCTCTTGCGCATTTATAAATCTGCCATTCGTCCACACATTGAATATTGTTGCCATATTTGGTCTGGTGTTCCTACTATATATATCTCTCGAGATTCTTGACAAAATTCAAAGAAGGGTCTGTAATGTAATCGATCCTGATCTAGCACCCCGACATCAGTCGATTTTCTCATCGACGTGATGTGGCTCCCCCTGTCTTTTCTACAAATATTTTTATAGCAACTGTTCTGATGAGTTTTACTCCTTGGTGCCTCGACTGCAGGGATTTTAACTACAACTAGGTTTTACTGTTGAACTAGTTAGACACAACCGCCACTTCTATTCTGATAGTTTCTTTTCTCGCACTTCTCATCTGTGGAATTTTTTCCGATTTCTTGCTTGCACCTACAATCTTCAAAGATTTAAATCAACGTCGATCGTCTTCTTGAACTCAGTTCCTTTATTGTCCTTTTCTTCACTATAGTCTTCTTTTACACTCCTTGTAAAACCCTGCGCCCTATTGGCTTTATTGTCTTTCTAATAGTGAATTGATGAAAAAGAAATGAAATTATTGGGAAATAAATCTCATTCTTATTGCGACGGAGGTGGAAAAATATCACGTAATGAAACGCTTCAAGGCTTCAAAACGAAAACTAATTATGAATTCTTTTGACAAATCACAATCAATAAGAAAAGCCTACAGACATCTGAAGAAAAATCTTGATCAAATTATTTGATTATTATCCAATTATTGATGATATTCGAACTAAAATACTAATCTCCATAGAATCACACTTGGATTTAATGTAATTTCGTGGGTAACTATTTCATTCATAATGAACTACATTGGGACAATGATATGGCACCAAATGTTGATCTACGCTTTAAAATTTACTTGATTTTTTTTGTTTTTGATCCTGCAAGTTCAATTCCCAAGTGAGGTAGTGAGAAGAGATTATAGTCTCCAACTCAGCATCGCTATTCATTTAGGTTGTATAATACTACCTTTTTTAAATTAAGTTTTGTCTTCCTTCTAGCCAACCAAGGTTAGATAGCCAAATCTACTCTATTTAACCCATATCTGGGGGTGAAGTAATGGATACATACATTTGATTTAGCACAAATAAATAGAATGTAAGAAACTCGACCTGAATTCGAACACAGCTCGTCAATTTTTCTTTCCGATCTGTTAGCCGTTACACTACCCGCACACCGAAAGTGAGACTGCTAACGCAGACGGAGATTAGAGGGATCGAAACGGTAAAAAGAATCTGGTTTGAATATATATATATATATATATATATATATATATATATATATATATATATAATATATATTATTATTAGTAGTAGTAGTAATCTTATAAGTATAAGAAATTATACTCGTTCGGAAAAGCTTTAGTGTTTTGGTTTGCAACTAATCAAACCAATGTCAAAGGGAGCATTCCCTGACGATCCGCTTAGGTGAAACCGTGGTAGGTTTGTCTGGCTCTCTAGGTTTAACTATATATATCTCAGAAATTCAAACCAGGAAAGCATCTTGTAAGAGACAAAGAGTGATTAAATTGGTAAAAAGTATTTTGCTTAATTCCCTACACCTTTTCGGAACGGAGAACTTTTTTAAGGGAAGCCATTACCACAAACAAATAAATGTGAACTGCTTCAGTAACTAATCTATTTTTATTTATTTTTTTCTACAGGATGGACAGATGAAAAATGAAGGCTTTACGGAAAACACCAGGCAGTGAAACTCTTTACCTGCTCATGAAGAATCTCTTTATACCTGTGACATTTGGATGCACAAACGTTGTGAACCAAATTTAATGCCTGTACTAATCAGGGCGGGAAAAACCCCAAAGAAAGTATTTTATGTCGACAAACATTGAAAGAGATCGGCAAATAGCTAAGATTAATTCATATTGTAACTATCTTTCCAAAAGAAAGTCTCGACAACATTATTTGAATGCAGCTGGTCTGGATTCAGAATGAAATTCCTATTATATAATACAATGTGCATGTATACGAAACGGTTTTGAAAAGATGTCGGCTCAGCCTATTTCCCAGAATCTGATTAATTGATTATACAACGGAATTTGGCTGAGGGAACATCATGGTCTGTCCGAAAACTTTTCAGTACAATTCGTAGAAAGTGTGTGTGTGTGTGTGTGTGTGTGTGTGTGTGAGTGAAAAAAAGTATACAAATAGAAAACTAATAACAAAAAATTAAAAATTAACTTGACATACAAGTTACGAACAAAGTTATTTTATTTCACCAAATGTAAAAAGACAGGATTATTGATTATAGATGGAGTGTTGGGAAAAATGGAAAGGATTTATTGATATATATATATATATATATATATATATATATATATATATATATATATATATATATATATATATTTCTTCTGATCTTAGACATTTTCAAAGAAGCTTAGATACGTCTATATAAGAAAAGATCCATTTTAATACTGTATGAACAAATAGTGAAACCAATTATCACTTGAAAGACGGTATACTTCTAAAATCAATATCAGTGTATAATCGAAATTTAAAATTATTCTTTTTATCAAGTCATGAAAAACTGACAAAACAGCGAAATAACGTCATTTGTGAAAAATGTTTCTGTTTATATTATTTATTGGAATCAGCCAACTTTGTCTTGTAAATATTCATTAGCGATTTTAAAATAAATGGTGGGTGACAAGTGATCATCTCGAATGAAGAATAGATTGTACGAAGACGTTAACAAGTAGCGAGAAACGGAAACAGACCAAAGAATATCTGTTTTAACTCGTTCCAAATGAACAAGCGACATTTTGAAAAGAAACTTTCATCTACATTGAAGATATAAGTGCATCCATGCGTGCACATACGTACGCTCACAAATGTATGTATATATATATATATATATATATATATATATATTAAATATAGGTATCTCCAAGAATTCGCTAAAAAGAGGATAAATGATGAAATAAATGCCCAAAACAATAAAAACAAAACTTTATCGATAAAATCTTTGTGTTATTATTAAGAGGAGAGATCAAAGGATTTTTTTAATGTAAAAATTATTTTATCAGTTTTCGAACTTTGGAAATTTTAGTTAAATAGCTTGTTTTTTCCTGGCGTCAACGTGGGATCTTAAATTTCTACGAGGAAATTCAGCGTCTTTTGGCGGTGAAAAACAATCTGGAAATTCTTGCAAAAATCAGATTGTCTAAATTTATTTATTTTCATGAGTTATTCAGAATTTAATGAAATTATTTTTGAAATTTTTCTTTTACAAAATCTTGTATATATATTTATATTTGTATTTCTGTGTTTTCGCGTGAGTGTTTCTACCATGTACTGAATACACAAACGCACACAAAATTTGACTCAGTTTCGAATAAGACATGGCTCACTCAGTCTGGATAACATTTAATCTTGCTAAGCAATAAAATAAAGTTAGACACTCACGTTTTTTTAGGTATGTTAACGATCTAAAATATATGCATACACGCAAATGTACATACAATTTTAATCAGAGGAGGCATCTTTTTTTCCAAAATAATCTTGAAGCAGAACCCTTCGACTGTAATCCTCTTGTGCTCGTGTCATTTCTTGGAATTTTTTTTTCGCCCGCCAAAGTAATGGAGTCGGCAGTCCTTATCACAAGCTCTTTCATCTCCTACACGAAAGAAACCTTTATCTATAACCAGTCTTAATCATTTCATAGTATAAAATGAGTCTAATGACGACCCTTAACACCTGAACTTTGGAGACGTAGACGGGCAACTGCGTACTGAACATTTACGTACCAGACAACTGCGTCCCTAGATAAGTGCATACCTCTGATAATTTTTTGAAGTTACCATATTTTTTTTTAAAGAGTTGTTTAATATAGAAACTTGCAATACCTTTATTTACTCTAAGCAGAAAGGTAGTTACCATAGATAGAAAAAGAGAGAAAAAAATCATAATGTGCATAACACAACCATTTAATAGATTCTGGATTTTATAGATTATATTTTTTATTTGGAACCCTTGGTTAAGTTCCGAAAAATCAAACACCGGTGAAAGAATATTTGTGGACGAGGAAAATCACAGCTACCACTAGCATAAGAAAAATGCAGATGAAATAAAAATATACTGGCGATGTGTAGAGCGATCTTGCAACACTGTTAATCTGTCATTGCATTTTAAACAAAAATAAACTTTTAATTTTTTTTATTTTATTCCTTTTTTAAAAATTTATGATTACTACCTATGCTTATTTCAAAGTCTATGGTAATTGCTTTTAAAAGTTAAAAAAAAAATGATCAGAGGTACGCAATTATCCAGGGATATATTTATCTAAGGAAGCAAATGTCCAGTACGCAACTGCTCTAGAACCTTTTGGAGAGCTATGATAGGTGGATGCTTCAAGAATGGGCTGGAGTGTTACAACAAGATTTCAGAGGGTCCTATTGTGAAGTAGATTAGACTTTTGTATGGTTTTAAAATAAATGTCTGTAGCTGCCTACCATCACTGAAAAAGGTACCCGATCTCGTTGGTCAAAGAAAATGTAAAAAGAAAGAAAATGACTGCCCAGCCAGAACAGAGTCGTTGCGAATTCCGGGTCGTCTGGGTATGAAGAAATAAAATATCTACAAGCTTCCCCACAAAATAGTCGGGACGGTGAGCTTAGCGGTGTTAGTTATGCAAATGATTCGTTTTGCTTTCCAACCGCTAATGTTTTGGGCTCAATAAACGGAGACATGTTCTGAGAAGAAGCGGTAGGCCGTGGTAGGAAGCGACTTCAGGACGCCTACTTTTACGGCAGTCCACTGTAGATTACCTTTGTTGCTGTAAGTTTTAATTTTAGTCCAAGTCAGTTACTATTTTCGTTTTCAACCTTATTTTCTTGTGAACGGTTTTTGTTTTTATTTGGACTCTTGTTAATTGTGTATTCAGCCGGAATGCCGGAGCATCCCCAGCAGGAAGATCGGCAGGAACAACCTTGGGCTTAGCAGCGGCCCAAGAAAAAAAGATACCAAGCATTTTAACGGTATGCAAGAGCATTACCGAGAATCTGTGAAAACCACAGATGTTACGTTGGCCGGTGTTAGCAGAGAGGCTCGAAAGAGCTTCAATACTGGAGTTCGTGCCCGCGAAGCAATGCCATGTAGGACATTCTGCTGGCAGTGAAGTTAGCGGGAAGCATACTCATTACAAAGTCTGTGAGGTTGCGGACTTAATACTTGAACACCAGACGAACCAAGGTGACGCTTCACGGGGTACGCATGGACAATTCCAAGACCATTTGGAGGCATTTTTCTCTCGATACGGACCCGTCGGGATATCTCACCTTTTATAAGAAAAGCGGGTATTGTCACTGGAAATTTTGAGCTTCAGGTGACAGTGACCCGCAAGATCTTTGTTTGGGTCGGAATATATCTTTGCTGGATTTGTGATACCACGGGAAATTTGTCCAAGTGGTTGAGTCGGAGCAAACGAATAAAGCCACCGATGGTCAAGGGGGAAGGAATATGTCGTATCGGCAGATTTACAGCCGAGAGGGACATTTCTTATGATAGGAAAGCCCACTTGAGGCCTTTGTTTAAGTATACTTCCGTTGACTGTGAGGGTGAGATAACAGAGCGCGAAGTCTACGAGGCATTGAACAAGTTTGGCAGTGGCAAGTCTCCGGGACTTGATGGCCTGCCCTACGAATTGTACTTGAGGCTGTCGTACATGTTTGTACAGATTTCGACAGTGGTGTTCAGAAAACTAGTTCAGGCAAGGGTCTGTCCTCGATTGGATCCCCAGGAGTGTGATCACGCTGTTGAAAGAAGACAAACATGGTGGGCAGAAATTAGACGATTACAAGCAGACCCATAACTCTGCTAAACAGAAAGTTTAAAGATTTTGGCCAAGATCCTGACGGTGTGTTTGCTGTCAGTTGCCGAGATCCTTTTAGGCTGAGTAGATTTTTGCTGTAAAGGGACGAAAAATTCATAGCAATCTGCATCTGATTCGCACGATCATAGAGGGTGTAAAACTCGACAAACAAACCCGTTTCTGAGTGTCTATATTTCTGAGATGAGGTATTATGTACAGTATTTACATTATTCGGACTATTGTCCTCATCTTTGTCGCCATATTTATCACAACGTTTCGGCCGTTGTACGCTCCGGCCTTCTTCAGGTGGTTGGAATTTCGAACTGAACCCTTTATTTCGATCACTGGGGTAGACTGTTCTAGTTCCACGTGCCATGTTTGATGGATGTCAGTTATCAGTTATCTCCTGCTAATTTTCCCTCTGAAAGAGGGAAAATTAGCAGGAGATAACTGATACCCCAGTGATCGAATCAATTTGGATCTGTCCAAGTCATTTGATAGGGTTGACCATCCGTGCCTCTAGGTTGGCTTTCCTACGCTGCGCATTGACTGGAAGAGATCCGATTTTGGAGGGGATTGTTAAGGACGCGTTCCCTGGCCTTACCATCAGTCCTCCCATCTCGCGGGTTGAGCGCCGTCGTAAACCCCGGGATCAATCGGTTTTCCTTCGCGAGTGTCGGTCGGCCTTGAAGGTCGTTCCACGGTCCAGTGACCTTTCACGGCCTAGGAAGGTCTTCTATCGTGGATTAGTGGAGGGGCCCGCGAAGGATCCCCTACCAGATACGCTCGTGAATGGATAATTGTAATGTGTGAATGGGTCGTGAATCTGATTAGCTAGGTATAGGATAGTTAGTTTGGACCAGCCTCTACCCCTCCCCTTTTTCGGTCTTGTGCCCAAATTATGTATTTTGCATAATAAATATCCAAGTTACATACATACACATCTTTCTTGTTGTGCGTGATAAATGTCAGCCAAAGATCTACTGAGCAACTGCTAAGTTATTTTCTTTATTTTGCTGAAAGTTTCAGTTTATTAAGTTTTGCTTTGCATTGTAAGTGTTTGTTTCGTGATTTGGTTACTTTTCTTTCTTTTCTTAAGCTATTGTTGAGCTCGTTTTTCTTTTATTTCAGATTTTTTATTTATTATTTTAATTGTTACGTATTAACTTTTATTTTTTCATATTCGAGTTTGTAGGCTTTTTTTTGTATCCTCTTTTGTTTGACTTCTCTTTCGTTTTTCGTGGAAAAAAACAACATTTAAGGCGTAGCTATAATTGCAAGCCATGGTGGAAGAAAATTCCACCATGGCGGACAATACGGAAGAAGCCACGGTGACGACGCAAAACAAGTCACCGGAGAAAAAATCGGCCTGGGTGGAAAACAGGACCACAAAAGATGCGGCATATTATGCCAACGTAAGAGCGAAGAAGGAGAAATACTTCCAGGGAGACGAATTTCTCACAATTCCGGAAGTCCTGCAAGCTGTGGAAAAGAAAATAATTGGCCTGCTGATCTCTGATGCGAAAAGCAGAAAACTGATTGGGGTCAGTAGGGAAACAGTGGAAGAAGCCATGAAGAGCCTTCATATTGCCCCCAAGATGTTGGCGAGGAGATCGCATGCAATGTGGGAAAACCTACTTGGAAGTGAGGAAGAGGCAAAGAGTCTGGCGGGGAGCACATTGACGAAATCGTCTCTAAGACTCCAGACAGAGTACATGGGCACATGAAGGACCAAGATAACGGTTCACGGGGTGCCAGCCGACATCAGTGAAGACCAGATGGGAGATTTTTTTTCCAAGTATGGCCCGGTGGAAGAGGTGTCCTCCATTGTCAGCAAGTCGGGCATAGGAACGAGGGACACGATGTTGCAGGTGACATTAAATAGGCAGTCCTTCGCCAAAATACCAAATGTCTTGGTGTGTCGAGACAGGAGGATGTTGGTGGGGGTAGAGGGGCGCAAACCATTTTGTTGGACCTGTGGGACTCTGGGACATATGTCGAACAATAACTCTAAGCCTGCAGCCCCATCTGCAGCCCCCTCAGCAACATCGGTAACAACGAAGACACAAGCAACGACGGTCCCGGAAACTGTGGCGAAGGAGGAAGAGTCAGAGAGTGAATGGAAGACAGTAAAGGGTGGGAGGAAGGACAGGGCAGCTACTCCCACGAAAGAAGAGGAAGCGAACCCAAAGAGACAGCGGCAGCCGGAGGAGCGGCCCAAGGAGGGGCAGGGAAAATCGGAGAAGAAAAAGCAACAGCAAAAGCAGCTGCCAAAGGAAAAGCCACCGAAGCAGGCCCCTAAACAGCAGCAGACGAGACAACTGCAACAAAAAAAAAAAAAAAAAAAAAATCAGGAGCAACAGCAGTAGCATGAACAATAAAGCAAGCAACAGCAGTCTGACGGGGAAATGGAGGTGGAACAAATGCCTCCTCCTAGTGCCTCCGTATTGAACAAGAATGAGGAGGGAAAAGAAGAAGTGACACCAAGTCAACGCAGCGGACAAAGTAAGGAGGATGGACACTTAGACACATCCAGGTCCCAATGCTTCCCGGCATCCCCGAATCAGGCTGACTCCCAAACAAAGAGTCGTCCCTCTTCCCCCTCCCGGGTTTCGTCTCCCTCCCCGTCAACCTCCACCTTCGGTTCTTTATCCACCCCAACTGGCACTTCCACCCCACTGCTCACATCTACCCCTTCCTCACCCCTCCCAGATAAAAGGAAAAAGAAAAAGAACAGGTTTTTTTTCGGTCCCGACCTAATTTGCAAGGTGGACAGGAAAGGATTAGAGAAGGACATATCCTCACATAGAAGAGCCCGACTAGGTCCACTCTTCAAACTTGCGACGGTCGACGGTAAATCCGTAGAAGATCCCCGCAATTTCCCCAAGGCTCCTGGTATCACTACTTGTATTAGGGACACGGGGGGGACTTGAAAGCGTGGTATTTCCTGGAGGAATGTATTCCCGGACATCAGAATTCTGGAGACAGGAACACCAGAACTTAAAAAAAACTGTCTCATTTTTGTGCAGGGAGGGTTCCCGTTTTGCTCCATCCCTCTGTATATAGGGCAGCTAAATTAACTTACCCTATGGACGTTGGAGGGATTGTTCCAGAGAGTCGGATGACGACTGAGTTAGGCACTGGAAGCCTGGGACCATCCGCCGGGGTCCTCCTTAACGCAGATTTCCGCCCCGTATGTGAGTAGGTTAATTCTGTTTTTTATATTTTGCAGGACTTAGAAGATGGAAATCAAGATAGCGACTCTGAATGCAAGGGGCTTGAGGGATCGGGGTAAGGCTGCCCGCCTGCTCCGGGACCTCTTGTCCTTTGGTGTGGATGTTGCCGCGATCGAAGAGACCCACTCTGCAGTGTTCAACAACTGTTTTCGGTCCGGGTCCATCCCCAACCGGATCACCAGGGGTGTGATCACTCTTTTGAAGAAGGGCAAAGGTGGTGGCGGGAAGCTAGATGATTATAGGCACATAACTCTGCTAAACACAGAGTTAAAGATTTTGGCCAAGATCCTTCAGGAGCGTTTGCAGTCAGTTGCCGAGTCTCTGTTGGGTCCTGACCAGAATTGTTCTGTGAGGGGCCGAACAATTCAGAGCAACCTGCATCTGATCCGCACGATCATAGAGGATGTAAAAGACGACGAAAAAGCCGTGCTGATCAATTTGGATCAGTCCAAGGCATTTGATAGGGTTGACCATCGCTACCTTGCTACTGTCCTGCAGGCCGCTGGATTCGAACCCAACTTCTGCCGCTGGATTAGCCTCCTGTATCGCTCCCCCAATGCTCTGGTACGGTAGGTTGTCGGACGCTTTTGTACTGTCTAGGTCGGTTCGTCAGGGTTGTCCGCTGTCGCCTCTCCTTTATGCTTTGGCGTTAGAGCCTCACTTTCGCCGGCTTAAGGACGAGACGTGCAGTCCGGCCCTACGTGGAATTGTCGTTTCTGGAGGGTCTCGAGCCAGGGTTTCCGCGTACGCCGATGTCGCATCTGCTTTCGTGTCGGCGGTACAGAAGGCACTTGATCGGTACGAGAAGGTGACAGGGGCCAAGATAAACCGCGACAAGTCGTCCGGCTTGCGGTTAGGGGGACGCGTGAATAGGGTCGACAGACGAGTCTGCACTAAACATCCGTGTCATGGGGGGCTGGGAATGCCGCACCTGATGAGTCACATCCGTCCCTCTAGGTTGGCTTTCCTACGCCGCGCATTGACTGGAGGAGATCCGATTCTGGAGGGGATTGTTAGGGACGCGTTCTCTAGCCTTACCATCAGTCCCACCATCTCGCGGGTTGAGCGCCGTCGTAAACCCCGGGATCAATCAGTTTTCCTTCGCGAGTGTCTGTCGGCCTTGAGGGCCAGTCCCCGGTCCAGTGACCTTTCACGGCCTAGGAAGTTCTATCGTGGATTAGTGGAGGGGCCCGCGAAGGATCCCCTACGAGATACGTTCGGCTTGTCGGAGGAGATGTATCGCTCCTACTGGTCTTGTAACCCTGAGTTTTCACTTGGCGATTGGCTCGGAATCGGCTGCCTCTCAACGACAAGGCTTTCATATGGGGCTTGGCGGATTTGCCAGACTGTGAACGGTGTGGCCTTGGTTTAAAAGAAACGGCTTCGCACGCTTTCTACCATTGCCCCCGGGTCCGCCCCTTATGGGATCATGTCGGCGAGCTGACGGCTCGTCTCGCTCCGGAAAAGCTTGTGCTCATTGATCGCGCATACGCATGTGACAATGTGTCGCCCCCGTGTTCTGGGGTGAAACGGATGGTGTTTCTGACGCTGCTAGCCACGGCTCGAATGGTGATTTGGACGACGCGAAAGGAGGAAGTCTTGCGAGGCAATCGTCTTTCTCATCAGGATCTAATCCGATTCTTTGAGAATCAGCTCAAGATGAAGATTAGAACTGATAGAAAACGATTGCATTCGACAGTCTTTAGCGAAAGGTGGGTAAAAGAGGCGAGCTTGGTTCGTGTGAACGGGGCTAGCCTTGATTTTCTCTTCTAGGTCAACCTATGGCACATCGGGGTGGTTTCCTGTGGAACCCTCCCCTTGGTTAGGTTAGACAAGCTTCAGTGTATCTAGTTAATGTGAGTAAAAGTTGTTCCTGGCCTGTATCCCGGCTGCTCTTTAGTTATGATCCAAGTCGAGATTCCCAACCTCCCCAGTTTGTTTTGGCCCCTTTTTCATCTCGACTGGGTCAGCTTTACATTTTCCCATTCCCGTATAATATTTACATTTTCCCATTCCCGTATAATATTTTATCCTTTTCCCACTCCCTTAGCGAGAGCGCCTCTTGATTTTGTCCAACGGGCAGAATACAGCGGCCTCTCTGTTTTGAGGGTTGGACGGGTCCTACCAACATCAATTATGTTTAGTTTGTATTTTGTGTTAAATTTTAGTTTGTTATTGGGTTCATCTCCCTCCCCTCTCATTTTATCATTATTAAAATTTTATGTATATTGTTTATTCATCATCAAATTTTTATGGTGTGTGGTGCGTTTTATAGGTCTCCCTAGAGTGGATGTGGTATTATAGTGCATGGGGAATTGATTGGTGATGGACGAGTTCTTGTGGTGAATGGGTAAATTGTAATATATGAATGGGTCGTGAATCAGATTAGCTAGGTATAGGATAGTTAGTGTGGACCAGCCTTTACCCCCTTCCCTTTTCGGCCTTGTGCCACAATTCTGTACATAGTACCGAATAAATCTCCTAGTTTATATATATATATATGTCATATATATATATATATATATATATATATATAACTGAAACATTTATAAGAAATGATGTGTAATCAAGAACAATTTGAAAAAAGCATGTAATTTTTCCCTACAGATTACATATTTAACAAACATAAAAAATACTTAATCCAATAAAAGCTCAGTATCTGTTTATATTTCTGAGATGAGGTATTATGTACACTATTTACATTATTCGGACTATCGTCCTCATCTTTGTCGCCATATTTATTACAACGTTTCGGCACAGTGGATAAAGGTGTTAGTTAGATCCAGTGACAAGACCCAAAGAGTGTGAGTTCAATACCCGGTTAAGGCGTTGGAGAACTTGGAGAGGGAAATTAACAGGAGATAACTGACATCCATTAAGCATGGCACATGGGACTAGAACCAGCCAGCGAAATAAAGTTTTCAGTTCGACATTCCAACCACCTGAAGAAGTCCGGTACGTACAATGGCCGAAACGTTGTAATAAATATGGCGACAAAGATGAGGGCAATAGTCCGAATAATATAATGTCCAGTAAAAACTATTACATACAGAGACAGATATACATATATATATATATATATATATATATATATATATATATATATATATGTATGTGTGTGTGTGTGTGTGCATACAGAATTTTGCGCCAATACAAAATTGACTGCTTCAGCAGAGAAATATTTTAATTTTAATCCAGAGTTAGAACCAGATATACTTTTACCAAGCTATTTTTAATTTCAACTTTTCAGTGATTGGCAAGAACGTAGTATAAACAAGGCTGACCATATTCTCGCCAACATTTCTTCGTCGTCGGCTATTCCCCTTCCGAGTATTTATCTCCCGCCGTACACTCAACCTTTGTCAATTCATCCGTCTATGCTTGCAAGATCCATCCTTGCATGGAACATTAGTCCACACAAGTTACACTTGTTCGTTGGGGCCGAGCCTAGTTGAATTTGTCGAGTTTTCGGCCTTTGCCTCATGTTTTTTTCTACGCCGTTCTTATTAGAGAGAATTATGAATAGTCAAATTAATTTGATGGCGGAGTGAACAACTTGTTTCTAGTTCCTTACAGTTTTTCAGGTTTATATCAGGATTTTTTTAGCCTGCTTCAGGCAGCCGCGTGGTCTTTGGCTACAGATGATTGTAAAGGAATTGGCGCAAGAATTTGTTGCTGTTCATGTGGAGGTCATGACTTGCCCATAGGAGGCCGTGTTTGATAAAAGTGGCTTCAATATTTTCTTTCTCAAGGACTGCAGCATTGGAGACATAATTATCCCTTTTAATACCCATAAGTGTTCAAAGCATTTTGCTGACGGAATCGCTCAAATTTCTTAAGCTTTCGGTTATTCAGGGTCCATGTCTCGCACCCGTACAGTAAGGTTGAAATGACGGCCGTTTTGTACGAGAGAAGACAGAAAAGTACATAGACTGATTATGAAGGAATGATGCTACAGTTGTGAAATATTGCATGCATTAATTTCATCTGTTATTGATAACTGCATCGTTTCTTTCCAGGTTAATTGAAATCTGACTGTCCAAAGGAGACTTACAAAAGTAACTGGTAGCGACTTTGACATCGTGGTGTTATCAAGTACCTGCATAAAAAGTGTTTATCCTCCAAGGATATTCATGATGACATGGTTGTAACATTAAGGGATGTCGCTCCAGCTTTATCAACAGTGCAAAAGTGGGCAGCTGAATTTATGAAGGGAAAGAGAGTCTTGAAGATGACCCAAAGTCTGGGCGTCATGGGACTTAGGAAAATGTTGATAGTGTTCCACATATGTTGAGGGATGACAGGCGATTGACTATAAATCGAATAGTCAATGCTATTAAGATATACTGTGAAAGAATTGAGACTAATGACAATTTTGAGATCACCATGGGATCTTTAGACTCTGCAGAGTCTTCTGACATTGTATAGTATAAATAGACCGACAATCTAACCGTGCACCGTGAATTAGACATTAAGGACATCGGGCTATACAGGGATGACGGGATCATGGTAGTGAGGAGCTCCAAAATTTTAAAATAGATAAAATTAGAAAGATAATATATAGTGAATTCAGAAAACTAAATTTAAAAACTACAGTCAATACTAAATTAAAAAAGGGTAAACTTCCTCGACGTAACTCTAGATTTAATGAACAACATATACCTACCTTACAGAAAACCTAACACTAATCCTTTGTATGTACACCCTAAATCAAACCACCCTCCATCTATAATTAAGCATATACCCACGTCAATAGGAAAAAGAAACAGCATGAACTCCGCTAATAAGGAAATATTCCAACAACACAGTAATTTTTATAACACAGCCCTAAAAAATAGAAACACTGAAAGGATATACATTGGTTCAACGAAGAATAAATTTAAAATTAGATGGAGACAACACAAAAGCTCCTTCAATAATATTAGAAATAGAAATCAGACGTCTCTATCCAAATATTTTTGGCATTTAAAAGAAATAAATAAAACACTAAAAGTAAAATGGAAAATAATAAATAGAACAAGAACTTTTAAAACCTGGGATGACCCATGTCCTTTATGCCTACATGAAAAACTAGACATTAAGTTTCTAAATAATGAAAATTTATTAAACCACAGACATGAGTTAACGGTTTTTTGCCGACATCAACAAATTTTCGCATTAAATAATTAGCATAAAAAAAAATTCATAGTCTAATAAAAGGTTTAAAAGCTTAACCTAATCATAAGATAGAAAAAAAAAAGATTGTAGTTCAGTGCGACACGTATATGTACAAAATAGCCCTTTAGGAAAAAAGAAATTGTTTAGACACTTCATTACCTATTATGGTGCCAACAGCTATCTTTCGCTGTGATGGAGCAGACGATGTGCGTACATGAATGCCAACATTCGCTTTGAAATGGACACCCCGGCCCTACCTGGGCCTGACCTCTTTCCAAAGGTGACTGATATGTGGATACAAATTAACTCTTATGCCACTTATCAAGATGGTCACTCTAGCCGTTTCCATAGTTATTAATTTTGCGAATGGACATGCTTATAAAAGATGCGTAAATTTCAAAATTGGTCATTCCTAAATTTTCGCTTGAGGATGAAACAGGGCTTGATACTTTTAATAATTATACTGAGATTTTCGGCTCTTGTTTTTGAAACATATTTTCAAGTGAAGGCTGATGTTCAATAAAGCACTTGTTGTTTGCTGAAAAAGACCATGGATGAATGGTTTTTCATTGTTAAAATGTTAAAAATATCTCGGCGATTTTCATTGTAGCAATAAAAAAAGCAGAATTACTAGCTGGTCAGCATATGTGAGGTCAGGTGCAATTAAAAATAACAGAAGCAATGCGACTTCATTATTTCTAACTTATCGATTGGTGCATAGGTTGTTAATTTTATTCTCCAATTTCAACTTGTACATGTTTTTCGCGTGGTTTCTAAAATTCTTCAGTCACGATTTTGAAAAGGTAAGTAATATTTAAATTTTCATTTTTACATTTCTAGAGATGTTCGTGTAAAATGTTTCGAAATCTGCAATAAGTTCAATGGCTACTATAAAGTTTCCGTTATTTGGGGAGCCATCCATACTTTTCATAACCTCTAAATACCAAAGTGCTTTCACTAAAAAAAAAACAAAAAAAAAAACAAAACAAAACAAAAAACCCAAAACACACGAACATAATTGTTTATCAGCGCTTCAAAAGAATACTGTATGGTTTTCCCCTCGTCTGTTCTTGATACTGTGTTTTTATTAAACTAACACAAAATCGCCCTCTTATAGCACCCTCATTCTGTCGCTAGAGAAAGAACTTGTTCACTTATTCTGACATTCTGCTTATCGTCATACCTAGGACTAGGTCTTGTAGGGGATGATTTTTTTCTGTTTATTATCTCCCCTAGCCATACAAAATCACAAGCCTATCGCTGTTTCCATGGCAAGGGCTGAGATGAGTCCCAAGTCTTTAGTTTCTTGTAGCCAGACTTGCCATGCTACGTCCACAGAATCGAATCACCCTGTTCTGTATTCCAAATTCAAAGGAAGAAGTTCCACTTGAACATCTATTGCCCCTAAAACTGATACGTTGTAGAACACATTTCCACGCGGTTGATATTCTGAACCGTAGAATCTTAACCTCTTCAAGTCGACAGTCATTCGTTATACATCCTCCTTATGAGCATGATCTTCATTTCATTCTACCTCCTCTTACATTCATATCTTGCATCTCATTCTGTGAGCCTATAACTCGAGTGGCTTATGAGCCTTTCATTGAGCGAAATTTCGTATAAAAACATTTCAAGCTGTCGTCACGGTTCTTCAGTATTCTGGATATATTTATCCAATCATAAAACTAACTGATCATTTGCATTTAGAAAGAATATGCAGTTTTTGCTTTTTGAGTAAACTAACCAGGATAACGGCTCAGATTGAGGAATTGGCGAGCCGAGTTCGAATTCCAGTCGAATCCATTGCATTCACTTACGTGATAATACCCTTAGGAAAGGTATGAACCCTTTTCATCTCCAGCTATGCGTAAATAGCAGGGCAGACTGAGTTCTATAGCCTTGGGTGGCAACTGGTCTACTGCAGAAAGAAATGGCAAACTACTGCGGGAAAAGAAATCTGCCTCGTCGGTCATGTATCGAAAGATACATGATCGCCTAAGCGTGTATCACGCATGGCACATAACTGACTGAACCAGGATAAAGTGACATTGATTATTTCTCAAATCTTTTTTTTTCAAATATTTGAGAAAATCTTCTGCTCCTTGTAAAAAATTGCTCACGAAACCAAACCTAAAATGACGTCTGACATTATACAACTATGAAATCATTATCAATTGTTAGAGGCCAATTTATGAGTTCACTAATTTCTTTGAAGTAACTGAATTTACTTCCTGTTTCTTCTTGTTTCGCGATACATTCATGTTGGCCACCGTGATCTTCATCTGTATCGAAAGTGACAACTCTTGGTTGAGTATCATTAGAAAGAGGTCCAATGGGTTGTGGACTTTCAAGAGCTTCATTGGTTCTTGACTGGTCGTTTCAGCTGCAGGTGTTAAAAAATATTTAACATTATAAAATAGTTCGATAATTTTTTTCCATGAGGTTATACTTTGTATATCCTCGAAAATTCCTTGGAGAACTCCTTGCTATTTATCAACGGCTTTTTATTTGTTAACGGCTAACGTTCTAATCAGGAATCCAAATAAAAAGATGGTAATATACATATTTGGAAACACACAGACACACACATATAATCGAATGTTCTAATGAGTAATCAATAAATATAAAATGTACTTGATGATCAAGGTATTGATTAATATCGATAAAAATAATACAATTACAAATGTTATTAGTACATTTTACTTACTTTTTCATCGAATATGTATTCTATTCAAACATTACTGACAGTCCCACCCTATAGGAGGATGGATATTACATCGCAATTCAATACTCTTCTTTGTTTCTGTTGCTTCAAGTCTCTTTATCTGTAGAGAAATTGTCCAGCATACACTTATAAGATTGGCGCTACATAGCAGTTCAGCACTTTTCTTTCTTTCGAAGATGAAGTGTTGACTTGAGGCAACAGAAATCTGGTTCTACAGAAGGATGCTGAGAATACAATGGGCAGAAGTTTTAAGGAAAATCAAAAAAATGTACATTTATAATTACAAATGAGTTGAAATTTATGCGACATTTATCGAGGAAAAGGGTCTCGGAGAATTTGATACTAACAGGACAATTTAACATTTTATATCCTTTAAATAAAATTTTCAAACACTTTTTTAATTCGAGATTTTGTCCAGTCTAAAGAAAAAGAAAAAAAAATAGCAATTTTTGTTCGTTTCCTAATGGCCATATGTTTTTCCCGTGAAAGCTTGAAGGCTATCAGTGGTGCGTTTTTGTAGCCTTAGTGGTCGTAAGTTCAGTAGCCAGATTAGAGAATGAAATAGTAAATACTCTATTTCAGAGACAAACAAAAAACAGTATCACAGGGACAAAATTCTATAATCAGTTCACACAAAATATCTAATGCAAGTAAAATAATGGAAAACTGAAGATGGTGATAGGGTACTTGGTTGAAACGTCGCGTCCATAAGAACATCTATAGAATAAAAAAAAAACAATTTGAATAAACCTAATAAAAGTATATTGACATTTCTTTATCTCAAAATAATGGGCACCAGAAGATGGTCAGAGGGCACTTAGCCGAAATCTGGTGTTTATAACAGCATCTATAATGATGAAGATGAGAACAATAATTCGAATAAACAAAACAAGCCTATTATAGACCATCTTCTCAAAAATGGAAATTAAATTTAGTGATAACTTTTATGACAAGGTTTCGAGGCTGCTCACAACGAGACACTCAAAACAGAACGACATAAACAGCAGCAGCTTTAGGGATAATGAGCTTACAGTCCTTTCTTTTTATGTGCCATGTACTTTCAGAACGTAAGCGATCATGGTTCTTCGCCTCCCTCTATCCCTTGCAGCTCTCAACAATTCCTCCCCACCCGCTTCCATCCCCAGACCATGTTCTGTCATCCATTTGTTTAAGCCCAAAAGGTATGTCACGCGTTGTTTTCCATTGTCTCTCTTTTCCTTTCGACCCTTGAGTATCAAATTCTCCAGCCCCTCCTTCCTGATTATGTGTCCCAGAAACTTCAGCTGCCTCTTCCTGATATTAAGTGTAAACCTTCTCCTTGTTTGCAATCTAACACCTTATTGTTGGTCACATGCTCGGTCCATGATATCCTTAGCATCCTTCTGTAGAATCACATCTGTCGCCTCGAGTCGCTTCTTTGAGGATATCATCCAACATTCGCTGCCGTAAAGGACAGATGTCACGTAACAGTTCAGTATTCTTTTGTTATCAAAGAAATCCTTCTGTCTTGCAATACTCTGACCAGCTTTTGGAATGTGTCCTTGGCCATCCCAATACGTCTACTGATCAGGGTGTCGCACTTACCGTCCTGTGTCAAGACGCTTCCCAGATATTTAAATTTCCGCGTCTGCTTGATTTTAGTGTGCCGGAAATGCAAATCGCATTTCGGCCTCTTAGAAATCCTAAAGTGTAATGTATCCAAGTCACGATATTGATGACTCATACGGGCTACGCGAAGGTAGAAGAGATCTTTGGAATAGCGAAAACGAACAAGTTTCGAATATAAGAGGACACACCGAAAGATTTGGTCGACTACACGTAGCTACACTGACAAAGGTAAAATAGAGTAAATATTCAAGAAAAATAAAACCTATTTCAGACATGTTTGTAATGCTGGACAAAGATAAAAGTAAATATATAGTTAAATAGGACCATGGCTTTGTGGTGGACAATGGGTTTATTACACGTTGTGAAATGAACACGTCAAGCTCCTGAAATTAAAGTCTATTACAAAAATATGGCGGACTCAAGATGAATACACCCAAAAGAAATCTAAAAGAAAAACAACCAAGAACCGATATATATGTACGAACAAATATGTATATTAAACAACAAAAGAATTTACATTAGACAAAGACATTAACTTGTGTGCGTATTTGTGGAAATTGTGTTTCAATGAATGTTCGTGTGTGTATAATGTTCATAGCGTCTCCCACAAGAGGGAAAAACGCAATCTTCTGAGAGAGTCTACATTGTCGTAGTGTCCGCTGAAAAAGAGGATGAGAGAACGAAGTATTCAAGTATTTATAGTTTAGGTGTAGCGTCCCCTAGGAAACAATTAGGACAATTAGGAAATTAAGGAGGAGTTAACTCCGACAGATTCTTCAAATTAATTTTCTCAGTCTTAGGTAGTACCGTCTTTCCGATCTTGTGAATTGGTGCTACAGAATCACAAAGTACTGTACCAAATAACAAAATTACTTGGACTTTCAAGAGCAGCAATAACTAAACTGGAAAGCACATTAACTTCAAGAGAAAATAAGGCTATTTTGACTTCAAACAAAAAGGTTAGAAAGGAAGCCTTCATCACTGCTGGCAAGAGCGATAACATCTAGATTTGAGACACCTATTTTCCTGAAAGATTGAAATTTCTAAAATCTTTCTATTAAAACAATCTAAAGTAATACTGGCTGCTTGGTTTCTACATAGTATTACCATTATAACTTCCTCTCATCGATAAAGAACGTCTGCTTTCAAATTTATCATTAAGCATTATAAGATGCAAAACCGTATTTTATTTTTATTTGTCAGTTAATCTTTTCGTGTGTCATATGCCAACTTCACTTCTAATTTTGCCTGTTTGATTTCAGTTATTAATTATTGACTGTCAAAGGTGTGGCTTCAGAATTCTGCAACACCCTGATGGTCACATTTAGTATAGTTTTTAATTTACCACCCACCAAATGAAAAGTTATGAAACTTCACTAACGATAATGAATAAAATGTATAGAAGCCAATCAATATTTGATTAACAAAGACGTTTTAGTAAATATTTCGATATTTATTCACATCATTAGAACATCATGAAATGAAACAGTTGCCTCTGACTACAAACAGAAAACAGCTTCAGCTAGAGGCATTAATCAGGAAATATTACATTCGCATCACTGACTCCGTTAGTTTTTTTCTTTCTTTTTTTTTTTTTTTTTTTCTCACTTTTGTTTCGGGATTACCAATTGGCGAAGGGGTATATTCCGGTTGATGATGATGATGATAATAATGGACTCATTGAAATTTATTCAAGGAAGAACGTCTAGGAAAGAATATGCAAACAAACATTACGTACAATTAAAAGTAACACATTTTATTAGCCGAGAAAAACTACGTAGAAAGGATACAAAAAGGGATGAATGAATAGTTTGTACAATTACTAGATATGTATGTGTATAATCAAAGAATCTTAAGATATTGAAAACAACATACACAACGTACAATATGACAAGAACTATAAAGTCCCCCAGAAAGGAAACAAAACGTCCTATTTGTAAGACATCTTGTGACTAAAATAGATAAATGAAACTTCGCGCGCCCCTTTTACATACTGCTTTTCGCAATGCTAGCGAAGGTCTTTGGCAGACAAATGGGGGTAATCTAACACTTCAGTTTGCCATTTTTAGCAGATAAGAATTATTTCCTTGAATAACAATTTGAGGATGGTGTGAATAAACATCGAAATAGGGATATGGTAGAGAAAAACTTGAAATCAATTCAAGTGTTTATTTTTTATTTTATTTAACACTCGGAGCAGATCAGAAATAAAGAATAAGCCTCCGGTGAGATTCGAACTTGTACTCATTGTTTTGCAGAGTAGGCTACAAATGCTAACAAATTGCATTAATTCAAATATAACCACATAACTTTTTAAATTTATTTTTTCCTTAAATTTGGACAATTTTTTTGCCTCCATCAGACATCCTCCAAATTTTTTAGAGCATCGACCCTGTCAGAAAATCCTTTATTCCTCATCGACACTCAGACATGTACATTATATATCATTTAAAGGCTTAATTCCTTTGACTTTTTCCCCCGTCATTGTTTCTAGATAAAATTCATTTTAACATTACGCTTTGTCATACTTTTCCAATTTCTTTTTCTATTCCTATATTAGATGCGTTCGAATAATGATATACTTCATAAATAACATGGGTAATAATAAACACATAAAAATAAATGAATATGCTTTTTTTTTTATTGAATTCCATTATTAATGGGAAGGCCGTATTTGATGAGAAGTAGCTAAAGCATTGAAATGAAGGTTGGGAATTTGAAAGTTTTACCCGTAAATCAACATTATTTATCGATTCTTTGAACCTTCGGAATTTAATCGATCCTCTTATGACTCCCCAGGCAGTTTTGGACTTCTGGATAGTTCTAGTGACCTCCAAAGGTCGATATCGATCACTTTGGTGACCCATGGTCTCCATAGACTTAATATCATTTGTAATATTAAATGCTCATCCTTTTACTGATGACCATGCACTCTGTTTTCTTGTAGTCTATGCTTCGTCCCAGTATCACTCTCCTTCGCTACCTTCTGTAGGAAGCTTTGTTTATTTCTTTTTCGTGTCTGCTATCAGTACTGTATCATCTGCGCACTGAACTTAAAATGAAAGAAAATCTTCGCCAAAAATTAAAACTCACTTGATTAAGCAACTGTTTATTGTTTTTAGCAGAGAAAGTCACTTCCTGTCATAATGCTCCTATGATGATGATGAAAATAAACATTGAAATAGCTAAATTATCCATCACTCATCTTTATAAAATATTAATTACATATAAGTATATTATTTGAAGTTACCGTTATCCTTTGTTCAGGATTTATTGTAACTAATTTACCCTTTTTCTTCTTTTTGTCACATTCCTTCAGAACATGGCCAATCATGGCTCCTAATTTCCTATTCTTTGTTGTTTCTAATCAAATTTGTATTTCAGTTATTCCCCCGTCCCTGCTATGCCATCCATTTACACAAGCTCGTTAGGTAGGTTACACGCCTTTCTTCTGCCAAACATGCATTCATTATATCATGTGAGTATCGAATTCTCCAAGCTCTCTTTTCTTATTGTGTCCTAGCAATTTGAACTGTGTCTCTTTTATTCTATGTATAAGCGTCCTTTTTGTTTCAATTTTCCTTAAAACAAGTTCAGTTCATGGTTTTTCCTAGTATCCTTCTGTAGAACCATATTTCTGTATCTTCTGCATTTTTGAAGAGATTGTCCAGCGTTCGCTGCCATAGATTTCACCGACATTACACTACAGTAGCATTTGTTTCTAACCAAATTTTAGTTAGATACTTTGAACTTTAATACTTTCCCTACTCCAGTTCGCCTTCGAATTTCGATGTCGCATCTTGTTGTCTGTTAAAATACTTCCTAGATATTTAAAATTTTTAGTATTACTTGAGAATGATATTTCCAGTTCACGGTTAACATTTTGAGCTGTTCCTCTTGCTAACAGCCATACATTATTAGTATCGAGTAATGCCTCATGTTGCCATAACAACGGAATATCTCATTACTAAGGCGACGAGTTCAGGCTGCGTGACAGATTCATACATAGCCACATTGTTTTCTATGAAAAACTTTTCAGTTATTTATTAGCAAATTGGGGCTTGTAGAATAAGTTATTCTCCTGTTTAGGTCTCATTTTCCTTTAGGGTGTAGGCTATCATGGTTCTCCACGGTGTTCTTTTTGTTAATATCTGTAAACTGTATTGTAATGACTATTTTAGTGAAAGATAGAGGAATATTTTTTGTAGCTTTCATCATAGTTTTGAATTCAGTTTTCTCTGAGACGGGTTGTCAAACAAGGTGAGATAGTAAAATCTAATTTATAGCGGGAAAGAAGACATGGCTTCATGCCTTCTACCAAGGGCGTTAGAAGGAAGGGAACGCAAATTGACGTAACCAGAATTTGAGTTCGGTTTGCCGATTGCATTTATTTTATAAACGTCAGTCTAGTCTCGCATCCAGTAGACTGCCATGTTCGATTAAATTGAAGAGAAAAAAAAAATATTCGTATTATTTTATTAAGTTGCTCGGAAAATAATGTTCAATTTTAGAATCTACTTTTATTCTTGAATTACTATATTTAAACAGCATTTAATCCGTCAAAATAGGAAGCCTGAACATGTATACATTTCTGCCATCGAGTTAGAAAGTTATTTATGCCTTTACCGTAAAAGGCATAAAAGGTCGAGATACCAAGAAAAAGTTTGAATGCAGTTGCTGTATCTTCTTTGCAATAGAATGTCTTGACATAAAATTCTCAAGATATTTGAAAAAGTGGTAGTGAGTGGGCGAGAGATCAGAGAAGAATGTGAGAGTTGCAGCTGAGAAAAATCTCTGTACAACTGATTCTGTAGTGTCATCCGGGCCACATATCGTTAAGCAGAATTGAACCACGTCGATTAACCAGTACCGGTCGCATTTTGCCTCACTGAATGGGTATTTAATACAGTTGTTAGCAGTAAACTTCGGTAGAGATGTTCTGGTTAGATTCCAGTAAGCTGAAAACGATAACGCCAATGGCAATCATAACGTGCTGTTGTTGCAATTTCGTTTTCAGGAAAATCTTTGGGCTCTGCATCATGATCAAGGCCTTGAGCCGATCGTCATAAAGTATCCATTTCCCATAACATGACACTATTCGATCAAGAATTTCGCAGATACTGCACCCTTTGATTTTCACTATGTACACGTGGAACCCATTTATCGAGTTTATTCACCTTACAATTTTTTTTAGTTGGTCCGCTATTGTAGAAATGATGGCATACATTATCTGAGGCATTTCTCAGACACTTTCACGTAGGTTTTATTCGATGTTGGTTGTCAATTGTAGATGGATGTCTTCTACTTCATCTTAAAGACTCGTATCGGAAATATCAAGATAAACCAAGCACAAAAATTTAAATACCTGGGAAGTGATCTAACAGAAAACGGAAAAGACGACACTGAAATCCGAAGACGCATTTGGGTAGACAAAGATGCATTCCGAAAGCTAAGCAGAGTATTAAGAGACAGGAAAACTTTGCTAGAAACAAAGAAAATAGTACTGAACCGTTACGTGATATCTGTCTTACCGTATGGCAGCGAATGCTTGACAATTCTCTTAAAAGATAAAGATATTTGAAGCAACAGAAATTTGGTACTACAGAAAGATGCCGGGGATAACATGGGTCGAACATGTGAGAAACGATGAGGTTTTAGAGAAAATGGAAACAAAAAGAAACTTCTACTTAATATCAGGAAGAGATAGTTAAAATTTTGGGGGTACGTAATGAGGACGGAAGGCTTAGAAAATCTGTTACTCACTAAACAGACTGAAAGCAAGAGGAAAACAACGTGTAATCTACTTTACGAATTTTCCTGTCCTGTTAATGTTGGCGTCAATTTGAGAAGCATTATGACAAAGCTTGAACTTCTACAAAAAATGTAAATTAATCTTTTTATGTCAACGATGAAGTGGATATAACGCTTTAAGTTAAATTCTGAAGGAGATTTATATAAAAATGAACAAAGAGGACATGTTAATCATTAAGAATGAGTAATAGGCTTTGGGGTAATTATTATAATAACACAAAAGTACTATTCTAAATTTGGACATAATTTCCCGATCAAGTTAATACTTGGGAACCGGTTGGAGATGATAATGATCCGTTTAATTGTTCGTTTATAACAGTAAATGTTTATTGGTCAATGATTCATTTGTTGTTTTCAAGTCAAATAGCGATAATACAAACATTTCTCAGCAATTTGTTCTGAAAATATAAATGGCAGTCATAACTACAAGAATCTGACAAGAGTCGAAGTGGTAACTGAAATAGATCATTCCCCCCATTTTTTTAACTAGCACGAAAGCTAAATATTTGATTCTATTAAAAAAAAAAAAAATCCGAATGTTGATTTTTAACCTTTATCCCTATATGTGATCTCAGTTGCTGTACAAAAAGTTTATCTTGCCACTGAAGGTGACGTATCCCTGAATAATAGGGTGTTTGAATTTCATAGTTGTGTTGTCATATCCTGCTAAGACAACAGTAAACTATGAGTGAAATTAACAATATGGATACTGCAATTAAGAGGCATTAAAAAGAATGCATTATTATTTCTTCCCTTTCCACTTCAGAGTGTTAAAAGGCAAACAAGTGCTCCTACTTGTATTATTGGCGAAGTACATTCTTCCTGCCACCATTTAACAATGAGATATAGGCATTTATGATTTTTAGTAGTTCTACATGCAAGTTTATTTTAGTTTTTCTTACTGCTTTACGCTTCAACATGGTGGCCATCTTTATTTTTTTATGCCGATACGTAAACTGTAAGAAGCCATTGCGGGTTTGAGGCACTAATAAGTACCGCTTGTTATTCTGGTTTGGAGTTCATCTTAATGAAAAGGATTTGATAAGATGCCACGTTCTTTGATGTTATTAATACTAATTAATACTAACAAGAAGGAAAAAAAGGAGTAAAGAATTATAATGGGCCAGGCAAATGCTATAAACAATTACGTGCTGGTAAGGCATTAAAAGAAATATTCGTGAAATTGTCTCATATTTGAATTTTCTGATAAATCATAATTCTTAAGATTTGAAATTGAGAACTTTACATTTAATTGAAACAAACGGCAAAAATTATCTTCACTCCTTTCATTTTTATTACTGAAACTAAGTAGCGTCTCACGTATGTTTCGGTCTTTCTACGCGATCAAAACTGATGAGGTATTGGCAGAACTTAACGGTCGTGCTAATTAAGAGCGGTAAAAGCAGAATTATAAGATGATACAGGAAAAATAAAGCATGAATGAAAATTAAGAGATTCATAAAAAAACTTGCCTTTTTTAAATATACATTTCGAATTATTCCTGCTTAAATACCTGTTTTAAATGAATTTAAATCTTAAATTTAAATTTTGTTTAACAAATAATTTTACTGGAAATTTTAAAGAAAGGATTCTTGTTTCATGCGAACAGATAATTGTTTATCTATATCAAATGAAATCACATCAATTCTTGATAATTTGTATCAATTGTTTTATAAAAAGATTTCATGAAACTATAATTAGCCTCGGAATTTTGAGTTTCTTAGAATTATTGTTTCCAAGTCTTTCAAGAACTCAGTTCTATTTAAATTTTCTAAAAATTTGCAAATTTATAAACATAAATAAAAAAAATTAAAACAAAAATGCAAATACGAGAGACGCTTCAAAATTCTCAGTACGATTGAGAAAGAAAAAAAATAGGAGCCCTTAAAAGGCTTTATTTGGTCAGATTTGGGTGAAGTGAGTTATGTAAAGGAAATTGTGCACATTTTTCAAATGTGCACAGAGAAAAAAAAAAAAAAAAAAAAAAAAAAAAAAACTAATGATCTAGCATTATCATATGCGGATTTTAGTATTTTCCACAACTTCCTGTCCTTTGTAGCACTTTATAAACTTTTTCTGTTATTTCTCCTAAGTACTGTTCCGCCATAGATTTATTCAAGTTCACTAAGTATGTTATGGGTTGTTTTCATGTCCCTCTTGCCCTGTCTCGTGAGTATACCATTTTCCAAGCCTTCCTTCATTCCACAGTATCCTTCTGTAGAACCACATTACTGTTGCTTCAAGTCACTTCTTCATCTTTGAGGAGATCGTCCAACACTGCCATACAGAAACATATCACAGTGTTGCACTTTCCGTCCTATGTTAAAACATTTGCCAGATATTTAAAATTTCCGCACTTGTTTGATTTTGGTATTTCCGATTTGCAAATTGGGCGCACCCTTTTGCTAACAATGAATTCTGTCTTTTTGCAGCTGATGTTTAATGCTTTCTTCTCGCTTTTCTTTCACTACCGTCTCAGTTTTTGTAGCTTTCTGTGTCTTAACACTGTGTCATAAAGGTTTAAAAATAAAAATTACGTTCGTCATTTGCTTGTGAACATTTTGGTGCCACTGCTTTTAGTTGATATAGAGATAGTCTGCAACATAGATGAAAGATAGCTAGGAGAGTCTTACAATATTTGAAATTGATTTAATCAATGATTGAAAGATCAAGTTTTTAAGAGAACATTAAAATTACTACAGAAGTAATTTATTGTAATAAAAAAAAAATAGTAATATGTTAATATTTTGTTTTGAAAAGAATGGAAAAAAGAACGTCAAAATTTTCCACTAAAATTCTCAAATATTAAGGAAATTGATTAATAACACTAGAGAATAAACATTGAACAAAAATTGAATAAATTTCTTTCCCGACTTGAAAAAACCAAAACAAACAAAAATCAAGTGAAAGCACATGAATAGAGCAGCCAATAAATAACTCTTGTACTACTTCGTGTAGTTAAGTCGATAGCGGACCTTCACTTTTACGGCACTGTAGCTTGAACAAATACAAAAGCCCTTCACAACCAGTAACATAGGTTCAAGGATCCAACTGCCAAAACGTAGGCTATGAATAAAGAGCCCATACATCTGGGGGTCAGGCGCTGGAAGCCTCCAAGTATTTAAAATTTAAACAATGATGGGGCTGAGGATTTGTGACTATATCAAAACGGGTATTAGCGCATATTCTAGGGACAACATTAGCCACTTCAACTCATTAACTTACGATTGTATCACAAGAAAAAAAGCCTTATTTTAATAAACACTTGAAATAATATATATATATATATATATATATATATATATATATATATATATATATATATTATTTGTTGAAAGATTCGCTCATTCAAAAACGTTACTTCAGAACTCGTCTGGGACTAGTGGCCCTGAACCATAAGTTCAGTAGTGCATCCGCCACTGGTTGGAATTGTTTTATTTTCGTACTAAGTATTCATAACAGCCCTTCAGAGTAGAGCGTTAATGGCCGAGGTCGTTGTACAAATGTAAGGGGAAGAGGTAAGAAGTGCAATTTATGAGGATATGTATGAAAGAACTTTAAGCTTAGGATTAACCGTTAAGATTGTAGAGACCGGGGAAGCATCTACTCGAGGATCTGTTCCACAGAATAGTGGTTATGGGGGGGGGGAGCTGTCCGAATAAATCTTGGAATACGAAGTAAATGAAGATTCGTCCCAGAGTACGTAGCATGGTGGGTCTTAGCTGTGAATGTCTGAACTGGTGGAAAGATAGTTTAGCGAGAGGCTAGCTACTTTTCGTCTAATAAAGGGAAGTTAATTTGAAAACTTAAAACAAATAGAAGAAAAAAAGTCATACTGTTTATTATATACAAAGGATTGTTGAAAAGATCTTGTGTCGACCAAGGAAAGATTAAAAAAAATGCTACGGTTTGATTTTTTAGAAGTGAGTCGAAGTGGAAACTTTAGAGCCACTCAAACTATTATTAGATACATAACAGTACTAGACTTGGATACATTTTTATGTAAAATTAGCATCCATTTTGTTTTTTGTTTTTCTACGGTTAAAATTTCTACATAAATTATTGTAGACAAAAAGAAACCATGTGAAATCGTAAATGTTGAACACGGATTCATTCGAATGTTCGAATAACTTTAGAAAAAGTTTTGAATTTGGGACATAAAATACCTAAAAATAACAATTGTTACTATATCGATGCCCTGGGTACAGTTTGAAGAGCTCTTGAAGATTAGACTATTTTAAGAAATTCGAAAACATACAAGTCCTTGTAAAACTCAGCCTGAAAGATTAACATTTGTTAACACTAGCGCAAGATTTGAAAAAAATATTCGCTTGGAGAATTCAAACATGAAATATAAGGATAACTCACAGATATTGTTGCCATATTTAACAGCGTTCAATCTTTTCCTTTACGATGAATAAACATGCAGAAACAATTGATGTCGAAATACGGCCACATCCTAATATTACTAGTTTATTCAATAGTAGGCGTCCGATTTTTCCTCGCGTGGTAATAGTAGCGCCTTGTTTGGCTAAAATTAAGTTCTTTGGTGTTGATACTGGTGTGACTTCTCCAGGGCGCTGGCTTAAGCGATGGTCATGCACTAACCAAACAATATGGTCCCTGCCATTGTTTGTACCAACAAGATCCAAAGTTATAAAAGTCATTACATTTGGGACCTGCATAGCTGAAGAAGTTGCCGTAAGTGTTTCACTATGAACATCCAATTGCCTTCTGGGCTCCAGTCTGGATTTTTTTTTTTTTATCTAGTTTACTTCTATAGCCTTTTTCTGTATTTGGATATTGGTCACGAGGTTTAAAAATCAGGATTTTCTTTCCTCTCGTGTAACTATACTGTAAGCAAATATATTATGACGCCATATTTAAAATAGGCACTTTGTTAAATTCTTAAAACTTTACATGCGAGTTTTTAAATATAATTTTTTGATGATTATTATAATTTTTTGGTTAATTTTCAGTGTAACACTCGAGCTCAGTTCGCATTAAAAATTTTCAGAATACTTACATTTATGAGTAATTGTACATGTTCCATTCGAATCTGGTTTAATAAATTTGATAAAATCTAATTTTGGCGGTATCGACAGTGAAAGTTCGGATTCATTGTTGGCAGCCATTACTGGCGTTGTTTGCATACATTCGCTGCGGAAAGCTAAGTGCCAAGAGTTATAGGAGAAATAACCCTCCTAGATAAATTTATACAAACAAATATATTTGTAAAGAGTTCATTCCATACAAAGCCTGCACCTCTATTTGTAATAGGAATGCATGCCAAACGAATAGAATAGAAAATTCGTATTTTCTTTGTAAATTCTTTAGTTTAGTTCTTGATTCTGCTTATCGGTACAGAGGCCGCTCTTATTTTTTTTTTGTGTGTGTGTGGGGGTTCTTACTAAAATAATTTTATTTTAGTTTGAATGCTTTGGTTTCTTTTATTTTGTTATCGGGTCCATTCCCCATCTTATTTCATCGTAATTTTTTAAAATATATTTTTGTAGGAAAAAAGAAAAGAAAAAAAAAAGAAAAAAAAAGACAATTTTTACATATAAAATTTTATGTCATGGATGTTTTAGTAGGATCTCTGTGAATATGTGGTATATGTTGATTTGAATGATGATGACGAGTTCTTGCGGTGATTGAATCAATTGTAAGAATGAACAACGTGAATCAGATTAGCTAAGTATATGGTAGTCAGTGACGACCAACCGTTCCATACTTCTCCTTTGGCCCTGTGCCACAATTGTATTTTTAAATACAATCAATAAATTTTAGTAAGTTCCCTGTGAATACGTGGTATACGTTGGGTTAAATGGAGATGGATTGGGTTTTTGTAGTGAATGGGCAAATTTTAAGAATGAAGGGTTGTGAATCAGATTAGCTAGGTGTAGGATAGTCAGTAACGACCAGTTTTTCATCACTTCCTCTTCGGCCTTGTGCCAAATACAGTAATGTATGTTTTCAAATAAACATTTCATGTAAAAATAATTTTTATATATTTTTGTAATAAAATTTTTAAAAAGAGGGAAAAAAATTCGTAAATATTAAGACATTTTTAATATCATCCGTTTCATATTAGGAATCCTACGAAGAATTATGCTTATGGTGATTGTTAGATTGAATGGGTCGCAAGTCAGTTTGGCTAGGTGTAATATAGACAGTGTTGACCAGTCTTTCCCCACCGTCCTTGTTACACAAAAAAAATGTATGCTCATTGTTTAAATAAATGTAAATTCTTGTCTTGGACACTTTGTCGTGAAGTAAGTGTTAGTAAGCTTTTCTAGCTAGATAAATTATTGGTGACTTGTGAGTTCAACCTTCATTAAGCACCCCCCCTACTTCGGTTTTTGCGTCACATCTAATCTACGCTTAGTAAATCCTTAAACCGTGTTTGCTATTGTCCCACTTTCCTTATTGAGCGAGTCCGTTTGCATGGCAGCAGCAGTATAGTGATTTTCCAAGCGGAGCTTAGATGTGGCGCAAGGCCGAAAGTAGGTGGGGGGGATACACAGTGAGGATCGTACTTACTACTCAGTCGTAACTGATCTAGCAAAACAAGCTTTCTAACCATTACACCATGTCGAGATGCCCCAAATATAGTGATTTCTCCAAGCATAGCTTAGATGTGGCACAAGGTCGAAAGTAAGAGACACCATGGGAGGATCGTACTTACTACTCAGTCGTAACTGATCTAGCAAGACAAACTTTCTAAACATTGCATCACGTCGAAGTGTCCCAAATATAGTGATTTTCCATATAGTGATTATAGCGTAGCTTAAATGTAGCACAAAGCTGAGAGTGGGGCGCATCCAGTGAAGAAACGAACTCATTACTCAGTCGTAATTGTTGTAACGAGGCAAGCTTGCTAACCATTACACCGCCGGGAGGTACCTGTGGCGGAAGCAGTATAATAACATAATTATAAAAAAAAAAAAAAAACCAACCAAAGGAACCAATCCGAGAAAATATATTTAAACCACCAGAAAATTTTGCATTCGCAAAGCTCGAAAAGCGAGAAGGCAATAGTTTATACCCTATAGAACTGCTTGTAAAGCCGATAAGGATACCCTGGACATTCAAATCAGTACACCCATAACTATATGGAGCCTGAGATTAAGCAAATATATGGATCCTGCATCATTGATACAGGGCCCTGACCAACAAGAAGACTACTTATAATGATGTCATTTAGAACTATCATTTTAATACAAAAGTCGACATTATACACGAAAGGGCTGTGTTATACTAACAACCTGGCTAGACTATAGAAACCTATATTTGGGTGTTGTATGATCCAGCGCTAGATGCCAACTTTTCGGAGAAGGAATTCTCGATACGGAACCAACTTGTGGTTGGTCTCCGCGATAGGGATTTGTCGGAAAAAATTCCAACATGACCCCACACTGAAAAAGGCGATAAGAATTGCTCGACAACATGAACAGGTAAAAATGCAAATGGAGGAACAGTGGTCTGGGTAAACAAACCAATAGAAACAGACCGAATGACAGGTCCACATCAACCCTCTGTTAGTAATGGATGAAAGGGAAAAAACAAAGACAATAGTAAAGAATACAAACGGCAGTGCTACCTACTTTCTCCGCACAGTGTCTTATAATGAACCAACAGTAAACAGGCAACTAAAAATGTGTGGGAAGGACAGTCAGTTTAAAATTGATAATGGATAGCGGCTCGGATTGAGGAATCGGGGAGCCGAGTTCGAATTCATTCAAATCCATTACATTCACTTACGTGCTAATACCCTTGGGAAAGGTATGGATTCTCTTTTTCTTCCCCCCAGTTATTGGTAAATAGCAGGACAAACCGTGTTCTCTAGTCTTGGATGGCAACTGGTCTACCGCAGAAAGAAATGGCAACCTGCTGCGGGAAAAATCTGCCTCGTCAGTCATGTATCGAAAGATACATGATCGCTTAAGCGTGTATCACGCATGGCACGTAACTGAATAACTGTCACTGACGTATCAGTGATGTCCTTGGTTCAGTACCATAAACTCAGTTTAAAACCTTCACTCAAGCCTATTAACGCGATACTTAGATTTCCAGATGGTTCCATGAAATTCATTGAACAATTTACCACTTCGGTCTGCGACGGTGCTAACAGGTTTATTTCGGGAGGGTATATTTGTCGTAGATAAACTATATATAAGTCGAAGCTTTCCTCGCGATCTAAGATTAGTGCACAAAGTGATGATTTTCTAAGTGCATCTTAGATGTGGCACAAGGCCGAAAGTATGGGACACTCAGTGAGGATAAAAAAAATGTTAATATTGAGACCATAGTTTTCAGTGAACTTAACAATAAACCATTCCAGTACAAACCGGTTAAAATTAAATCTAGAAATTACGCCTAACCATACAATATTGCTACTGGGGCACCTCCAGGTGGTGTAATGGTTAGCAAGCTTGTCTCGCTAGAACAATTACGAATGAGTAGTGAGTTCGATCCTCACTAGGTGCCCCATACTTTCGGCCTTGTGCCACATCTAAGCTACGCTTGGAAAATAACTAAGGGCATCTCGAGGCGGTGTAATGGTTAGCAAGTTTGTCTCGCTAGAACAATTACGAATGAGTAGTGAGTTCGATCCTCACTAGGTGCCCCATACTTTCGGCCTTGTGCCACATCTAAGCTACGCTTGGAAAATAACTATTTGGGCACCTCAAGGTGGTGTAATGGTTAGCAAGCTTGTCTCGCTAGAACAATTACGAATGAGTAGCGAGTTCGATCCTCACTAGGTGCCCCATACTTTCGGCCCTGTAAAAAACGGAAAATCGCAAAATTACAGCACTGAGAATACCGATATCACTAATAAAAAAAGGTAAATCGCAAAATTGGATTACATGCAGAAGAACAGATTAATCGAAAACAAAAACGAAAAAAAAAAAACGAAAAAAAAAAAAAAAAATGGCCAGCCAAGTGACTGGTGTGTGGTCATGAAGAAAATTTGTGGATTTTTCAGTGCACCCACGTCGCTACCGAATGTGATGCAAGGGCAGTTTAAAATGGGTTCAACTTCAATAACGTAGACACATTTCCCCCCTAGGCACTTTCCCTTTAGGAATGACTAGGGCACCGGGCAATAATAAAAACAGCTCCCCCCCCCCGAAGGAGAGGTACTGCTTAGGGTGTATGGTCAACTGGGGTGTGAGCTAATGTCCATTTCAAACTAACCCAGCCGAAGTTGGGGAAGTAATGTAGAATGGTTTTCTGAGTCTAGCTTAAATGTGGCACAAGGCCGCAAGTATAGTGCACCCAGTGAGTATCGAATTCGCTACTCAGTCGTGATTGATCTAGCGAGGTAAGCTTGTTAACCATTACACTACATCGAAGTGCTCGAAAAATTGCATATTAATAATTTGGATGGATTTATATATCCAAATGAAGGGCACTTCGACGTGGTGTAATGGTTAACAAGCTTGTCTAGCTAAAACAATTACGACTGAATAACGAGTTCGATTCTTTCTGGGTGCTCCATACCTTCTGCCTTGTGCCACATCTAAGCTACGTTTAGAAAACCGCTATATCCAAATCAAGCCAGGAAACACGAAATACATCTTATTCGAAGATCTTTTATATAAATTAAAAGGGGCTAAAATCTTCAAACTTGATGCAATCTCTGGAGTCTGGTAAATCTCAGTTGAGTGACTCTGCAAGATTATCAACCTAAGGTCGCTATTTTTTCCCCAAATACTTCCTTTTGGAATTTCGCCGGCCCTTGAAGTCTTCTAATATACTATTGAAGAGATTCTTGATAAAGACAACATTATTGGTTACTTTAATGATGTCGTCATATCTATTATTTTACATAAGTCATCTGAACCGTGTTTAAAAGACTTCAATCTGTCGGACTGAAATTAAAGAAAAATCTGAACTGAAATGAAAGGAGATAAAAAATTCTTGGGCATCACATTAAGGAAAATTGAATACACCTTGACTCAGTTAAAGAGAAGGCCATATTAAAAATGCCGAATCCATAAAATATCTCCGAACTAAAACTGATGCTGGGTATGATAAACATTTTAGGCTGAGATATTCCGCATTTATCAACAACACTTCGGCTGGTATCTGAATTGCTAGAAAAGGACAAAGAGTGTTGTTGGGGACAACCACAGATCCCTGCTCTTAACCAAGTTAAAAAAAACCCCAAAAAACACTATTAACAGAACTAACTCTCGAATACTTTGATTTGAAGAAAAAACAACTGTCATCAATTTGGATGTAAGTAACTTTAATATCGTTGGTGTTCTCTGACAAGAACATAATGGAATTCGTAAAGTCGTAGAGTTTTGCTCACGAACGTTAATGCTAATCAGAACGGGACTAAGCTCAGTTAGAGAATGTGGCCGCCGTCTGGGCATGTCATAAATTCGAGAGGTATTTAATTGGTCTGGAATCCTTCATGCTATAAAGCGATCATAAACCATTAATTCCATTAAGAGATTTAAATGAAACACTTCTTCATTGCTAATGATTATTAATGAACCACTGAAGTTTAATATAAAAGCAGTTTCTGTTAGGAAGAAGGTTGATAGTTGCAGATACGCTGTTGAGAATACCATTTATCGAGAAAGACAATCGACTAATCTAACAGTTGATAAAGTTGAAACACAAACCAAATTAATCCGATCAAAATGATCGGTTACTGACAAGCGTCTAGCGGAGAGATAACTGTTACGACACAAGAGATCTTAGGTACTCTTGACTATACTAGTGTTGGCTGGTCAGCCAATAGAAAAAAAATTCTTCTAGTAGTAAACCAGATTTTATTCTTGGATCGTAACCTACAGCTGTAAGTGGGCGAAATCGAGTTGAGGTGTGGATGAGGGGAGAGGTGCACAGTCTAGCTTCTGTCTTCCCTGTCCGTTTTCTGAGGTCCGCTTCGTTCCTCTGTCTGTGTCTTTTAGCGGGATGGTCAGTTTTATAGATATAAATGTTCTTTGTGTTGTCATATTCGTCTAAAAAAGTAATTTATCTTCATTCCGTGACTTTTGATCTGTACTTAGGAATTGACTTTACTTATTGATAACCGTCAGTCGAAAATAAATGTTCAGTATCCATTTTTGCGGCAGGTCCAGCTGTTTTCAATTTAACCTCAGCTGGTTCATATCCTACTCCTATCTACCCGGGTACTCCAGAACGACCTCCCATATTCAATGAATTCTCAGGCTCAAGAAGCCAGCTTAGCACTCCAACAACAGATACTCAGTCAGTCAGTTATGTGTCGTGCATGATACACACGTAGGTGATCATGTATCTTTCGATATATAACTGACGAGGCAGATTTTTTCCTGCAGTAGGTTGCCATCTAAGGCTATAGAACCCGGTCTGTCCTGCTATTTACCCATAGCTGATGGGGAGGGGGGAGAAGAGGATTCATACCTTTCTCAAGGGTATTAGCACGTAATGGATTTGATTGGAATTCAAACTCTGATACCCTGAGGACTAAAGGAGGGAGATGTGTAATAGCAGATTTTGTAGAAGAAATATTGAAAACACAACTTCGTAAAATTCTACAAATTCAGAAAAGATAATACAATACTTTCTCGATCATTCGGACATGAAACAAAGAAAAAATCTGAAATTATCTAAACCGGTGGTTCTTAACCGGGGGTATCCCTACCCATTCGGGGTATCCATACCCCTTGGGGGTATTGGAACCAAATACTGGAGGTATGGGACTCGATTTGTAATAAAACTAAATTATAACTTTATAATATTTTTTTACTGAAAGCAAAATAAAGTTATCAATGCTTATGTTATTTCATGTTCTATTCCTAGTAATCCATATCTAAAGTACAGTAAATTCAAGCGATTGAAATATTTGGAAGACATACTGGAAAATAATAGGATTGGTGATAATTATTTCGACAGTGAAGTGGGTAAGGGACCATATTGTACAATCCGTTGGGGATTTGGAATCATCAAAAGGTTAAGGACCCCTGATCCAAACTAAACACTTTCTAATATTTAAACGCAGATTAGCGTTTTGAAAATTTAGAGGACTTCATGTTTGATAAAAAATGCTGATAAAATCAGTTCAGTTCAACATTGTTAATTTTATCGTTATCATACAGAACATAAGTTTGAATTATGACAGCCTTGGTCAGGCCAGAGATTATGGCTTACGCAATTCCCAGATGCACCCGACACACGTGAACGGTGCTTCACAGGGAAATGGAACCGCGCTGGAAAATGTTGTAGAGGGGATATTGTCCATGTTGAAGTTCAACATCACCAAAACTAATTTCCAAACAACGAAGAATTAAATATGTTTGACAATGCTTCAGTTGTTTTTGCTTTCAATCAGAAACGACCTTTATAAATACATTTATTTTATTCCGGCTTCGTGAGTTAGCGACAGAAAAACGCGAAGCCAGCCAGCAAAAAGAATTGACGATTTTTTTCATAAAAAATAAACGCGACAGAATCTTGAGCAAAGCGTTTGAAAATGTTATTTGATGATAAAGTTCTATCAGAAATTTTTTTTTTTATTCTTTTTCAATAATTTAAGTATTCAATTAGTTGGGATTTTGGAATTATCCGAATATTTTTTTTTACATCTGTCTCAAGATGTCTGGATAATAATGGCGCTACACTGTAATATTCCCTTTGTGGAAAAATAAGTGAGATTTTCAGCATTTTGGTTTGTTATAGATTCAGAATTTTTTTCAATACAAATATAATAGCAACCATATTGAAATATTGATCTGAAATTAAATAGTTATTGATTTTAAAATGAATTAACAGACATTGAAATTAAATTGGTTATTGATTTTAAAATAAATTAACAGATATTGAAATACGAAAGAAGGGATGTGGATCAGTAAAAACTAGTCTAGCTCTGTAGGTGACGTAATTACCTTTTTCTCACCAATGCTAGGGGATCAGATTTCGAGCTTAGGTGAAATGCAGATCCTCCCACATTTGGAAGATTGGCACAATGCAATATTTTTAGCTCCAGTTGACCTAAGCCAAATTTATTTAATATAAAGCATTATAAAACATCCTTTAGTCAATATAAAGCATTATAAAAATCGTTAAAACCGTTCACTGCGTATTGAGCTTATTTATTAAAAAATCGTTAATTATTCCTACATTCAGACAATTTTTAAACGTGATTGTTAACAGTGAATAGTTAAAGCCAAAAAGAACCACTATATTCAAATGTCACCATTTTTGATTTGAATTAAGCATTTCGGCCTTAAAGAAGACAATCTTTCATCAGACTGGCGCTACAGAATCACAATCAAAGAAATTTAGCAAATAACTAATCCTCAACACTTAAACACTTACAATAACAAAAACTAAAATGGACAGCTCATGTAACTAAAAGGGAAAATAATCAAAGTGTTCACACGACGTTATGCAAAAGGTTAGGAAGGAAACGCTCATCAGTATTAGAAAGAGCGATAACAGTGTTCTTGAGAAGTCTAATTTCCTGAAAAACTGTTCGAAGAAAAAAATATATAAATGTCAACTGTTTGTCTATATCCCTGAGATGAGGTATTATGATTATTTACATTATTCGGACTGTTATCCTCATCTTCATTGCCATATTCACAACGCTTCGGCTATTTTACGCTCCTGCCTTCTTCAGAGGATAAAGGCATTGGTTAAATTCAGTAACTAGAACCAGTGAGTTCAATACGGTGCTACAGCACTGGTGAACCAAAAAAAAAAATTGGAGAATCGAGTTAAAAGGAAATAACTGAAACATCCGGAAGAGGCATGGCACGTAGAACTAGAACAATCTATCCCGGTGGATGAGATAAAGGGTCCGATCGAAATTACAATCACCTGACGAAGGCCGAAATAGATAATGTAAATGTCAACTGATAGTAAGACTAGGTGTTAATTTAATGAATGTCAAAAGTTTCCTGTATGGAAACGGTTGATCTCACCAATATTACCCCCCCTCTTTTTTTTTAAAACAAAATCGAACTTTTTCATTCAGCGTTCTTTAGCTTTTCTCCCATCATTCTTTTCCATCTTCATGCAAACTACCTTTTCCAGTTTTGTCTGTTTCAGACTGAATGAAGGCGGAAGTCGGGTGTTTGTTAACCGAAACTTTACGGAATCTGATCCCCTATCATTTGATCAACAAATTTAATACCAGTTTGTCGGCTCGCATTTTGCTATATTCTATTGGTATCAATATTTAATAGTGGACATGCAAACAGGAAGCATGCATTAGCTTTTATTAGTGAAGACATCGTAGCGTAGTGCACCGGTTAACGAATTTGGAATAGACAACAACATGCTAAATGAAAGCGCGAGTTATCGACCTTGATTGGATCGATTCGTTATCTCTGCTCATTTCTGGGCGTGGAGAATAACCTGTTGGTCGCAATTGGTTCACAAGGGAAAGAAAGAATAAGACGGAGGAGAGGGCGGAAGAAGAGGCTTTGAATTGTTGAGAATGCTTGTCACCTGGAATCTACATGAGGATGAAGGGAAAGTGAACAAGAATTAGACTCCAGGAAACTAACTGGTTGCTGAAGACGTGGAAGTAAGTGAGTCACAGAGAGAGAGAGAGAGAATCAGAGAGAGAGAGAGATGCGAATTTAATGACCTGGAGCGTCTTGAAAGCTTCCAGACGAACTCGTTATCGTCAGTAAACTAAAGAGGAGAAATCTAAGTCATACAACGGAGTTTTAAAAAAAAAATGTCAAAATATCCCTAATAAGGAACCTAAGGTTAGTTATATTTCTTTTCACCGCTTCTTTTACAATATATCACATTATAAAATATTTGATGAGTGTTCACATCAGTTTTATCGTCTCACGTTCGTTCGAAATCACGGGACAGTAAGTTATTTTACTACTTCAACACTCATCAGTATTCTGGCTGATTTCGATATTACTATTGTTTGAAACGTTTATTTTCCACAGACTTCCAGTGTTTGTAGTCTTTAAAAGACACTACGGAATTATTCAATATACTACAATAATGACGTTTACAATAGTCACGTTCATATTTTACAGTTCTTTTATCTTTTCTGGGAAAGTTCACATATTAATATCATCTTTGTTCGCATGGTTTATAACTAGCAATCTTGCATTATAAGCATTTGCCATCAAGTCGTACGTCCTCAGAGAGGTACCTTTCGTAGAATATTTGCAATACCAGGCAACATAGACTTGTTAAGCGACGGGATACGAAGATTTATTCCAATTTTCTTATTATATATATATATATATATATATATATATATATATTTTAAGTTCGGTGGTGCAGGCCTCAATGATAACTAGGACAATAGTGGCTAGAAAGTTCAACATTCTGACAATTATTATTACTATTATTATTAACTTAGTTTACATCAGCACTAACTGATAGCTTATACCGGAAATCAAATGACAGCAAGTTTTCGCCAGCACCCTCCTAAGTATTTTAGCTGCTTTCAGTAATACAATCATTTGGATAGTTCTGAAACTTCCATTGATTCCCAGTTGCTCCTATCTTCTTTGACCGTTCCCTGGGCTCTAAAAACGACTCATACAACTGTGTTCTACAGTTTCCTCAGCCCCTTAGCAAGGGTCTATCAGCCATTTTTTCCACTTGCCTTAATATTTACTTCATGGTTTGCCTGAACAGTCAAATTAATTCTTGACAGGTTTTTTTTTGTATTTTTTTTTTAATTATTGAATACAACATTCAACTCTCCGCCTTGGTTTGAAAGATTCATTTAATTTCAGTATCTTAGAGGATTTGACATTTTTTAAACTGTTGATCTATAGCATAAAAATTCAGTTGTTTGCACTTTTAATTGGATTACCTTCAGCTAATTACGAAAAGCTACTTTTCCTAGTTTGTCAGTTCACAGTCGCCATTTTTTTTTTTTTACAGTGAGGTTGACCCCGTAAAAGTCCCGGGCCAACTCGAGGTCGAGGGTTACGTTAGGAAGCAGTTTGTACGGATAGGAGGGGAAGATAAAGGTTAGGACTTGCGGAACCAAGGAATGTAGTTCGTCCGAGCACTTTTCATAGAAGTAGCAATAGAAAGGCTTGCCACGAACCGCCTCTAATAGAGAGAGTGGAGGGTGGAAAATAATTTGTCACTTGCAAGGACACGGGGACGCTTTTGAATTCTATCGAGATTGGAAATATAACAGTACTCCATTCTCGATCTGATCTGACTCTTGTAAAGGAAGAGGCTAGCATAAGGAGTCAGGTAATTACTGAAATAGTACAGGGAGCCGACCATTTTTCTTATAAACGAAACTTGCAAGCTTTTATATTTTAACAATGGTCAAAATTTTAAGAGACTTGTATATAATTTGTAAGATCTGTATATATTACATAGACTTATTGTATAAGTAAATATTCTAGGGAATGCTGGACAATCTCCTCATAGATAAAGAGGAGATTTGAATCAACAGGAATGTGTTTCTACAGAGGGATTTTTAAAATGCGATGGACCGAAAATATGAGCAATGATCAAGTTTTAAAGAAAATGGAAACTAAAAAAAACATAATTTACACCAGGAAGAGATAGTTGAAATTTCTCAGGCACGTAATGTGGAAAATGGGCTTGGAAAATTTGATACTCACAGGACAGATGTAAGGCAACAGGGATAAAGGAAAACAACGTATAATTTGAGTAAATGGATGGTGGAACAAGATTTAGAAGAGATAACAAGAATACAACGTTTATTAAGAGCTACAAAGGACAGAAAATTGTGGCGAGCCATGATCGCCAACGCCCTGAAGAGACACGGTACATAGAAAAATCAAAAAATCGTTATCAAGACTCATCGTGTAGAAAGATAGTAAATTATTTAATACTACTGAATAAGTATTTCTTTTTCATTGTTTATTTAGTGTCAAATTACCAATATCAATAAACGAAATTATATTATAAAATAAAATGTCCTATGGCAAAGTATAGTGATGATGTATAATAAAATATTTTAAATCTTGATAGAGGTAAATAGTTACGAAGTAAAATCTTTCAAAATTTTTACAAACAATTTTATTTAAATATCATTACGATTAAAAAAAATTCTTTTGTTTTTATACAATATTTTTTAAAGTCATTTTTTTTTATCTAATGTATCGTATTTGCCGGCGTCGAGGATTCTTTTTTTTTTCCTGAAATAAGTCTCGAAAATTTGCCGTGGGAAGGCTTTTTTAGCTTTTTTTTTTTTAATCATTTCACCCCAAGCAAGACGTGAATGCCACTAGTACGCAGGGAATTACAGGGAGGGAAAGTGAAAGAGAAGACTGATAAGGAGAATTGAGGAAAGAACAAAAGATGAACGGGTTTCAAGAAGATAGAAGATGGCGATTGACGTTGCATTTAAATTTTTGAAGATTGTAGTTATCAGGGAAGCAAGTAAACAGAAGAGAGTTCCACATTCGGGAAGTGCGAGAAAAGAAACTGTCGGTGTAGAAGTGGTGGTTGCATTTAGCTATTTCAACCGTAAACGAGTGGGATCTAGATGCCAATTTTGTAGTACGTTTGAATTCATGTAGTGAGGGCACCAGGGAAAAAGCTTGTCGGAGCAGTTGCTATGAAAAGATTTGTAGAAAAGACAGAGGGGAAGCCACATTATGTCAGCGGGAAAGCGACTGAAACCGAGATGCCAAGTCAGGATCGATTATATTGCAGATCCTTCTTTGGATTTTGTCAAGAACCTCGAGATGAATAGCAGGGGCACCAGACCAGATATGGCAGGTTAGGGTTTTCGTAGGCCTATGCTAACCCCAGAGGAAGTTTATTTATACCAGACAGTAAAATGAATTCCTGTATGTTATGCAAATTTTCATGACTTATTTCAGGAAAAAAAAAAACAATGTCTCTGACGCCGGCAAATACGGCAATCATGATTTTAAAAAATGAAAATGAAAATTTAAAAAAAATTAATATCTAAAAAAAAAAAAAAAAAAATACACACAATTTTAGAACAAATAAGTCTCAAGGCCATTACCAATGTGACAGTCCTCCTACAGCATCCAGAAAACATTACAATGATGTTGGGTACTATGTCAATCCCTATAAAACTGAATTCATAGGCCACAACCAGCAAAACTATAGAAACTGTCTCGGGTGAATCAATAAAATCTATCAAATCTTTTACATACCTTGGAAGCGAGACAAATTTTACTGAAAAGGATGTGGAAATTCGAATAGATAAAGCCTGCACCACCTTGGAAAAATGGATCTAATCTGGGAATCTTATCTATCAGACAACCTCATGCAAAGATTCTTTCAAGCCATTGTAGAGGCGGTGTTAATGTATGGTATCACTGCTTGGACATTAACTAAAATCCTACAGTCTGAGCTTGATGGAAATTACATTTGAATGCTGAGAACTATATTTAACATCTCCTGGAGACAAAATCCATTCTTATAAACAAGAAGTGGAAGAACAGTGCAATGAACCGCTAGACCTTCAATACATTTGAAAGAGTATCTACAGACCATCGGATTGTCGCTTCAACCATCCGACTTTGCCTTAGAATCAATAAGTCTGCCTTCTAACCATATGACTGGTCTCTTCTAACAAGTTAGTCATGTCAAAGACCAGTACACCATTGCAGAAGTGTCTCTAACCCTACTCAGTCATGTCTATTCTTGTCTTGTTTTGGGAGTCATATTTGATAATTTTTTGAATACTTTATTTTATCTGAGAAGTTTATTTTAGCATTATTTTTAATTATGAACATCATTTACTGTTTTTTTTATAGAGGCCTTTATCTGAGAAGTTTATTTTATAAAGCTTTTACTGTTTTTTTTTTATCAGTTAGCTTTTTACTCTTCTACATTATCTTTTCCAAGCAAACACATTTATTCTTGTCTTGTTTCTGAATTAATTTTCTGTATTTGATAATTATTTTCCCTTTATTTCCACACAGTTGCTATCTACTATTTACCTTGACTTTTGTACGCCGTGTTTCTTATTAATATAAACTTAATTTTTACCCATACCTTCATTAAAAAAATCTGATCATCTACCAGCCTAGATCATCAAAAGTCTTATTAAAGAAAATTTACCTATCAGCAGGAATTGAACTTTAATTTTTTTTTTTTTTTACTGTGAACATTATTTTTAATGCTTTCACACGTCTGTGCAGACATAGCACCCAACTTAAAAAAAAAACAAAACAAACTGGACGTCTACCAGCCTAGATGATCAAAAGAAAATTTACTCCATTGTAGGAATGAAATTTGCATCACTTTTATGTGGGAAACCGACTTTTAGCTAGGTGGTCAGTTAGCCTTTCGACCATGGAGGTCCGTACAGCGAGTCAAAGAAAAACTCAGTTACTTCTTTTAAAGAAATATATATACAGTGTAACCCGGATATAAAAAACCCGGATATAAGAGATTTTCTCTGGTCCCAAATTAGAGCCCATACTTACCTAAACAAAATAGACCAAACCCGGATATAAGAGACTTATTCTCCGATCCCGACAACTCTCTTATATCCGGGTTACACTGTATATATATATATATCATTGGGAGATAATTTTGGTGTCTATATCTAGTACCATTCGACCCTCCCCACGTTTTAAACTGTGAAATTAACATCTATCAGCCTAGATCATCGAAAGTTTTACTGAAGAATATTTATCTCTCAGCATGAAATTGAACATTCCTTTTTATCCGTGAAACGGACATCTAACGTGCTGTGCCTTTTAAAGTTTTCTGGCCAATAACATTCCTCACATGGCTTAATTACCCTTTTTTACGAAACATTCTCATTCTATTCATGTCTATTATTACAGTGTAACCCGGATATAAGAGAGTTGTCGGAATCGGAGAAGTCTCTTATATCCGGGTTTCTCTTATATCCGGGTTTGGTCTATTTTGTTTAGGTAAGTATGGGCTCTAATTTGGGACCAGAGAAAATCTCTCTTATATCCGGGTCTCTTATATCCGGGTTACACTGTATATTCCTTCCGGGCATAATTTGTTTTACTAATTATAGGTTTCATTATCTCATTTTTATTTACTCATAATCGACATTTAATGGTGTCTTGTATTTGATCGATCTTGGCTTTTATATAATTGGTTCGTATGAAATTGTTTTGGGTCGTTATTAAGAGTGACTCTCTCCCTATCTTAAAGTTTCTTTTTCGATATTGACTATTACTTTTCTCGGTTTTCTTCTAGCACATATAATATTGACAGCCTGATGCATATTATTATTATTATTATTATTATTGAGCTATTGACCAATACACCGACAATATTATGGTAGGGTAAAAAAATTCGAAAACACAGCATGACATCCAATTTGACTAAGGTATACTAAGCACATGCAGCACAGACAATTACACAGGAGAGGTTTTGATAAAAGCAGCTGGCAGGTACAACTGGTGAGAAATACTTTCTGGTCGGGTAAACCAGTTCACTCAGTCTTCGGTTGAAGATGTTCCTGATTATTAGATGTGGCTCTATAACATTTCAATCTTAAAAAAAAAAAAACTCTCGACACCTAGTCATGCTATTTCACTTATGAGCAGAGATGCATAGTGCGCCAGCCCTTAAGAGAGACACCCAACTGGCTATGATAGTGCGCCAGCCCTTAAGAGAGACACCCAACTGGCTATGATAGTGCGCCAGCCCTTAAGAGAGACACCCAACTGGCTATGATAGTGCGCCAGCCCTTAAGAGAGACACCCAACTGGCTATGGCGAGGCAGCTGAAATGCAAAAATGCAAATATTCTCCAAGACAAGGCATGTACAATCGATATCAGTCAGGAGCCATGAGAGCTGTGTTTAGTGTATCGTTAGGGTATTATTGATCTTACAGAGGGAGTGAACAGCACGTCAGAAAACTGGAGCTCGGGTACAAATAAGTGTAATGTTTCAAAAACTTCCTTCCTTTGACCACTTCATCAAGAGGAATGATTCATATTCGAACATACATGCACATACACAAAACAAAAAGACAGATGAGACTCAAAAAAACTGAATGAAGGATTCTTTTGAAAAACTCAAAGATGAGGACATTAATCTGAATAAATCATGTTATAAACTATATATAAATATAAACTATATATAAATCATGGTATAAACTATAATTTACGAGGTGACAATAACAGCCACGCTGCACACATATGTTAACATTTATTTCTACTTGAGGTAAACAAGGAAATTATGAAGTAAAGCAAGCGTTACTGACAGGAGAAGGTTATTAGATATAATATATCAATATATTGCTAATGATTTTATTTTAGAAGTAACTTGAAAATAACAGAGAAAATGGCAGAATCGACAGGAAGTAAAACATTATCAATGTCACATGGTTATTAATTATATAATTATATTCATAAGGTATCAATTTAGTTTGCCGCCCTTCCGGTTAGTTTCTAAGTAACATGTTGATCAGATATACCTTTTGGAAAACTGTTAGACGATCAGTACAATTCCATGGATGATTAAATTTCAAAATTTCCAGAAAACAAATAAAGATTGTCTGATACACTGTCCTTTCATGATGTCGCGGTTTTAATTACCTGAAGTCAAGAATAGTTATGAATAATTCATACTCATTACTTAATAATTGTCCCAAAGCACAAGTTGTTAACATTATATATATTTTCTCTTTGTTTACATTAGCGACACCAGCTTCTTCAAATATTTTCTTCTTGTTCAAAACATCTTTTATTTTCTCAGATCTATCTTATTTTTAATATTCTTAAAAGTCAATTTTTTTTCTCTTGTTCTGCTGATCTTAATAGAATTTCGTTTTTGATTATTCTGAAATTTATTGTCACTATTTTCAACCTAATTCAATAACTACAAAGTTTAGTTTATTTTTAAGGTATAACATGCTTACTACCCATGGCAATATTATATATGAACAGTGTGGACACAAAGATAAACAACGAATGGCTACAGTCTGTTACATGCAAGAACACCATTCATCCTGTGTTGAAACTGCTTATATTTACATATGCTCTATCTCAGATATTGAGCATTTTACCCCATAAATATAGCATAACTGTGTGCATATATATATATATATATATATATATATATATATATTGAAGTCAACACCTAGCGGCATCAGTTTGTTTCATGAAAGAGACTGTCGCCTCTGAGTGTTGACTTCAATGTAAACTTTTATATTTATATATGCTCTATCCCTGATGTGGATCACTTTAACCCATAAATACAGCATACCTTATATATATATATATATATATATATATATATATATATATATACTCACTCTCAGCAAATCAAAAGAAGTCAGTCACATCTGGTTGATTGGGTCAACAGTTTAACGTCGAAAAGCTCAACAGGGAGGAGTGATAGACTGCTAACCTGAAAAGATACTTTAAATTCTCAGGATTTTCAAAATGTTTCAGTTACCATATATATAACTTATCTCCATTAATCATCTGAGAGACCTCTCTCTCTCTCTACCTACCTACCTACCTACCCACCCACCATCAGCATGGCTGATACTAACCTCCAGGAAAATGACTTGTGCTTTCTGGGGGCTAACGAAGTGGGAAGCTTATACTGAATCCATTGCTAGGACGGCTGCTAAGAAAGTTGGTTCATTGTGTCGTGCGAGACGATTTTTGTCTCCAGAATCTCTTACATATTTATAAGTCCACCATTTACCCATGCTTACAATATTGCTGCTACATATGGTCCGATGCCTCTGCTATATAGCTTGAGCTCCTTGATAAAATCCAAAGAAAAATCCGCAATATTATTGATCCTGATCTGTCGGCTCGTCTTCAGTAATTTTCCCATCGCGGTAAGGTTGCCTGTCTGTGTCTTTTCTATAAATACTTTCATGGTAATTATTCAGATGAGCTCTTCGCTGTGGTACCTAGACTTTAAAAAAAAAATTTAAGCCAGTACTAGACTGGCGTCGAGATCTCATCAATTTACAATTGAGCTGGCTACATGTAGCCGGAAGTTCTATGCTAGCAGTTTTCTTTCTTGCTCTTCTCGCTTGTGCAACTCCCTTCCGGTTCCATGCTTTCCAGCCGAACTGTAATCTGCAAAAATTGAAATGCAACGTCAATTGCTATCTACTGTCCTCCTGATTTTTCTTTTCTCTGAACCGCTCATCATTAACGCGTTTTTTCCTAATTCTTACGCACCCTGTAACCTCGTGTGCCTTAGTGGTTTTTACTGCCTTGCATGGTCTGATACCGATTAATATATATATATATATATATATATATATATATAATTTTGTAAAAGCACTGACTTGCATGAGTAAATTTTAGGGTTGTTAGAAAGAAAGTAAAGAGTACTGATCTGTTACGTAATACCAGATCTCCTATATGGCAATGAATGCGGAACAATCTCCTCACAGATGAAGAAGTGACTTCAAGTAACAGAAATATTGTTCTACAGAAGGATACTGAGAATACTATGGACCGAACATGTGAGCAACGGCAAAGTTTTAGAGAAAATGCAAAAAAAAAGTACCCTTATACTTAACACCAGAAAGAGTTTGTTGAAATTTTTAGGGCACGTAGTGAGGAAAGAAGGGTTGGTAAATTTGGTACTCGCAAGGCATATTGAAGGCAAGCGGACAGGAGAAAACAACATGTAAACTACTCATGCGAATTTGAGTAAATGGATGGCAGAAGACGGTTTAGGAGAGATAACAAAAAGATAAAATTTATTAAGAGCTACAGAGGATAGGAAGTTGTGGAGAGCAGTAATCATCAACATCATAAAGGGACTAGACGCATAAAGGACGAAGTATAATGTTTGATAACTGTCTATGGTTTCAGGCTTGGAAGATCTCTCCCAAAAAGAAAGGGGAACTATTTCAAAGAATTGAACTTCACCCTATTATTTATGTCATGCATAGTGAAAGTAAACAGACGATACAAATTGAAATCCCAAAAATGCGATACATAACAGCCAGAAAGTATTCGATTTTTTTTCTCTGTTCCATCGGCCAATTGTTTTTATCTTCTGTTTTGCGTATAAAATCCCACATCCTTTCAAAAATTCTATATCTGTAAATTATGAGTTATTTGCATAGTCGCTATTTTATGAGTAATTACTGAAAAAGAAGTAATCGAATCAGTGCAGGGTTTAGAATCTGTTGACAGAGTTCGACTGGCGCCAGTTGGCTATGTTGTCAAGTGTTAGCTGCTTATTAATGAAGTTAAATTGACATTAGAAAGCTAAAGGAAGAAAGTGAGAAAAAGAGAGTGATAAAGACAGGCAGAAAGAAATAAGGGAAAGTCAATGAAAAACTGAACGAATAGGAGAATGAAAAAAGAAAGAATGAAAACAGAAAGAATGTGAGTGGAGAAAGAAGAAAGAGAAAGCATGCGAGATAAAAATAATGTGAGAAAGAAAAGAAAGAGAAAAAGGTTTGGATGTGAGGAAGAAAAAAACGAAAGCAAGAATATAAAAAAGAAAAAAATGGAAGGAAAAGATAATAAAAGTGAAGAAATATGTGAGACAAAAAAAGAAAGAAAAGAAACAGAAAAAGAACAAAAGCGAATTAAAATCTAATCACCGCTTTGTCCACTTCTTTGTGCTTCTTTTATATGCAATATCCATTCAGGTTCATGGCTCTCCATATCTTCCTGTCTTTTTTATTCTAAGTAACCTTTGACCTTTTACCACACCTCTGCGTCTTTGTTCTGCTATCCATTCATACAAACTCATCAAGTAGCTTATTGTCGTTTCCACCTGCTCCTCTTGCCTTCAGTATGTCTTGTGAGCGTTAAATTCTCCAGACCCCCTTTCCTCATTATGTCCTATTTCAGTTGTTTCTCTCTGATGATTAATACTTTCTTTAATTTTTTCATTTTTCTTAAAACTTTCTCGTTGCTCCCATGTCCTGCCCTCGGTATTCTTGTTATTCATCGGTAGGACCAGACCATTCCCCCCCCCCACATATTACCCGTGTTCCTCTTCCTACCATATCCGATGTCTTTCCTCAGGAATTTCAAAAATCTTAATAGTAATCATCAGGTATGTAGTCGAATGAAGGTCGATCTAATAGAGCAATAGACAAGATTATTCAAATTATAAGTTGTAGGTTTTCTTTGAATTCATTCTTTCTTCGCCAACAGAATTATCAGCAGTGTACGTGTTTATCAGTTCCATTTAGTCAAGTGTTTTATGTTGTTAAACGGTATTCAGGAAAATACATTTTACATTTTAGAAGAGCCTGTTAAACGTATTGCTTTACGACACTTTCCAGTGAGCAATAGCGGTAATTTAAATTCACATATTTATCTACAGATTAATGCCAAACGAAAGGGTGCAACAAACATTTACGGGGATTAATAACAGAAATCAAAGAACGAAAAAACTCTTGAGTTTTTATGGTCTTTGATGGCCTTATTTTCGTTTTGTATTTTCACCGAGATGAAGAATATTTGAATTCCTATATCATGGAAGCTCATCATTCATGGACGGCAGCGGAAGTCAGTCATTGAACTATCACATGATAGGGTCCCACATCATATTGCCATATTTCGTCTAAATGTTCAGGCTGCATATTTCTTCCAACTTTATGCCATATGAATGATTATATTACTCCTATTACGATGATTCGAATTACTCGATTTTTGAAAATTGCAATAAAAATCATGAAGATAATGAAAAAAACTAACCGAAATTGAATCTTCAATTTTCATCGAGGAAATATCGAAGTAAAACATTTAAAAACTTTATTTTATGGCCATGCTTTCTGTTGATCGAAAGCAGGGAGAGTGGAAAAAATTCAGCTATAAATATTATTTCTCTATATTAAGTAGAAGCGGAGATATTTGCGTTAAAACTGTTTTTACGTCGTGTCAACATTGTCAGCATAAAATATAATTTCCTTCTTTTGAATCGTTAAAATACGTCGACTTTTTAATACCTTCCAAATTTCAAATTATTAGATTTTAATACAACTTGTAGGGACATCATTACTATGAATAAATAAAAATAAATTCTAAAATAATAATAATAATGAAGATTTTAAATAAAATAAAACAATAATATTTAAACTTTGTTTAAAATAAATAAAATAAAATGATAAAACTCCCAACAAAAACTGTTCCTGCCGGAAATACGTACATCCCGCCAAAAAAGTTAAATTCAATCACTTCGCCACTAACTTTTATACGGGCATGTATGAATGTTGTAACAAAAAAGAGCAATAAGATGATTAAAAGATTATCCAAAAATTAATAATGTCATATTAGAATTAGATGTTTACCGAACTAATAATATCATGAGTAGTAAAAATAGGCCCAAACTTTCTTTCGTCTTCGTGATTGCATATCGAATGACGTGACTGCAGTAGAAAACCTCTCTTAGAAACGTCATCCGACCATCCACCAAATCTATTTCTTCTCTCAAGAGCTCGTCGAGAACAGTTTGCTGGTCACTGCCACCGGGCTGAGAATATGGTTCTCTCTTCTACTCTGGCAGCCTGCGTCAAACCTGACCAGGGGCAGAAAACTATAATTCCCTGACGTCATCTCAATGTATACATGCATTGGTAGGGACAGAAATGAAGGACCGGGGTGTTTGGCGTAATGTTGTGGACTCCATGATCTTGACTGCGGTCGACACATAACGATGATCCAGTAGAAATGTAAACATTAAAAACGGTTACAATTTAATGACAACAGAAATTAAATTCGTTATGGGTAGGCAAGGTTTTGACTTTGCTTGTCGCTTCCAACATAATGGTTACGCCTTCACAACCACCGTTTTAATAAATTCTTTCTGTTGACAGAGAATTCCTAAACCCCAACAATAACGTTTTTCCCTTATTTACCATATACTTCTATAGCAAAATCATTTTCAATGCATTTATATAGCAATATCATCAGCAATGTATTGCATTATGCATAATTTGTTAATGATGTTTGCTTTAGTTCCTGACTAATAACAAAAATAATTTCCGGATTTTCAATGCATTCCTATTGTTAAAAGCGTTATAAAAATCATTTGCAGAGTTTGGTAGGTAGCCAAATAAATTGTAATGCATTTACATTTTATATATAATAGTCCCAGTCTGACAGTTATAATAATAAGTTTCAAAATCTGCAATATAAACTTAAAGTATGTTGAATTTTTATAATGTAAAAAATAATTAATAAATATAATGTATAACAAAATTAACATTTTATGCGATTTAGTGTGTCGGAGTTAACTCCTCCTTCAGTTCGTAACCCTTTCACCAGGGGTCTCTCTTTCCTGGCTATAAATAGCCAATGACCCTTCGCCTCGATCTCTTTTTTTTTCCTTCAGGCCTGTGCACCAACACCTCGAGGTAAATTTCTCTTATTCCTAGAGGATTTCAGCTATCAACCTCGAAATGTAGTCGCTAACAAGGAATAGCGTGGAAACACGCTAAGCACAATATACACACACGCACGCACGCACATACAGAATATTCACACACGCACGCACACACAGAATATTCACACACACTTCGTCCTTTGTACTGTTTCCATGTATTATAACTTGTTATTAATATATATTTGTATATACATATATTATCGGTCTTGTTTTGTTTGCTTTCTTTACCTTCTTCTTTGGACTTAATCAAAGTCCAACCTTTTTATGTAGTTGGGTTCGGCGGGCAGGAGTATCTGAATCTTGCGTTTCTTCTACGTCTGACTTCTATCAGCAACATGACAGCCACGCCATGAACCCTCAACAAACCGTAACCGCCATGGCCCACTACAAGTGTCTCAAGTAATAAAACAAAAATATTGACTGAATCTTGTCCCTCTGTGTTTTGAGGCAGTGTTATTCACATTAATGCTCTATCTCTTTTTTTAAGCATTCAATCCAAGCAGGAAGCCACTAGCACGTAAGGGGTTACAGAGTTGGAGCGAGAACAAAGTGGAGTGATAGAGGAAAGGATGAAGAGAAGGTTAGGGGATAGATCAGGGCATTGACGTTACATTTGAATAGTTGGAGATTATAGCTATAAAAAAAACAAGAAATGGGGAGGGAGTTCCACAGGCGAGAAGTGCGAAACATGAAGCTATTAGAGAAGAAAAGACGGCTACATTTAACAGTTTCGACAGTGAAAGGGTGAGAGCGAGATGCCAGCCTAGTAGAAAACTTAAATTCATGAAGTCTGGGAACCAGCGAAAGTAGCTCATCAGAGTAGTTACCGTGAAAGTATTTGTAAAAAAAAGGCAGAGGGAGGCGACGGCACGTCTGTGAGAGAGCGACTGCAGACGAGATTCCAAACCTGGGCCAATTATATTGCATATCCGTCTCTGGATTTTATCAAGGACCTTGAGACAATTAGAAGGGACTACAGACCATATATAGCAGCAATATTCCATAGGCACTTTAATTAAGAAATTCTTTAAAAATATTATCTCCTAGAAATACCCTAGTTGACCGTTTTTTTTTGTTTTAGCGAAACTATTATGTCGTATATTACATCCATCGTTATTATTAAGTACAGATGAACCTTCTTGGAGTGGGGGTCGAAGTCAGCCTAGCATAATGGCTAGAGTGGGTAATATAGCTATACATGCAGCCATTTTGGTGATCAATTGGCAGGGTGAGAGGGGCTCCCTAGACTGCTGTCAGCTGTAGGGGCGGAGGAAGAAACGGCCACATGTCCGCAACTAAAGCGTGCCTTCATGTTGAAGGTCATCGGCTGTGGTTTAATCTGGAAAGAGATGGATTCCTCAGGTCTGCATGTCAAAGACACGCTAGACATGAATAAATACCTCCCCTGCTTTTAACCCAGGTAGGGGGAGGGAACTGGTCAGGTGTCTAACTGCACAGAAACCCTATGACCACACCCAGTCATATGACTGATGGTGGTGATAATGCTGGGCATAATAAAGATCTGAACAAATATGAAACCGACAGTCAAAACTGAGGAATTTTATTTGTGGTAATTTTATAATTCCTGTAAATATAGGCCGTACAACACCAGCTTTTGTACAAGATCTTCAAAATTGTTTGAAAAGAAAATGAGAAATCAAGGTGAACTTTGGTTTCACAGCTTTCTTTTCTTTTTATGTACCGTGTCCCTTCAGGACGTAGGCGATCATGGCTATCCACTTGCCCCCTGTTCCTTGTATTAGGTTGGTGCAAAAATAATGACGTAATAATGTCGTTTTTTTGACGTATTTTTTAACGTCAAAAAACGACATTATTACATTATTATTTTTGCACCAACTTAATAGCTGTTAATGTTTCGTCCCTCTGTCACCTCCCCCAGACCACGTTCTGTCATCTTCTTGCTTCAGCCCACCAGGTATGTCCCGCGTTGCTTTCCCTTGTCTCTCTTTCCCTCTATTTGACCTGTGAGTATTAGAAGTATTCCAAGACCTCCTTTCTCATTACGTGTTCCAGAAATTTCAACTGCCTCTTCTTGATGCTAAGTATAAGTTTCCTCCTTGTTTGCTTTCTCTCCAAAACCTCATCGTTGCTCACACGCTTGGTCCATGATATCCTCAGCATCCTTCTGTAGAACCATACCTTCTTTGCCTCTCTTCTTCATCTTGAGGAGACCGTCCAACATTCGCTGCTGTAAAGGAGGACAGATGTCACGTAGCAGTTCAGTACTGTTTTCTTTGTTACCAATGAAATCCTCCTGTTTCGTAATACTCTGCCTAAGTTTTTGAATTCGTCTTTGGCCATCCCAATACGTCTTCGGATCTCAGCGTCGTACTTACCCTCCTTCGTCAAAACACTTTCCAGATATTTAAACTTCTACATCTGCTTGATTTTAGTGTACCTGACTTGCAAATCACATTTCGGGCTCATCCTTTTACTGATGACTTAAAAGCATTTAATTCCGTTCATTGAGGAAAATACGATCGTTTTTTTCTTCTTATAAAGAAAAAACATTGTAAAAGAAAAGTGTTTTGAACTGAGGATCGATATGCATTGTTACAAACGACCCAACTTAATACCCACGGGATTTACCGAGGCTTAGAAACCTGAAACATCACCACCTTCTGCCGAGACTTCTTCTAAGGCAACATCATAATGGTCCGGCCGTTACATTTCCGGTTTTTATTTTTACTGTTCACAAACAACTTTTTCTGCTAATCCTTTTGATTGCTTTCTCACGGCTATTCTGTCAAGCGATGTCATAAAACACCATCACTAACTGCCACCACATTAGTTGCTAGGAGAAAAAATTGACTCTAACTATCTATATATCTCTCTCTCTCACATATATATATATATATATATATATATATATATATATATATATATATATATATATATATATATATATATATATATATATATATATATATATGTGTGTGTGTGTGTGTGGGTTCATTTCGCCAGTTTTATGTGTCAGTAATGTGTCTTGGTATTGCTTCAGCACGTCCTAAGAAACACTTCTGTTTCCGGGAAGGTTACAAAAGGCTACGATACTTGATACTAATTCCAAACAAACATATGCACACAAGCATGCCATCTCGATCAGAAGGCCCTTGGATTCTAAATTAACGTATATTGTCATATACTTTATCTAAATGCAATTATATCATTAATTTTTTTACTAATTCCTCATTAAATCTTCTTTTGATACTTGTTATAGTAATACTAAGCTCCTTTTATATTCGATGGCCGTTAAGAATCAGTGGAGATCGAAAGGTATCCTCCGATAAAATTCGAAATCCTAACTCATATCATTGGAAGCCTCGATCCTTAAGAATCCGTAGTATGCAATTTAGACACTGGCACTCCTCAGAAAACGAAGTTCAAATTTAATTTAATCATATAATTACATGAAGCGTTTCCATTATTGTTCATTTTTGGCTAGTTTATCTGTGATCATATTTTTGTTGCTTTTTATTGTAAAAGGGTTATTTTTTTTATTTTTATTTCTATTTTTATATGTTTAGTTTCTGGAAGACATCTTTCGGATTTCTATCACATTGTCATAACATTATTCAAATTTAATTATTTTAGTGGATAGTCTTGTTGGAGTAGACACCTCGTCTTTATAAAAGCGTGAATTATGTTTACCGGCCAGCGCCTTCGAGAGACTTAATAAAGCCTTCTATTAAACGAAGTTCAATAGATGTAATTCACACTGTTTAAAAAAGACGAGGCGTCTACTAAACCATGAGTATCCGTTAAAATAACATTTGAAGTAATGAGAAATGTTATCGGATTGAAAATGGAATCCATTATTTTTTTTAGAAATTACCCAGATAGTTAAACGTCTCCACCTACTTGATTTTGATGTCCCCTAATAAATAGCTTGGAATAATAGACAGCGGCTCGGATTTAGGAATCGGAGAGCCGAGTTCGAATTCCAGTTGGATCCATTACTTTCACTTACCACCTAATGGCTAAATAGCATGATAGACTGGGTTCTATAACCTTGTGGGGCCACCGGTCTAAGAGATAGAAAAACTCTGAATTCAAAACCAGCCTGGAGAGGGTTCTCTCTACTTCTACACGTGGTGCCCCTACGGGTCACGGGATAAAATAATAATAATAATAAATAGCTTACACTCAGTTGCAGTCTTCTTTTAAATAAACAATAGTTGGTTGTGGTGGGAGCAAGGGACTGAGGTGAAATCATACTTTTCTCAAGGACATTAGTAAGAACGTGAACACAACATTAAAAGTAAACGACGAAATGCATTTAATTTTATATTACAAAAACTTAGTTACATATCAACTGTTTCAAACTAGTTTCCTTAAAGTAACATTTAGACCGCAGTAACCTTTATGCCAGTCATTTTTGGTAACCTTCCTGGAATGTCGAATAGAACCTTTTATTCGATTCGCTAAAGACGACTAAACATAACTGGAGTTTACAGAGTACATCAACTGAAATGTTGTGAAAAAGATATTAGAAACTTGGTAACTGACCTTAAAAATCGATGTAAAATAACAATAATATAATTCTGTTTGCTATTTCGTTCCTTTAAGTCCTGCCATTACTTCAGATCATTCTTGTTTCATTTCAGGGATAGGGGAAAGAAAAGGTATATCAAAATCACTGTTTTCTTTTAACGAAGAAAGAAAGGGAAGTTAGAGGAAGCGATAACACTCATGTGTTTAACGTCTGCTTCAGTGAAAGAGAAAAACTTGCCAATTTTTAATCTTTATATTTGTACCCTTTTACTTCTTTAAATAATTTAATGTAATTTATGATTGTCATTGAAATATTTTGTTAAAAGTTGGTTAGCTCAAATATTTAAAGAGACAATAGGGGATTTTCTATGGGTATTTTATAGTCGTAGAACTCGCAAGGTGCATATAAAATCATGACCTTACGAATTAGGATTCACCAGAAAACTTATTAGGAAAACAGCGAAATTTTCACAGGTATTGCTAATAATAACAAAAACACTTCGTTTTCGAAATTTAGACAAAATGTTAGTAGCTTACACGATTTTTTAAAAAAAAGGAACTAATGTTTTTGACTAGTACTATTGGGTTTGTAATACTAGTATACCAGCGCACGATTTCTGAGGTATGTCTGAAATATAACGGGACTGGTGTCAAACTATTTAAATTCCAAACAACAAACTACATGGTTTCCCTTTCAAAGTAACCCCCTTGAGTCTAAAGCACTCTTCCATTCTTCTCTGCCTCTATACACTGCTCGAAGGATTCTTCTTGGATGACCCTCAGCTCCGTCGTTATGCCCCTCTTGATGCCCTCCACGCCTTTAAAACGGGTCCCTATGATGATCTCCTTGAGCTTGGAGAAAAGAAACAAAGTCACACGGAGCAAGATCGGGTGAATAGGGTGGTTGTTCCAATACGGCGATGGCCAGGAACTGTCGGATGCTCAGGGTGCTGTGAGCAGGTGAATTGCCGTGCTGAAGCAGGCACAATCTGACCTGCCACAATTCTTGTCTCTTTTCGGGCACTGAGCAAAGCAAACGCCGCAGGATCTCGCAGGATGTAGACTTGGTGATTGATCATCTGGTCCTGTGGCAAGACCTCACTGTGGACGATGTCCATCGCTCACACAGAACACCCAGTTCGGCTACTTTTCAGACAAACTTGTATTATTAAAAAATCCCATTCAAAGATAATAACTCTTCATTAATAGATTAAATTTAGGTTCAGATGTTGAAGTCTGTGTGTGTTTCCTTCTCTTAGTTTATTTGGACTTCCCTGTGGTTGCTGTAGGAAGTTTTTACTGGGTTGACTTTCCAGCTTCACGTCTAACCTGGTTTTATTTCACAGTTGTCTTTCTAGACTGCGTGGGATAATCCCGATTAAAAGTCAATTCTTGAATAAACCCGTATTTCATTGCTACTGACGACCTTGTTCTAAATTAATTTATTCTCTACCGAGCAAAAAGCGAATAATAAGTGTTTAAATGTTGACTGATATTGCTTTCCGTAAGTCTTTGCAGACATCATTTTCTTAATTGTCGAAATTTGTATAATCATGTACAGAGATATGAAATGCAATGTAAAAGGCTTCGGGACGTCAGTTTATAGACTGACGACAGCGGTCAGTTGTTCAGTTGGCCTCGTGGTGTCAAAGTGAGTGTTTAGAGTAATTTTAGAATGGACCAGGGCTAAATCGGCCATGGGGCAGCTTACAAACACATATCTTCGTTTTCCCGTTGGCCAAAATAGTTTTTCAATAGAAGAATAGAAAATAAATCTGGTTCACTCGAATTCCTGTCGAGAAATATAAATGTGGTTTCTCCAGAAACATAGAAGAGTCCACCGACAGCCCGAATTCACGTTGATAATTATGACAAATAAGACCCTTTATCTCTTCACCATTTTCACACTGCTGTTGTATACGTGTGTTATAGTTTCTCTGTGCGAGAAAAGTGCAAATGTTTGTAAATAATTGTGTGCATGACTTAGCAGTATAAAAAATCTCTTTGAAAACAAAGCATTTTTGTCATTCCTTTTCTTTCGGCTATTCTGTTCCATCTGTATTAAGCCCTGATCACAACTTTACCGGAGGTAGAGAAAAATGACAATACCCAGACACCGGTTGAACGGTGGGTAAACACTTGCGTTGTGTTTTGCTATTGGTTGTCTTATTTTGAAGAGCCATTCAGAAAAGCCGTAATATTCTGATGTCAGCAAACGTTATACCAACATGTCCGCGCCTTTTCATTGTGTTTTGTGCATGTGTTTTGGATAAAAAAAGATCGTTTTCACCATGAAGCGTGCTGAGTCTCAACCTGGACCGCCAGAGAAGCAATCAGAGACAAAACATACGAGTAAAGAACTCTACACAGCGCAGCAAGTAATTGATATGCTTGATGTTTTATCGGAACTAGAGTATGACAGTGATTACCCTGATAGTGAAATGGAATTCGAATTGGATGATTTTGCTACAGATAGTGAACATGGAACTGAGCATGCAGAATCATCTGATCAAAGGATGCGTGTCATCACAGACTCCGGTGATGTTAGAGAAGATGAAAGGCAAGTAGATCGAGATGGTTTGAATAAGCAATATGAGACAAATGACATCGAGTTTGATGATTCTGAATGCGGAGCAAAGAACATTCCAGAAAGTATCAACGATAGCTCTCGTGCAATTGATTACGTCAACTTATTTCTGGATGTCGAGTTCTGGCAAAACTTTGTAAACAAAACAGACCAGCGCGTAGATCAGATCAAGGAAGCAAAGCCTGACTACTACTACGGCAAGATATTTAAAGATAAACTGACTGAAGTAGAAGTAAAGGCTTTCCTTGGGCTGACATTGCATATGGAAACAACAGTAATCAAGCCTCAATTCAGGTAGTACTGGGAATTGAGTGGACAGAACTTTCTGTCAGAAACATCGGGTTTTCCAAAAGTAATGTCAAGAAACAGATTTCTTTCCATCTGGGATTTTCTTCATGTTATTGATGAAACTGAGGCTACAACTGAAAAAGCAGATGCCATCTACAAGGTCAGACCAATGCTAAATTCACTGTTGGAGAAATTTCGACACTATATATTCCCAGATAACACCTCAGTTTGGACGAGGGAAGAATTGCACCCAAGAACAGACTTGCCATCAAACAATACATCAAAGACAAACCATCCAAATTTGGTGTGAAGTCTTTGATGCTGTGAAGGAGAAACTCGATACATAGTGGAAGCGGAGATCTACATCGGCAAAATAGCACAGGAAGCTGATAGAATTGGAGAAATTGACAACGTTATGTATCGCCTACTGACTTCAGAGGAAGCATCACATCCTTGTAATGGACAGATATTACAACAGTGTGAATTTGTTCCAGTACTTGTTGTCAATGTAGAATACTCTCGTGCTGGGAACACCCTGACCAACAGAAAGAAATACCCTCAAAGCCTGAAAATAAAGAAAATGAAAAATCTTGGTGACAGTGACTTCCAATGCAAGGATGGCGTCATGGTAATGGTGTGGAATGACAGAAAGGCCATCAATTTCCTGTCAATATGCCACGACCCCTGAAAAAGTGCTGAGCGTAGAAACAAAGATGGCACAGTGATTCAGATCAAAATGCTTCAGGTGGTCAGTGACTACAATCACTACATGGGGGGTGGGGATGACAGAAATGGCCAGATGACACGTTTGTACAAGACACGCTGTCATCATGCTGTCATCACCGCTGGCCAAGACGTCTCTTTGTCAAGTTTATCATGTGGGCCATCTACGATGGAGATGTTTTGTTCCAGGCAACTTTGCCCCCAGCAAGCCAAGTCTCTCAGCTTCAGAAAGTTCCTAGATCAATACTGCGTGGATCTGGTGGGTGCATTTTAGCAAGGTGCAGTGCGCAGGCAGTCAGTCATTCAGTGCTGATGCTCTGGAACGCCTGCAAAATGTCTAACTCCACCTACCAGAGACACCAGAAGATGCCCCCACTAACAAGCTCTGCGCTGTGTGCTCTTATAAATACAATAAATTCGAGCAGAAAAATCCAACTATTGCCTACAAAGACTATCCTGTCAATGCTGTGAAGTCTAGCGTATCTTGTGCATCAAGGGAGACATCGCCTGTTGGGTAGACTGGCAAACAAAGAAAGAATTCTGGCGATAAAGTGAAGGCATGCATTCATACTCTCTCCCTGCTAAGTATAATGCTTATAATTTTGTAGCTATTTTCATATCTACCGTGAAACATTACATACCAATTATTTGCGAATTTTGACTCCGGCAGAAGGGTTAAAATTGTTCAGAAACACAGGGCTCAATGGGTTAAGATGTTACTATATTACGGATATAATAATGCCTATAATAGAGGAAATGAAAATAGGAAATATCCTTTTCCCGCATAGCTGACCCCATTACTTGTAAATGAGGTAATATAATTGATTTATTGCACAATAAACTACGAAGTCACTCCTGAAATTGTCCAGAAAAGAACAGTGGAAAGTTTTGCATCTACCTAATAAAAACCTGTTGTGATAAATCATATTCTCAGCGTTTTTCAAAACAAGAAAAATTCGTTAGAAACAATGAAAAGAGTATTGTCCTGCTATGTAGTATCAATCGTCCTATATTGCAATGAATGTTAGACATTTTCCTCGCAGATGAAAAGAAGAATTAAGGGAACTAAAAGGTGACTCAACGGAAAGTTGTTGACAATACCATGGACGGAGCATGTGAGCAACGAGGAAGTTTTAAGAAAAAAAAATGACTTACACTTAGAATCAGAAAGAGGCACTAGAAATGTTTTGGGTACACAATGAAGAAAGGTGGCTTGGAGAATTTGACACTCACACGGCATTTTTAACGCAAGAGTGACAGAGAGAAACCAGGTAACGTATCTGACAATTTGGTGTAAATTTATGGCAGACAGCGATTGGAAATGATATTAAAAAGCAAATATTGTTAAGATCTAGAAGTTACAGGAAGTTGCAGAGAGCCATGTTTGTCTATGTCATGAAGGGATATATGGCTCATCAGTGAACAAAAAAAAAAAGGTTGTCTTTTTACAACTGACTAGAATCCAGTTTGGAATACAATAAAAAGGACAGGAATATTTTATGCCGAGAAAGTTCTACAAATTTATTGAACATATTACCAACTGACTGTTAATGAATCCGTGGGTAGCAAGGTAGTTTTCGCTGTACAAGTTTTCGTGTAGAGGTAGGTTAGTATGACCTGCATATTTTTATACAACATCAATTGTAAGAAGGCAGAATACATGTTCGATAGCAAAAGGGACAGTCCAAGAAGTAACTTACAAATTGGAGATAGCAGAATCAAACAAGTACAAAAGTTTAAATGTCTGAAAAGCGTTTTGACAGAGGACGTAAAGGTCGATATTGAAATCCGAAGGCGCATTGCGCAAGTATTAAGAAACAGGAAAAATTTCGTTAAAAAAGAGCACTGAACTGTTATGTGATATCAGTCCTCCTATATGGCAGTGAACGCTGGACAATCTCCTCATAGATGAAGAGACTTGAAACAACAGAAATGTGGTTCTACAGAAAGATGCGGACAATGCCATGGATCGAATATCTGAGTAACGAAGAGGTTTTGGAGAAAATGGAACCAAAAAGAACATTTAATTATCAGGAAGAGATAGCTGAAATTTATAGGGCGCACAAAGAGAAAAGGCGATTGGAAAATTTGACACTCACAGGACAAATTCAAGGCAGGAAGAATAGAGGAAAACAAGGCATAGACCCACCTAGCGAGCTTGAGTAAATTGATGACAGGTTTGGGAGTGATAGCAAAAAGACAAAATCTATTAAGAGCTCGGAATGACAGGAAATTAGGGGAGGGGGGAGAGAGCCATGATTACCAATATTCTGAAAGGACGCGGTGCATAGAAGAAAAAGAAAATTTCTCCGTCGTAATACTTTAAATTTTGTCAGTGCTAAATTCAATTATCTGGGTAAAATACGATGAGAAAGGTGACACAGCAGTGCAAAGGAAGAGCGAAAGATGTCTTCTAGAAACTAAGCAAAGCATTAGGAGATAAAATAAAATATTGTAAGAAACATAGAAAAAGAATTCTGAACTGTTACGTAATATTTAATCTCGCATATGTCATGAATGTTAGACAATTTCCGTACAGATGAATAAGAGATTTAACGCAACATGGAGGTGGTTCTACTGACGAATACTAAGAATATCATGGACAGATCATGTGAGCAACGAGGAAGTTAACTATTAAAAATGGATAAAATTTTTAAGACGCATAAGGAAAGAAGTTCTGGAGAATTTAACACTCACAGGGCATAAAGGGGAAAGAGCGGGAATTCTACTTGATGAGTTTACATAACTTGATGGGAATACATGGACACAGAGGGTGGTAAAGGGTTGTAAATTACGGAGAGTAATAAAAATAGGAAGGTGTGGAGGCTTATCATCGCCTTTGTCCTAAAAGGACACGGCGCATAAAAGAAGTCGTTGCGATCCATTAACAGATCCGTGACTAGTAAGGTTGTTTGTAACAAGAGATTCTACATAATTTATAAACAAGGTAAGGTTATTTATTTAGCTTACTCTCGCATAAGCACATAGTGATGAAGCACCCATTGAGAATGGATTTCACTGTTATAACAAATTGGTCTTTGAGAGGAATTTAACCACTGCACTAATTTAGGCGCCTAAGTATATAACAAGCGCGCATGCGTATAAAATTGAAAAAAAAAATCGTTGAATGCTATCAAAGTTTATTGTAGTTTTTTGATATTTTTAAGAGTAATCTTTGGATTGAGTTAAAACTACAGCTTATACAAAGCATTTGCTTTCCTTTGTCTCTAGACAGGTGTATTTTTGAAGGTTTGAGGAGAACCCAGAACCTGGAGTATTGAGATGAAAAGTCGCATTAAAGAGGCTGATATTACAGATATAAATGATGGGTTCTGAAATATCCAAGTTCCTTCCTCCTATAATGGACTACAATTCACCGAATGAGGTAAGTTATTTAAAAATCATATCATAAATTGAAAACGTTTACATGCATAAAGTTTACTATGGAAACTAATGATTCAACGCCTCTTTAAGCCCTGAAAAATACGGGAAGGCAGTGTATTCGGCTTTGTATAGACACTGAACTTTGAATCGTTGAAGAACCATATTGTACACGATGTAAGATATATAACATTTGTCTTTAAGACACAGATGATGGAGCATTTACTTTCAAACAAAGAATGCATCCGAATCGATTCCAACCCTGTCAAGAATACAGAGAGGAAATAAGAGTAGCCATCTTCTTAATCGCTTCCTAGACTATGCGCATGTACAAGCACAGACAGGGAGAAACAAGCCGAGAACATTTAGATATACCACCCCATATTCTAAAAAAAAAAAAAAAAAAAAAAAATCTACAAATAGAAAACAATTATCCATCTTTTCCTCTAGTACCGACGATGAATATAACAATGCTGTTGACATATGTATTCACTGTTGTTATAAGAATGATCTTGAACCAAAATATTGACATTCTTTATCAAGTGTTCCAAGAAGTAGGGCTCAAGATAATGTTTCCCAAAAAGAAACTATGATTTGGAATGAAAGTAGTAATGACATATACCTCGAATTAATTGTAAAAATTCAGGATATGGAATTGATAAATTTTAAGCACTTCACATATCTTGGTGTACGGATCATTTATAAAAGATTTACTATAGGTGATAAGGAAATTGAAAACATGATACGTTGCGCTAGGGATACTTTTTCCCAACACCGTAAGATGCTACAAAACTAAATTATTATCCTGAAAACTCGAATCATGTCCTTAAATAGCCTCGTCAGATCTAGACTCTCATGTGGATGTCATGCATAGCATCGAACTCGTTCAGAAATCTCTAAACTATCAGCTATAAAAATGGCATGATGCAGATGAATCCGTGTGATCTTAAAGAAGAAAATCTATCACCAGGTCCTTTACACTGGCACTACAAAATCACTAACAAAGTGCTTTATTAAATAGCAAAAACATCACTTCAAAACTTCCAACAGCAGCAACAACAAAAATGGATAGCAGACGTAACTAGGAGGGAAAATAATGATATAATCAAAATGTTGACTTTCCACACTACCTTAAACAAAAGATCAGGAAGGAAACTCCAATCAATACTAAAAAGAGCAATAACAGTGGACTTTAAAGTCTTATTTCCTGAAAAAAGGTTATATAAATTTTATCCGGTAGTACCGGAAACTGTTCAATGAATATCGAATGTTTCTTGATTGAAAACGGCTAATTTCACCTTTATCTTCATTCGACACTGAAAATACGATCACCATTTATTTCTAAAGACATGTATACATCACTTCTCTTTCCCTAACAAATACATGTCAATGAACAAAGCGAAAAAATAGGATATATTTTCCAGAAAAAAAAAAAAAAAGATTTTTTCCAAGCCGTATCCTGTTTCTGATGCAATTTGTGAAGATACCGTACAAATATATTATATCGATAAACCTCTGTGTATCTGTTGTGGAGTGATTTCACAGTGGAGACTTGTATTTGTACTAAGTCGGTCCTAAAATAGGTTCGACGTAAAAAAACGTTAGGAACTTGATATAATAGGTATAACGCAGAGTAATCTACTTGTGGTCGCTGATACTTTAGTATTCGACTAACTGTCGTCCAGCATCGACTGACTCACCGACTGAGCGGCTCCTACTTATTATAGGTGGGAGAGTCTATTAACTATAGAATAGGTGTGTTCCACTATGACTGTATCTTATATCAGTGTTTCCTCATTGTAATTCTTTTTTTTATTATTAAGTTGGCTTATTTCTACACAGTCAGGAAGCATCCAACTTTCAAAGCAAATACTTTTACGAACGTAAGTTCTCTTCTATAGGTTACAGTAGGACACCTAATACTTCAACAAATTTCGATTCCACTAAAAATTATAATAAAAAAGACCTGAAGATAAAAAAAGCCTGAATCTCGGAGTTGCCTGTAATGTCATTTTAATTTCGATATAATCTCTCAAACATTGTCGGTATTCCTGGTGTCAAAGTACATAATTTATGGATGCTGGCAACAAAGCGTTAGTGCAGGTCTCTCTATGAATGCCACTTGTACTCTAGGACTATTTCCCGCATGCTCGTGTCAACGGCGACTAAACCAGTTCTCCTCCTACCAATCCGTTGAGGACAGGGGTTAAAAACTCCAGCAGGATTAAAAAGAAGACCCTTCGAAGGGAGGATGAACTATTTTTGTAAGGTTAACGGCAATAAACAGAAAAACGTCGTTAGAAACAAAGAAAAGAGTACTGGACTGTTACATAATATCAGTCCTCCTCTATGAATGTTGGACAATATCCTCACAGATGAAGAGGTGACTTGAGGCAGTAGAAATATGGTTCTACAGGAAGATGCTGAGGATACCATAGACCGAACATGTGAGAAACAACGAAGTTTTGGAGAGAATCGAAACAAGGACACTTTTACTTAACATCAGGAAAAGACAGTTGAAATTTCTAGTGCATATAATGTGGAAAGAGGGCTTGGAAAATCTGATACTCACAGGACAAAATTGAAGGCAAAGGACAGAGGTAAAAATGCATAAAAAAGACAAAAAAATTATTAAGAGTTACAAAGGACAGGAAGTTTGGGAGAGCTATGGTCGCCTACGTGCCGAAGAAACACGTCACATAGAGGAAGAAGAAAAATGGTTATCTAGCTTAATGGCATAAACTGGACTTCATAGTTATGTATAGAACCTATCGGTGAAAATAAAGCGTTTTTCAGACATTGATCTATTTTCGAGTAAAGAAAAAAGAAAATCAAACTTTAATAATGACAATAATAATAATCATACATACCATGGTGTTAAATCTGAGTCAAGAATGAAAATTCTATCTTGTTAATTTACAGACCGATGCTCTTACCTTTAAGAATACTTGCAAGTGCAAGGAAAATACTTTGATATTGTTTTTAGGCATCAGCTATCAAAAGTCAGTCAAGTAATCAAATGACACGAACGAATAAATGGACTCCCACAAAGCAAATCGATTTCGTTTCGAGTTTGAAAGAAAAAGCTCAACCAAGAAGCAATACAAATTTTCAGCTTGAAATAACCAATTACGTATGTTAACATTTGTAGGATGTTCATTCAAAGGCAAATGTAGGGAAAAAAAGGATTAACTTCGAGCCAGGCTCCTGTAAAAATTGTTACCATAGACTGAAAAAGGAAAATGTTAGATACACTAAGCCTTTTATGTTCATGGCATTTAGAACATGTTATATTCCGTGCTAATAAGAATAGATACTTGAAAAACACAGAAATGTCTGAATTGAAAATTTATTATATACTGTTGATTTCGAGAAGTTAATGTACATCGTTAATATTTTGTGTGGCTTCCTTTACCTTGGATAATTGGTTCAATGTGCCTGGGATGAGATGCGTAAAAATAATTCACCATCTTCATAGGCACTAGGTACTATTTCCCGTGGTTGAGATTCCACAACTCAAGATCGCGTGGATTCTTCTAATGAATTCTGCTCAATGGTTCTGTTAACATTTGATCCATGGTTTTAATCATGGCTCTAATCTGTTCATTCTTTCAATACAGTAACACAATTATCAATCAGTGTCTATTGTGTTGCATGCAATCTGGAATGTCCTCATGCTAAAAATTCGTTTTCATCTAAGTCTGGTATCAAATGTTCTTTCTGCAACAGAATATATTTGCCACTATTCAAGGTATCGTTAATTTTAAACAATTCTTTTGAATCATCCCTTTTTATGCAACTCTTAAGCATCAGGCTCATAACACACACACACACACACACACACAAATCACTGCTTTCGTGGTGTAATGTGGGTCATTTCGACCCACATTACACCACAAAAGCAGTGATTCCTGTAGGAATTCAGCCAAATTCACTTACTACAAGGCAGTTCTATCTTTGTTTCATCTTACTCCAAGAATCTGAATTCCACCGTTCATATCATTTTGACCAACTTACTGTTGTCTTCAAATGGATTTTGTTTAAAGCCGATTTCTTCATTGAAATAAAACACTTCCGTCTAGGTCCTTGAAAGATGCACTTAGTGTTATCTACTGACACATAAATGAAAATGTTGCACTCATCCATTATTTCAACATCTGCCTATATTTTTGAGATGAGGTATTGTAACCATTTACATTGTTCGGTCTGTTGTCCTCATATTTATTGCCATATTCACGACGTTTCGGCCGATGTATGCTCCAGATTTCTTCATGTGATATTTATTAGAATTTCGAATCGAGCCACACGGGGGTAGATTGTTTTAATTCCATGTGCCATGCATTTGGATATCTTCGTTTTAGTTAATTCACTTTGGGAACATAACTCTCCAATTTTGTTCTCTCTGCTGTGGCCAGGGATTGAACTTTGGATCAAGTCACTTTTGGATCAATCAGCTATGCTTATCTTGGGAACGTCGTGAATATAGCAATAAAAATGCGGACAACAGTCTGAACAATATATATAGTGTAAATACCCATCATTTGTCTATTAGTCTACTTACACTGAGTATTTTGCTGTCCTGATCAGTCACCTGAATGTTGCAGCTTTCCAAATTAACCAATAGTTTGGTCGTTTCAAAATAAACTTTCAATGCTTTGATGCTTCTTGAGATTTCAAGTTCCTTCGCGATTGCTTGCTGGTTCCGTCTTATTGCTATGGGACCCACCTTTATGGACTAAATGGACTCGTCCTATTACTATATATACGGGGAGATTATGCTGTCTACAGTTGACTTGTTACAGATAAACAGTCGAACTCTCTGCCTTCGGGCGGAGAGGAACCCGGCCGAGGCCCCGCCGAAAGGCAGTCTCGTTCGGTAAGGTTGACTGCCCCTGAACCCGTTTATGCGGGTTCAAAGAGGGATTATTTTTGGCCGAGCCTACGGGCTCGGAGATCCCACGTTAAACAGGCCTTGTGCCACATGTAACCCTCGTGGGCGGCGGGGGGGGGGAACTAAATATCGCTGTCTACAGTTGACTACTGTACTTTGCCGTCAGTCGGACGTGCAACACTTTTGTATTCGTTCTTTTTGTTAATAAGTTTTTACTAAATTGTTGAGTTCGAGTTTTCTTTCGGACCTATTCTGGGTCACAACACGGGCGACGAGGATTTAAAGAACTCCACGGGAGAACCACTAAAAATAAAATTAAAAAAAGTCTAAAAAACAGGCTTATCGGCGAAAAAAAAAAAAAAAAAAAAAAAAAAACATTTGCGCCGAAGTTATAAACTTTACGTTTCGCGGTTGTCCAAAAAACTACTGTGTACGAGAATAACACATTTAAAAGAGAAAAAAAGTAATTTGTTTTTTTTTCTCTTCCCCACCGAGCAACACAAAGGTTTGGTACAATTAAAATTACGTTGGAAGCGTAATATTGAAAATTAAAACATGGAAGAGTTTAAAGCTACTATGTTAGAATTGGTTAGAGCTCAGTTTGAGCCACAACGATGAAACAAAGAAAAACAATTAGAATTACAGCAAAATCACGAAGAAGAACAATGAAAATTACAGCAACAAATGATAGAACAACAGAAAAGGTTTAAAGAATTGATTCTACAAACAGGGTCGAAAGGTCAAAATACCGAGAGCGAAACTACATTTTCACAAAAACGCGATTTGGAGTGCAATTGATAATTTTACTTATTCGCCAGACGAAGATAAAACCTTCGCTTCATATTTCAGATGATATGAGGATCTATTCGAAATAGATTGTGGGAAATGGGCAGACGCTAAAAAGATACGCCTATTGCTCCGGAAATTAGGGACTACTGAACATAGCAAATTCGTGGACTACATATTACCGCGAAAAACTAGTGATTTGACTTTCGTTGAAGCTGTAAATCTCCTTACAAAATTATTCAGCCCCAAAACGTCGTTATTCCACAAAAGGTGGAAGTGTTTAAACCTAACCAAGAAAGACAGTGAAGATTACTTCACGTTCACATCGGTAGTTAAACATTGTGACGATTTTAAATTGGCCGAACTTACCTCAGACAATTTAAAATGCCTAATATTCGTACAAGGACTTGTATCAACGGACAGATGCAGAAATTAGACGTAGAGTCCTAACCAGGTTAGAGGGAAAACCAAATTTAACTTTACAAAATATAGCCGAGGACTGCCAAAAATATATAAGTGTAAAAATGATTCTAGAGACATTGAAGAGTCAGGCGTTGCACACATAAGAAAAATACATCGAAAACCACATTTTTCCTCCCCTTCAAAAACAAGTCAAACCAAAAAAGATTATTTTCACTCTCCTAAGAAAAAAATCAACTCAATGAAAAACAGAAAAATTTACCGCCTAACCCATGTTACTGTTGTGGAGCACTTCATTGGTTTAAAGATTACCAATATCGGTTTAAAACCTGCCCAACTTTTAATAAAGTTGGGCATAAGAGTTCACATTGCAGAGCAAATAAAGGAGGAAAAAACCGGATTAGAACCACAAAAACAGACAAAAATATAAGAAAGTATGTGCAGATAGAAATACTGAATAAAAAAATCAGGTTACAATTAGACTCCGGGTCTGATTTATCAATAATCAACCTACATACTTGAAAAAGGTTAAATAAAGCAACCATGCTAAAAACCGGCAAAATAGCTAGGTCGGTGACCGGTAAAAAAATTAAGTTTGAGGGTGAAATTATCGCGAACGTTACTTTGAACGGAACAACCAAAAAATTGAAAATGTTCGTGTTAAAAAACAGAGACAATCTATTTAGCACAGATTGGATGCAGCAGTTCAATCTGTGAGATTTGCCAATTAATACTTTTTGTCAGAAAATAGAAAATCTGACGACCGAGTCAGATAAACTGAAATGAATTAAAAGAAACCTTCCCTGAGATATTTTCGGTTGACCTTGGTAGATGCAAAAAGATGTCAGCAAAATTTGAGCTAAAAGAGAACACTCAACCAATATTTAGGAAAAAAAAAAAAAAAAAAAAGAATGTCCCTTTCGCCTCATTAGAGGAAATAGACAAGAAATTAGATAGACTTGTAGAGACTGGCATTTTATCTAAAGTGGAATATAGCCAATGGGCAGCACCAGTAGTGTATGTAAAGAAGAGGTCTAAGGAAATCCGCGTGTGCGCAGATTTTTCTACTGGACTAAACGCAGCACTAAAAGATTATCACTACCCACTTCCAAGCCCGGAAGAAGTTTTTACAAAACTTAATGGAGGCAAGTTCTTTTCGAAAATCGATCTCAGCGACGCTTATCTCCAGATACACGTTGAAGAAGAAAGCTCAAAATTACTATGTATAAATACACAGAGGCTTATACAAATTTGAAAGGCTTGCATTTGGAGTCAGTCGCACCAGCCATTTTTCAGCAGGTTATGGACACCATGCTGGGTGGACTTGACTTTTGAATGTCTTACCTAGACGACATCTTGATAAACAGTAAAAGCTTGGAACAACACCGGGAACACATCCACAAATTATTTTCACGAATACAAGACTATGGTTTCAAATAAAAGAAGGCAAATGTGACTTCTTCATGAAAGAAATCAAATATTTGGGTCACATCATAGACAAAGACGGTAGGAGACCGGACCCAGAAAGGGCCACTGCAATTAAGGACATGCCGACTCCTGAAAACGTCACAGCGCTACAGAGCTTTTTGGGGTTAGCGACTTATTACCAAGCGTCTATCCCAAATATGCATAACCTCCGTGCCTCGCTGAATGAGCTTTTAAGAAAAGATAAGGTTTGGGAATGGACACCCGAATGCCAGGAGGCATTCGAGAAAACTATCAAAGTCCTAACATTGGATTTATTCCTTACGCACTACGACCCGAACCTCGAGATCATAGTTGCTAGCGATGCAAGCTCGCATGGAATAGGAGCGTGCATCCTTCATAAAATGCCAGCTGGAACGCAAAAGCCCATCGCTCATGCATCAAGGACCCTGCCCCCAGTGGAAAATAACTATTCCCAAATAGAAAAAGAAGCATTAACAATCATATTCGCAGTCACGAAATTTCACCGTTACATACACGGAAGATTTTTCACACTACAAACGGACCATAAACCGCTACTTAGTATTTTTGGGTCAAAAAAAGGATTACCCGGTTATACGGCAAACAGACTGCTGAGGTGGGGGACAATTCTCCTAAATTACAACTTCAAGTTGGAAAACCTCCCCTCAAAAAAAATCTGTCACGCTGACGGACTTTCTAGACTGGTTCCCAAACATAGGGAACCCTTAGAAAATTCTGTGATCGCTTCACTACGAACGGAGGTGGAAATAAAAACTTTATTGTGTAGCACTATAAGAGAACTTCCTATGATGCTACAAGAAATAAAACAAAGCCCGCAATGATGAATTCATTAGCGCAACAAAAACAAAAATTTCAGAGAAGGACCAACACATATCAGACAGTTTTTCCCTATGTGATGAGGTACTCCTATACAAAAAACCTACAGAAGAGAATCCTGAAGGATTTTCACATTGGGCATCCGGGGAAAAATAGGCTGAAAAGTCTAATGCGCAGCTACGTATACTGGCCTAAAATAGACCAAGACATTGAAAATATGGTCAACACATGCAAGGGCTGTGCATTGGCGGCAAAAGCACCACCTCTCACACATAAACCGTGGCCAAAGACGGACCGACCTTGGTCAAGGATCCATGTGGACTTTACGGGATCACTAGAGGGATTCTACTATCTAATTGTAGTAGATAGTTATTCAAAATGGCCGGAAGTGTTCCGATGTAATAATCCCACTACGGAGGCAACAATAAGCTACCTTCACGAATTATTCGCTCGTTTTGAGGTAGTAGATTGCTTGGTTAGTGAAAATTAGCGAAATAAAGAGTTCAGTTCGACATTCCTACCACCTGAAGAAGGCTGGAGTGTACAACGGCCGAAACGTTGTGATAAATATAGCGACAAAAATGAGGACAATTGTTCGAATAATGTAAATAGTATACATAATACCTCATCTCAGAAATATAGACGGCTATTTTTGGATGTCGTCAACCCCCCCCTCCAGTCTTGGTAAATTAAACTCAACACAACCTTACATTTGAAGCTTACACTAATGCAGCCCTGTTTCCAGCAATTAACATATAGAAATTTTACTAGTGACCTGAATAAATGAAAGTTTTAATAAGTTAAAACCTTTAGAATGAAGGAAAAGATTAATAAAATTATTATGATTCTTTCATTCTCAAATCCAAATTCTTTTCGCAAGGAATAAAAGAATAAGTTTTGACATTGTTAATATGTTCCTAGAAATAGATCTAACTTTTGATACATTTGAGCCGGTTTATTTTCTATTTATTCTTGCTTCCATGGCTATCTCTAGGGCCAGTGCAAGGGTCTATGACACGACTCCCCGCCCCACACTACTACATCTCAATTTTCATAAAGTAGTGTTCATATAAAATAAAATTTTTTTTTATAGTAACCTAATTATGTGCAATAATGGATCATACATTTTACATTTTTACAAAGATAAAAAACAAAATTGCCACTCTTTGTAAATGCATCGACATATTCCTAGTCAGTCTCCATCAAAGCTTCCATTAAATGCTGGAACCCCAATAATTAACATAACATTAATAAGCATATAATCATTACTTTTATATATAAGAAATATAGTTTTAAGGCGTGCTATATTTGTGGGATAAAGTGCTCAATATCAGAGAAAGAGCGTATGTAAATATAAATATAAAAGTGATCATTGAATTCAACACCCAGAGGTGACGGGCTGTTTCATGCTGGACGCAATAGGATGCTTCAACCACGGCCTCCAGATGACTTTGGAATCTTCTGCAACTCTTCTTGACGGTTTCCCTGTTTAAGTTGGTGAATACTGCCATAATCCTTGTCTTCTATTCATCTTTGGTGTTACAAAGAGTTGGTCTCTCGCTCAACTGCGCTCCACACATAATAATGATGGGTTTGCAGTCTGGGAAGTTAGGTGGACAAATGTAAGGGGTGATGTGGTTGTAAAAATTGTCTGACAGCCATGACTGGTTTTCCCTGCATGTGTGGAATGTTGCCAGACATAGGGTCTTCCATCAACCACTCGCTTGACCCAGGGCAGCACTATCTCCTCAAGGTACTTGATGTAGGCCTCCGTGTTGAGTGTGAGGGCCTGGGGTAGATGAGTGGAGATATAACATTGCCATCTCTAGTAATCACTCCAAACATCATGATGTTGACTGGAAATATCATCCAACTCTTTCCGAATCCTCTTAATGAAGTGAAGAAATTTTGGAGCATTAGAGTAATCATATATAGTAATTCATCGAACCCAGAATAATATTCAACATAAAGCACTGGACTGCAGTTTCGTCCTATTTGGGACTCATCACCAGTTCGCATCCACTAGCGAGAATCGAACCCGGCCCCGGGAAAAAAAAAAGTCGTAGCTCTTGGGGCACTGTTTCCAGGTTATCCGTATACTTGGGTGAGTATCACTGCGGAACTGAGTGAGTAGCGGGGCTATATCGAGTCTAATTTGTGTCTTCTTCGTCACCTAGACCCCGTGGTACAGTTGGTATGACGTTTGCGTTGTATCGAAATGGGCCGGGTTCGATTCTGTTGAAGATTATTCTGGGCTCGATGAATTACTGTATATGACTCGTTGAAGTAAAGATTAGAATACATTGGCGTAAAGGGGGAAAAACTCGGAACTCGCCCGTAAGGAGCGGAATGAGCGACCGGTGACACCTGACTGTCACCCAACGGCTGTTTGCATCAAACAAAAAATAATTCTCGGCACATAGAATGTTAGAACGTAAAGCAACTCTAGCCAGGAGATGAGTGGGTTAAATATCAATATTTAAAGGAGTATGTGAAACTTGGTTGCCAGTAACAAACACAGGATTATATATGAAGGTGAAGAGAAAATGGAAAAAGGAGTTGGATTGATACTAGATCAAGACATGAAGAAATACGTTATGGGTTACTGTTAGCTGAAAGAATTCTTGTTAAACTGAAAGGAAAGCATTTGAACCTATCCATCATAGTTTTGTATGCACCGACAGCACAAAGCACGGAAAAATAAATCCAAACTTTGTACTCAATGTTAGACAACGCCAAGGCTCAGTGTAAATCGCAGAAATTATAATAATCATGGGAGACCTGAACGCCAAAGTAGGTTACGAGATGAATGGTGAAATAGCAAATTCTGACTAGGAAACCGCAAAGAACGCGGAGAAAAATGGGCCCAACGGTGCACGGGGAATGACCGGGTAATAGCCAACATCTGGTCCCAAGAACATCAGCGACGATTATGGACATGGTGAAGCCCAGGAAGAGAAAAAAAATTAAATCGACTACATAACTATCAACAAGAGATTCAGGAATGCAGTTGTACACTGCAAAACCCGTGTCCTTTCAGGACATAGGCGAACATGGCTCTCCACTTCTCCCTTGTAGCTCTCAATAGGTTTCGTGCCTCTGCTTCCTCCCCCAGACCACGTTCTGTCATCCTCTATCTTAAGCCCGCCAGGTATGTCATGCATTGCTTTCCCTCTATTCAACCGGTGAGTATCAGATTCTCCAGGCCCTCCTTTCTCATTTTGTGTCCCAAGATTTTCATCTGCCTATTCCTTATGTTAAGTATAAGCTTTCTCCTTATTTGCATCTTCTCCAAGACCTCATCGGTTGCTCACACGCTCGCTTCATGATATCCTTAGCAACCTTCTGTAGAACCAGATCACCGCCGCCTCGAGTCTCTTCTTAATCTTTGAGGAGGCCATTCAACATTCGCTGCCGTATAGGAGGGCAGGTGTCACGTAGCAGGTCAGTATTCTTTTCTTTGTCACCAATGAAATCCTTCTGTTTAATACAACAGACAAAATAAGATTCTCGACAAGATGCAAAGCAGACAATGCCAAGACACGGAACGGAATATCAAAAACTGCACAAAGAATTAAGGAACAAATGCAGGCTGGCTAAAGAAGAACGGCTCAACGAAAAATGTGTATAAATAGAGAGAATGAGCATCACAGATAAAGGAAATATGCTAAAAAAAAATTAGAGAACAGAAGAAAAAACATGCTCATCAACAGGCTGCATAAAATCCAATGACGAAACGCTGATATTAGAGAAAAAATACTTCCGAGATGTAACTAATATGTCGGAGAACTCTTCCACTCCGATAGAGAACAACCGGCAATACATAGAAATATCGACTGACCGGAAGTATTAAAAACCAAAGTGGAAGCTACAGATTGAACAGAAGCAAAGCGGCAGGGCCAGACGGAATTCTAATAGCGATGATGGCAGATGATTTTGGCATAGACATGATCACAGAAATAATAAATGAAATCTACAACAATGGTGACATACTGGAAAACCTAAGTATATCTATTTTCATAGAAACCAGGCGCAAACGAATGTGACCACCAGCGGACAATCAGCCTGATGAGCCATATAACAAAATTTATCATCCAGATTCGGATGAATAAAGCGTGCAGCGGAATCAGATCGAAGATAGGACAAGTACAGTGCGGGTCCGTCAAAGACACTGCAAAAAGGAACACGATATTTACGCTCAGAACATTATCAGAAAGAGCAACACAAATATATTAGAATTTGTAGCTGTGTTTTATAGATTCCGCAAAAGCGTTCAATAAAGTACACCACAAAAATCTGCTAGAGCTGCTCAGCAACATTAATATATTCGGGAAAGAGAGTAGAATAAACAAGAATCTCTACTGGCAGCAAACCACCTGCATACAGACAGAAAATGAGTTCAGTTATACAAATATAGAAAGGGGTGTAAGACAATGATGTGTCTTTTCACCGGACTTATTCAATCTATACAGTGGGGCAATTCTGAGAGAATTAGAAGTCCTAGTAGGATTCATTATTGGCAGCCAAGGTCTTAACAATATAAGATATGCAGATGACACAGTACTGATAGCAGACACGGAAAGGAAACTACAAAAGTTCCTGCAGAGGTTAACGAAGGAAAACGAGAAGAAAGGACTAATTATAAACTACAAGAACACAGAATGCATGGTTATCAGCTAAAGGATGAGCTCAAAAGACAAATTACAAATCGGGGAGACTAAAATCAAGCAGGTGAGGAAATTTAAATATCTGGGAAGTGTTCAAGCAGAGGACGATAAGTGAGACGCTGAGATCCAAAGACGTATTGGGATGGCCAAAGATGGATTCCAAAAGCCAAGCAGAGCATTAAGAGGTAGAAAAATTTCTTTAGAAACAAAGTAAAGAGTAATGAACCGTTACGTGATATCCGTCCTTCTAAATGACAGCAAATGCTGGACAATCTCCTCAGAGATGAAGAGACTTGAAGCAACAGAAATGTGGTTCTACAGAAAGATGTTGAAGATTCCATGGGTCGAAGATGTGAGCAAAAACGAGGTTTTGGAGAAAATTGAAACAAAAAGGAAACTTATACTTAATATCAGAAAGAGGCAGTTGAAATTTCTGGGGTACGTAATGAGGAAGGAGGGCTTAGAAAATCTGATACTCACAGGGCAGCTTGAGGGACAGAGGAAAGCATTCTTGATGAGCTTGAGCAAATGGATGGTAGAATAGCGTTTGTAAGACAAAACTTATAAAGAGCTTCAAGGGACAGGAAGATGTGGATGGCCATAATTATCTACACCCTGAAGGGACACGGGATGTAAAATAATAATGGATCATATGAAATATCGGTGAATGATTCAACTAGAAAAATTGAAAATAAATACACTGTATCTAAATACAAATTAAAGACGTGTCAATAGATCATTCCATTTTAAATAAATCAACAATGTTTTGCGGTTATTTTTAACACCAACTTGAGATTTTTCTTGTTAAAAAGTTCAATAATTTTAATACATTATTGATAAAACAGTGAATTTTATATAGTGTTCTTTTTTTCAAGACTTAGCATGATCAAAGCAAATTCATGGATTTGGATGTGTAAAAACAATGACACCAGAATTAAGTCCAAATCTGGGAAAATTTTTCATTCTTTAATCGTCAGTTGTGCTTACTTTAATTCGTAATGTATATAAATGTAGGAGGAAAAAAGAAAATGAGAAGATATCTAGGGTCACAAAGCAATGTCCGATGCCCCCAGTTAGGCTTGGCATACTTTGGTCGGGGGTTTCGGGGGTAGTATGTACCGGTCCTGCGTATCTCAATTGAGTTTGTAAAAAACCAAAAACAAACTTTAAACTATTAAGTATTGTTGAAGAAATCTTCATCAAATCCTCTTTCAGTTACATAAAAAATAATATATTATTTTACCTCTAGAAAATATTTAAATACTAAACAGTTTAAATATTCAAATTCACAGAACAGTTTTGAAAATATAATCAAATACACAACAATCATTTAAAATCTATCTACATTGCACTATTTAAAAAAAAACATTTTGCTAATCTGCCCTTTTAAAAAGTTTAAATTCATATTAAAGAAATCCTTTATATCTTAAAATGTTTACTATGATATCTAATATTTGTTTTTTTAATTCTTTTGTAATATATATATATATATATATATAGTAAGTCCCCGGGTTACAACAATCTCGACCTACGATGATTCGTGGTTACGACGTAATTTCCATTGATCTTGTTTCGACTTACGTTTGCATCGTACAAAAGTTGTCATCCGGCGCTACACGGAGCTGGCCGCCGACAAAGCCTGGCGAAGACCCCGCTGTCATTTTTAGAAAGACCGTCTCGTGTTACAACTTTTGCTTTTTGCAATTCCGACGACCGACCACGCCGGCACGCGTCCGAACTTTGTCGATCTCGCCCGCTAAAGGCCAGACAGCTGTCGATGACGAGGAGTGCGCACCTAGCGTCGATCGACCGCCGCCTCGTTATGCACGACTGCCCGTCAGACGGACGAGGAACGGGTATCGCTACCGGCGCCGAGCGAGCCTGGCGCAGTCTCCTGCTGCCTTATTATCAGGACCGACTAGAGTAAAAACTTGCTTTTTTCTACAATTTTATAAAGCAACGATGCAAAACTGTTCTAATACGTTCGGAACATGAACGAAATAAGAATGAAACGGTTTTATATAATTTTCGAATTTTATTTTTTGGTTGGCGATGTGGATCAGTTCCTGGGTGTACGCCATATTGGATTATCGTGTATTCGCTCTGTTATTTTGTGTTGTGGAAACTTATTTTCTGTCATTATTGCACCGAAACAGTGTAACCTCTTCTGATGGTGGTGCTTCGAAGAAAAGGTAAGCCATGAAAGTGAAAATTAGATATAGTTACTTGCTCTAAAAAGGGAGAAACAATGGCAAACATCAGTGACGTAAGTGCTTATTCACGGGAAATCGGAAGTATGACTTACATGGAAAATCGGGTTATGAGGGATTGTAAGAACAGAACTCTGTCGCAAGTCGAGGACAACCTGTGTTTATATTTTCTATTTCCAGAATGTTGACATTACTTTCCTAAAATACAGGAGAATTAATATATAGTATTTGAAAATGGATTCCTTGTGGTTAAAATTGAGTCAAGATTTGGTGACCGCGAATTTGTCTCATTCAGCAGTTCTTTTTTGAAATCGAATATTTTTTGGATGGGCCGCCATAAAATAAAAACATTGCTCTATGTGTTGTGTTGGTTGGGTGTACCCTGTGTGTGTTGGGGGGATTGGTAACAAGTTTCATAAATTTCCTGTTACCAGTCCAATATTTGTTTCAAAACAAAATGTTTTTTTATAAATTAATCCAGTGATGAAATTGTTTTCTAACGTCAAATGCAGGAATTATAAGAGACAAGATTGAGTGAATGTAACGACCACTTATTCATTCGTCACAAATTGAATGACTAATTCATTTCCGCGTTTCAATGTTGTTCTGTTTCTTGTAGTATAATGAAGACACAGGACCAAAATTAAATCCACTTTTAGAAAATCAACCAAAGCCTCCAAGGAAGCGAAAACGAGAAATATACAATCCGAACATGTACAAAAAGCTCAATAAACATATAGAAAATGTAAGTATTTTCTATTTCGTTCTTCTAAAAATTACATGAACCAATTTTTCTTGTTTTATTCGCAAAGTGTGTCCGTGTAAGTATGGCGGATTTTTACCCATCACTGAAAATATGACATTATCTTAGCAAGTAAAAAATATTCTGAAAGACGATCGAATGTAAATAGATTCACATTATATCATGAGTCCTGTAATCCATTAGGTTCATAGGGGTAGCAGGTGGCGTGACTAGGAAGAAAGCCTGACGGAGCCCATCCCTCTTCAGGCTAGATTTGAATTTAGAGTTTTCCTTCTAGACAGCCATCTCAAGGCAAGAGAGCCCCGACATAAACTGATAGTTTTGAGAGGATGAAGAGATGAACGTAACCAACTCAGCTGGAATGCGAATATATAAGTTTAAACGTTATTTTTATAGATACAAATATTTAAATAAATGCTCTGTGTATAATATACAGTATTGACATCATTTACCGGCCTGAATGTCCGATAAATTTCCATAGGAAATATGTCCTCTCCGACAGGAATAGAACATGTATGCTACACGGAACTGTCTTATAGCCTGACGTGCTATACCAGTTTAGCTACAGAGGAGCGTCCGGTTAGCAAGGCCGATTTTACTGCTTTTAAACTACAACCTTCCACGGTTTCCCTCGAACATTCATGTCTACTCGAAGCGTATCCAAACGTAAACAAATGACGTCACGTACTATGTCATCGCTTGGATACGCATATATATAAATAAAAGCACTTTGTCTGTCGTATTCAATGAAATGTGCATATATATATATATATATATATATATATATATATATATATATATATGCACATTTTATTGAACACGACAGACAAGGTGCTTTTATTTATTTTTTTTTTATATAATTTCTCATGCGTTCTAATAATTTTTTTCTTTTCAGGTGATAAATTATATAAAAACTGTCCGAGCGCTTTCGGCTGTACATTTTGCCATTTTCAAGGATTGAATATTTTAACTGTTAAATAAGAAATAGCTTGTTGCGTGTAGGTTTTATAAAATGTTTTCATTTTTCAAAACACGTCAATTCTTTAAAATTGCAGTCTATATTTAAGCTGTAGATGACCCAGTGACTGACCCTATAACATTAAGATAACATTTACAAGCATTTCTTTATTCGCTAGAATGAACAAACGTAGAAAGCTAACAAAACCTTGTCTGGAAATCAGATAAATGTTCATCTTTCCTGTCGATCCTATAAAGTCGAGTTTAATCAACAACTTGGTAGATAATGATCTGATAACCAACAGATGTCTGATGCATTTCGTATCCTATTAAAATTGTACTTGTCCCTCCCTTCGTTAATTCGCACGACTATTACGCCCTGTCAATACCTCATAAATAATGGACTATTCTGTTTTGATTGCGTGCAGAGAGGGGAGAAGGCATTACTAGTAAGAAAATGAATGAAAGAAAGAGTAAGGTAGAAATGTTAAATGGCTGTTTCAGTGAAAAAGTTGTCAAATTCAAATCCTTTTATTTGTATTCACTTCTTAAAATAATGACCATATCTATAACTCTATGATTTCCATTGCAATATTTTGTTAAAGTTGTTAAGCTGAAATATTTAACGATGCGATTGGAGAATTTCTACGGATATTTTAATGTCGAAGAACACACCATGAGATTATCCAGTCGTTAACTTAAGAATTAAGATTCATCAGAATATTAAAATAGCAAAACCGTGAATTTTCACGGGTTAAAAGTAGTATTGATAATTTGTAGAAGATCGATCAAATGACTTATATGAATATGTGATAGAAATGTCTTTCCAGCGGCTATGTGGTCCGCCGCGAGGTCGTCGCCAGTTTGCGTGTCGAACTACAAGATGACTGGTAGGGTGGTCATCAGAACGTGACCGAGCCAACGAACACGGCGCTGAGTGATGGTGTAGAGGATGGTCGGCTGGCCGGTCCTCCGGGGGAGCTCGTCATTGGACACTGGATCGGTCCAATGCATCCGCCTCATGCATGACTTGGGGACGCGGGACTCGAAGCTATGAACGCAGGAAGCGAGTGTCTTGCTGAGAGGTCGTATCTTGGCGCACAGAGAGGACCGTGGCGTTGTAAATATGCAGCTTGGTGCGTGGGGAGATTCGCGACTCGGCCATAGCAGTTTCTAGAAGTCTCTCATGAGACCTGATGCCAGCTCTCTTGTTCTGTGAGGAATTCGCCGGTGTTGGAAACTTCTGAGCCCGAGTATACAAAAGACAAGGCGAACTCAACGGAGTCACTGCCAATGATGGACGGTTGATCGCCCCCCTCCCCCATCACGTGTATCCGCTTGGTCTTCGACCAGCTGATGCACAATCCAAACCTTGTTGCTTCCTCGTTGAACATGCGAAGTGTCCCCTCCAAGAACAGAACTGTTTAGAACACAATTTCTACATAGAAATAAGGACAATTATAACCTAGTTTCTATGGATGCTCAATAGTACAATAATTATAAGAACACCAACAATAAAGCTGTGTTTTACTGCAAGCATTTAAAAAAAAAAATAAAGTGTTCAATATTAAGAATCAAGTAAATATAATACCAATTAAAACAAAAAATTCAAAGACGTATTTCGTGACATCAAGTTTCTTAGAAACTTCATCAGGAGGAAAATAAATCAAATGCATTTATAAACACATCATTTGTAATATTGGTATTGCTAGAATGATAGAGCATGGTAGGAGGAGTACGATACTTTCTGAAGCGGCACAAAGAATACTAGCAAAGAAATAAGACAATGTATTATTGGAGATAACTTTTTAAAATTTTTATTTTATTTAAAATATATATAATATATTGTCTTATTAATTGGCTAGTATTCTTTGTGTCACTTCAGAAAGTATCGTATTCCTCCTGCCATGCTCTATCTGTACAAGAGTCAGATCAGACCAAAAATAGAGTATTGCTGCCATATATAAGCTGGATTTACCCAAACTGCACTTGACAGAGTACAAAAGCATTTACGCGTCTTTGTGGGCGATGGATTGTCTTTAACCCAACTGCTCCTTTCCCACATGCGAAATGATGTAAATTTATCCTTACTCCTTCGCTATTTCCATGTTCCAATGTTCAGACGAGCTGCGTTACTTAGTTCAGACTAGTTGTTTACAGCTAGGACCCGCCATGTTACGTATATAGAGTGGAATAATCGCCATTGGCTTTTTATTCCATTGGTAAGAAGGAAGTTTCACTCAGAGGGTTTCTTCGCCACAAACGGCTTCTTTGTGAAACAGATTCCCGAAAGGATGCTCCCCCCATCACTACAAGCTTAACTTCTAACATAAGTCGTTACTATCCGACAAATCCCTATAATCTCTACTTACTTCCTACACTTAAGAAAAAAACAAACAAAAAAAAAACTATGTCATTCAGCAACCTTCCACTTTAAGTGGCCCTTATATTGGATGAACATTTAGCCAGAAAATCCTTAATGCCATTTGCTTTTCATCTCAACAATTTAAACTTTAGAATAATGGTCCGGGTAGCTGCAAAGCAATCGAAATTAAGATGAAAGAAATACGAGTAAAATTAATAATGGCTGACAATGCTTCACCTAATAAAAATTCAAAATAGTATTACTTCTAATACTATTAGATGAAAAACAATAGAAATTAAGATAGAAGAAATACGTGTAAAAAATTAATAATGGCTGACAATGATTCATTTAATGAGAGTTAAATGCAATATTACTATTAATAATTTATAGTTAATATTATTTAAATAAAACAAAAATGGTTATTTGAAAATATGTTTTTTCTCTTGCAGACACCAAAGAGACTTCTCAATATGGAAGTAAAGTACCTTGTAAAATACCTCACTGATTCGTGTGCCGATGATGTGGCAAAGGTTCATGCTCTTTTTTATTGGATTACTTCGCAATCATTTCTTGTTTATCCTGATGAAAATTCAAAGAAATATTCAGCAGTTTGGCATTTGAAGAAAATATTTAATGGAGACGGCAATTTTGCTCATTTCTTTTACATACTTTGTTGGTAAGTAAAAATATGTTTGTGTCTGAATTTCTGGGATGAGGAGTTATTATTTACATTAGAACTATTGTCCTCATCTTTGTTGTAATAAATAATCAACAACTAGTTGAAAATTTCACGATTTTCCTATTTGAATTTTCTGATGAATCTTGATTCTTAAATTAATGATTGGATAAGTTCATATTGTGAAATTTCTCAGAATAATTCTGGTGATAAGGCAATTTGAGTAAAAAGAAGACAATTGGAAAATATATTTCTTAGTCAATGCCGACGTGTTTCGTCAATCAAACTTTATCAAGGCAAGTTTAAAAGCGAAACGTTTCTAAGAATTTGTTTTAGTTTTCTATATAGACATATTATTAAATATGTCGACGTGGAAAACTAAAACAAATTCTTAGTTAAAAAAAATGTTTCCAATATCCAGAAGGAGTAGGGGCTTACTCAGGAGCGTTTCTTTTTATTAGTTTGAATTTAATGTAACTAAAAAACATTTCGCTTTTAAACTTGCCTTGATAAAGTTGGATTGACGAAGCACATCGGCAATGACTAAGACAATTTTCCAATTGTCTTCTTTTTATCCATAAGTTCATAAATAAAATATCCGTAGAAATTTCCGGACAGCATCGTTAAACATGTTTTAGATGAGTGTTCCATAAACGAATGTTCTGAATTCCCAGTGGCATGTATTCCTAGGAAGCAAAATACGTATTATTTCCCCTATTAAGACTATTTAGTACAAAACCAATAATATCTACATTAAGTTCAATATATTATTTATTGCAATTGTACTATATAGCACATTAAGAAGACTCGGAATTTATAACTATGTTAATGAACATTTGAAACCTGTAAGCAAACATTTGGCTTTGATAATTTATATCTTTGATATGCAAAATGCAATTTGCGGTAATAAATGATCTGACATGGGAGGAGTGATATTACATAGAAGTTTTTCTACATCGTAGCGAATGATTGACAACTTTCTCACAGATGAAGAGGAAATTTGAGGCCACAGAGAATTGGTTCTAGAGAAGGATGATGAGAATACAATGTACAGAGCATGTGATGAAAGAAAACTTTTAGGAAAAAATGGAAATAAAAAGGTCACTTATAATTAGAAGAGACATTTTTGGTACGCATAACGAGGAAGGGAGGTTGGAAGACTTTGCCACTGACAGTAGATATTGAAGGCAAGAGGGAAAGAGAGAGAGAGGAGAGAGGGAGGGAGAGAAGAGGGAGGGAGAGAGGAGAGAGGGAGAGGGGAAGGGAGGGAGAGAGGAGAGAGGGAGGGAGAGGGAGAAGAAACAGCGAGTAACCTATTTAATTTGTTTAAATGGATGTCAAATTAGAGAATATTGCGAAGGGCTACAAAAGATAGGAAGTTGTGGAGTACCACGCCCTGAAGGGACGTGGCACATAAAAAACATGATCTGCAACTTTCAGACAAAATATAAATTTAGGGAAAGGGAATTTCTTATAGAAAAGCTACTCATTCGTTTATTCAAAGAAGAATTCAATTTAAATTAAGATAATATTTCATATTCTGTTTTCTTCTGTGTTGTGTTCCTTCATGACACTCCACATCTTCCTATCCTTTGTAGTAGCCCTTGTCTTCTTACAATCCCGCCCACTTGTTAAGTACGTTACTCATTGTTTTCACTGTTCCTCTTGCCTTCAACATGTCCCATGAGTGTCAAATTCCCCGCGCTTTCTTTCCTCATTACGTGTCCAAGAAATTTCAACTGTCTCTTTCTGATTCAATGCTTAAATATCCTTTTAGTACCCATGTTATTTAGACTCTCTTGGCTGCTCCGTCCGTTTTCTCAGCACTTTTCTGTAGAAAAAAACATATCAACTGTCTCAAGTCACCTCTTCATCTGTGAGGAGTTTGTCTAGCATTCACTGTCATGTACCAGGACTGATATTACATAGCAGCTTAACATTCTTTTCTTTGATTATAATGAAATGCTTTCTTTTTCTTATTGAAATCCGAAGAAGCATTGGGATAGCCAAATATGCCTTCCAAAACCTAAGCAGAGTATTAAGAAACAGAAAAACTTCGTTAGAAATAAATAAAAAGGACTACTGTTATGTGATTTCGGTCCTCTTATATAGCAGTGAATGCCGTACAATCTCCTCAAAGATGCAGAAGTTACTTGAAGCAACAGAAATATGGTTCTACAGAAGGATGCTGAGGATACCAAGAACTGAATATATAAATAAAGTTTTAGAGAAAGTGCAAACATAAAGGAAACATAGTTATCAGGAAGAGACAGTTGAAATTTCAAGGGCATATAATGAAGAAGGAGAACTTGGAAAATCTGATACCCACAAGGCAGATTGAAGGCAAGATGAACAGAGGAAAACAACGCTTAACTTAGTATGCTTGAGTAAATAGATGGCGGAACACGATTTAGGAGAGATAACAAAAAGACAAAACTTATTAAAAGCTACGAAGGACAGGAAATTGTGGAGAGTCATGATCGCCCAAGTCCTGAAGGGACACGATACATAAAAAAGAAAAATACTTTGCTTAGCTTTTGGAAGGCATCTTTCGCTATTCCAATGTACTTTCGAGTTTCGTCATTTGCTAAACATCTTCTTAGTTAAATTTCGGTACGTGCTTCATTTTGATATCTAATTCGTAGCTCGCATCCTGGACGCTTTATCTTGCTGGCGACCATATATTTTATCTGCTTTCAGTTGATGATTAGTCGTTTCTACTCTCTTTACAGGAACCCATAAACAATGTAGTACAGATGATATATAATATCTGTTTCTGTCTTAAGATCATAACCGTCATTTAATTAAGGGCAGTGATGTATACATCAGTGAGGACGAAGAGGAAGGACCAGTCTGAACGTGATCAATCCTCGAAGATCTCAACAGCGGCATAAGCATAGATCTACACGATCTTAGCGGCAAAAATCGTCAGAAGAGAGCGGCGCAAATCGGGCCGGTGTAACCAAGGCGGACCTCGAGAGACCAAGCATCTGACAGCCTGATGCAACCAGGTCTGCAAGATCTCGCTTGTCTCGATCCCTTTTGATCCGCGAGGTAGGCACTTCTGGTCAAGTGTGTGGGCTTCTCCGTCGCTCAGAATTGTCCAACAAAATCAAATTCACGCGAATGGTCACGTCAAACTCTTTTATTCACAGCCATCTCTGCCATCGCCAGCAGTGGGTGGTGGGAGGAGGAGGATAAAGGGAATAGGGAGAGAGGATGCCGATCCCGATGTTCAGATGCGAGTGGGTGCCGTCAACAACGACATCTATACGTAAAATAGGGCCTGAGGATTTTGATCTAGTCCACTGTGTTGTGAGTTCAATTCTTACTCGTTGCCACGCATTTATGGCTTTCTGCGGATGAAGCTAAGCTTACGAGCTCTGATGAAAAAGTATCAAGACTGTCGCTGTGATAATGGAGTTAAAGCAGAGTGAAGCTGCTTGGCGCATATTAATCTTGAACTCTGTCGCGCATACACACTAAGTTACAACGTTTTTGCCCACTTCCGTTGCTTACAGTAATGCTTGGAAGGAAAGTGTGTAGAGTGTAGTCGTCTACCCACATCACCGAGGTTTCACCAATGACCGTGACTTGTGCAGCAGTTTTTAGCCAAGGCCAGCATTCCCCATGTCCTACAATTACCATATTCCCCAGATTTTGCCACTTGCAAGTTTTTCCTCTTCAAAATCAAATCCCACATGAAAGGAACAAGATTCCAAGACCAAGACGTCGAAGAAATCCAAGACAATATCTCCAAAAAAAAAAGAAGGAATTCCAGGAATGCTCTCATCAAAGGAAACGACGCTGGATAAAGTGTGTGGCTTTAGAAAGGGATTACTTCGAAGGAGATTAAATGCAGAATTGATATTGGTTGTAGTTTTCTTTTTATAGCACCGGTCTCGATACTTTTTCATTAAACCTCATATTAAATAGTAGCGGTTCTCGACGAGGACTAATAAGAAAAACTTTTTTGTGTCTTGACTCTTCAGGATATGAGCGTTCATGGTTCTCCTCAATTTCCTATATTTTGTAGCTCTTAGTAAGGTTGGACTTTTCATCATTTATTCTGTTCTGCAGACCATCTATTTTATGTGCCGCATCCCTTCAGGACGTGGGTGATTGTGGCTCTCCACAACTTCCTATCTTTTGTAGCTCTTAGCAATATTTGATTTTTTATTGTGTTCTCCATTCCCTGATCTGACATCCATTTAAACAAGCTTATTAGATAGGTTACTCATCGTTTTTTTTCTCTCTCTTTGTCCCTCTTGCCTTCAATATCTCCTGTCAGTGGCAAAGTCTCCTAGGCTCCTTTCCTCGTTATTCGTACCAAAAATATGTCTCTTCTAATTATAAGTGACCTTTTTATTTCCATTCTTTCCTTAAAATTTTCTTGTTTGTCACATGCTCCGTCCATTGTATTCTCATCATCCCTCTGGATAACCAATTCTCTGTGGCCTCAAATTTCCTCTTCATCTGTGAGAAAGTTGTCAATCATTCGCTACGATATAGGAAAACTATGTAATATCAGTCCTCCCATGTCAGATCATTTTATTGTAAAGCGATTATTGCAAATTGTATTTGGCATATCAAAGACATAGATTATTAAAGCTCAAAGTCTATTTATACGTTTCAAGTGTTCATTAACCTCGTTATAAATTCCGAGTCCCCTTAATGTGTTGTATAGTACAATTGCAATAAATAATATATTGAACTTCTCTACAACTTCTTTATCTACACAAACTTTTTTTTTAGTAGGTTACTCGTTATTCTCTGTTCGTCTTGTTTTCAATACATCCTATGAGTTTCAAGTTCTCTAAGCCCTCTTTCCTCATATGTTTTGGAATTTTCAACTGTCTCTTTATGATTCTAAGTATAAATGCCCTTTTTTGTTTTCATTTTCCTTAAAACTTCCTCGTTACAATAATGTTCCTTCCATGGTGTTCTCAACATCCTTCTGTAGGACCACATTTCTGTTTCTTCAAGTCATTCTTCATCTGTGTGGAGATTGTCCAGCATTTGCTGCCATATAGGCGGAATGATAATACATAACAGTTTAACATTGTTACTTTTGTTCTAGGGAAATTTTCCTGTCTCTTAATACTTCGTTTAGATTTTGGAAGGCATCTTTCGTTATTTTAATTCGCCTTCGATTTCGCTGTTGCGTTTTCCCGTCCACTTACATCTTTTTTTCTTTTAATCCTTTTACCCCAAGCAAGGCAACAAAACCACTCAGCCGCAGGGGATCACTGGGAGTTAAACAGAACGAAAAGACTTTAGAAGGAACCGGAAACCTAATCATAAACAAGGGATAAACACCTACTCCTTTTCAATAAACAAGGGAGGAGTTTGAACCGGGCAACAGGCGAACCTATCACCTCTTGGTAAACTATAGTGTATTTGATCTAGACTAGTAATCTACTGCTAAGAACAATAGATACTTATGATATTCGTTTTCATATTTAACCAAGAAAAACAAGTAATATTTCATTCCCTTTGTTTTGTAGGCATGCTGATATCCCTTGCATCATTATTAGTGGTTTTACAAAAAATAGCGCTTACGAGATTGGTTTTCCTTTCGTCACTGCCGACATGGCGGCTCAGTGGAATGCAGTTTTCGTGAAAGGTGACTGGCGTTTCGCGAGTATCCAGTGGGCCTGTCTCTTTGCAAATGGTCCAAATGACTGGAAAAAAGTTCTTCTTGTGACCGAAAACGAATTCACTTCCGGAGAAAACACAGCTTCTGATCAACACAAAGATTACAACAATTACCCAATCCCACCGAAACCAAAGACAAAAAAAGAATATTTTCATCGTGTCAATGATTATTATTTCCTCACAGATCCAGACGAATTCATCTGGACCCACTTCCCGAACAGAAGGCAATGGCAGTTGCTCGATAATCCCATCACACTTGAAATGTTCCTGAACCATTTTTACGTGCGGGAACAGTTTTATCTTCTCGGTATGTCATTGACGAAGCAAAGTCATGAAGATTGCGTCTTGCTTGTTGGGAAATCTCGTGAAATCCAAATTGAATTCGCTTTGCCACCTAACTGCAGTTGTACCTACCGCTTTAAATACACACTATCACATCACTGGTCGTCTTGGTTCTCAGATAAACACCAAAAGTTACTACAACTGGGAAAATACGAAGTAAAAGACAACCGATTTTTTCTTACTTTACATTTGATGTCTGAAGGAACTTACAAGTTGGATATATTTGGAAGTAAGAAGGAAAACTGCGACTTTTATTTGGTAAGAAAATATTTTCTCTATGAGTTGTTTTATAATAAAGCAAATGCTCGCCATTTTCAAAATGTAAAAATTGTGTACTAAAAATTCAAGCCAATCTTGATTTTTTTAGACAATATTTCCCAGACAATGGAAACAAATATTAGTTTTAAGTTTTGGGACAGAAGTGTACTAATTTTACAAAAATCGTTGATTAGTACCTCACACCGGGGAGATCGATCCAAGATATCACTTTAAGGCGTTTCTTTCAGAACTTGAATCTCAATTAGGTTTTTGACAATGTGTGGCAGAGGGATTTACTATCGAAACTCTCTATGACATCTTTAAAAGTGTTTACAAAATTATCAGATTTATTCTCTTCATCTATGAAGGCCGTTGCAAATGGGAAGTCTTCTGAAGCTCATGAGATCAATGACGCTTCTCCAAAGATTCTTCGCTCCTAGACTCATTCTACTTTTTATGAACATATGCAGAGAAACACTCTTAGGAACCGGCTAATATTACCATATGTTTCTTAAAAGTGGTTGCTAAATTATCTAAAAAATACGTCTACTTTTTAAAATTTGAAAAAGAAAAAGAAAATAAAGTAATGCTGTCTAAGAAGTATATGATATCTCTAAATAAATTCAATTTTACTATCAAACAACCTGACGAGTGCATAGAATAGAATCGCGAAAGATAAATTGAACATTTAATTTCATGTCTTAATATAAATGCGCCGTCTCTTGATACTGTGAACTTTAATTACAAAGATGGCTTCCAAAAAAAAAAAAAAAAAAAAATTATCCCCGATATACAGTAGTTAAAAGGATTTTTTTTGTTTTGAGCGAAACCTAATCATATATATATATTTCGCAATCTTTTCATATCATTACATATTTATCTAATCTTCGTTCTTTCCTAAGCTGTACAAAGTAAAAATCTTTGTACATTACTTTCTACTTCTACCTTTCTTAATCTCTGTTTATTTATCTATCTGTATATATCTAAGTTTCTTTCTTTCCTTCTCAGTCTGTACATATCTATCGAAAGTTCTTTGTTACCATCCTTTCTTTCTCAATCTGTACATATTCATTTATCTATTTGCAAATTTAATATAAAGTTCTTACTTTATGTCTACCTATCTAATTAATCCTGTGTCATTTGCAATTTATCTCATAATACAACGCCATCTTTAACACAGTATTTTGTCACAAAATGCGGTGTGAGACGGACAATAGCTTTTGAGATTGAACAGTATCATCACTGCATACATTACCACATTAATATTAACACATATAACAACTACACTTTGAAAATTGGCGCAACATATTCTCCCCACTTATCCCTACTAGCCTAAGTTTAGTAAATCTCGTTATGTGTGTGTCTCAGTGAATCAGTCCTATATTTCCAATTTTGTAGTGTTCGAAACCAGAGATAAAACAATTTCGAATATCAGCATTTGCAATACTGGCGTTAGACAATTTTCCTTCTTATTTTTTCCCCAGTAGGTTTTGTGTTATACTAAAATGAGTAAATACAGCATGCACATTTTCAAGGGTTACACGTCTGCTCGAAATCTCTAATAGAATCATACGCGTTGAAATAGCTGTTATCTCTTTAATGACATGTCTCTTCCGGATACAGACGATAATGACTCCCCAGAAATTTTACTTTTACTTTTATTTATGATTTGTGAAATGCCATGCATTCTTGGGAAAGGTAGTGGAGTGGTTTATCTATGTGGTTTTTCCTTTCTCTTAGGCTGGTTGCAATGCAAGACTATTTAAACTCCCGGCTGCGGATAGGAGGAGACAGGTTCATGACCTTTCTAAAGACATCAGTGCGAAAGTGAATGCAAAAGATTAGCTCGCCCAGCCGATTCCACTTTCCGTGTCGATATCCGTTACACTACCTGAACATCTGGACTGTGGAGGAGTTCCGTTTCGTGAGAATGTTCAAATCTGTATACAAGCCCAAAATTTGAATGATGATTTTCTAGGCAGGACCATTTCGTTTAAAAATATTGACGCAACATAATAGTGGCATACGGCCACAACGTGTTGAAAGACAGGATCGCATACGATCACCGAAGTTTAGCAACGTCGAGACTGGACAGTACCTAGATTGTAATACCAGGTGCTGTAAGCTTGGATGTGCGGATGGTGTAATGGATAATGACTCATAATTCTTAATCGGAGAGCCGAGTTCCAATCCCCGTTGGGTTTGTTATATTCCCTTATGCGCAAATACGTTTTGGAAATGTACCAATCAACCTCTTCTCCCTCCAGCTATGGGTTAATTAGTAAGACTTGTATCACTAAACCATTATTAACTCCAAAAATAAAATAAAGTTGCGTACAAAATATTTTAGATAGTCTATAAGTCTCTCTCTCTCTCTCTCTATATATATATATATATATATATATATACTTAGAGCCATAGACGTTGATATACCGCTGAACAAAAACCAACCAATCAGTCAGGTCATATAATACTGTCACGAGGGTCACCTTGGGGTGGTGTAATGCTTAGCAATCTTGTCTCGCTAGAATAATTACGACTGAGTAGTGAGTTCAATCCTCATTGGGCGCCCCTTACTTTCGGCCTTGTGCCACATCCAAGCTATACTTGGAAAAATCACTATAATAATGTCACGAGGCTCAGATTATATTTATATTAACCCTTTGATCTCTGCATTCCTGAACAATTTTAATCCTTCTACCTGAGATCCTGAGTCAAAATTCGCAAATAATGTTTCATGGTAGATATAAAAATAGTTACAAGTGTTTACCCACCGTTCAACCGGCGGCTGGGCATTACGTCATTTTTTCTCTACTACCGGTAAAGCGGTGGTCAGGAATCAAAGGGTTAAGACGATAAGAATTGTAGTTGGTAGCTAAAGTGTTAATGCTTTCTTTTTTTGATTTGTAGAAGTTCTGAGACATCATTTTTTTTTTTTGACTTCTTTCAGATTTGTTCTTATATTATCAAATGTTCCTCTACCGAAAAACGTCCGGAATTACCGTGGAAATTCTTCCAGGGTTACGGTTCTGATTTTAATCCCTTAAAGAAAAAAATCAAAACGAACAAAAGCCGCATCAAATTACCATTCCCGATCAAAAAAGACGTTACCCTTACGCACTCATTGACTAGCAGAGGAAATGTATTGAAAGGATGCAGCCTACTGCGCATGATCGATGAAGACGACGAATCCGAATTCCTGACAATGATAATTGAACTAAGACTACCCGAGCCGGGAAATTACTTTCTCAGTCTTTATGCAAAGAAAGATACAGAACATGAAACTCTCTGCGACTACTGTATAATGTAAGTATGACAAAATGCAACAAAAACTTCTCTCAGCTTTTCGCTTACGGTCATCCAATCGCACGGTCATTGAAGTTAAGCAACATCAAGAACCTAGACAGGTGACCGGCTGGTAATACCAGGTGTTGTAAGCTTGGATGTGCCGCTGTATATGGCTTACGGCCACATCACATTGCAACGTCGACGCTGGTCAGTAATGCCAGGTGCTCATTGACTTCGTAAACTTCGTTGCGAGGTCCATTTAGTGAGAGATAGTGATCCATGTTCGAATCTGGATACAAGCCAAAATATTGAATGATGATTTTCAAGGCAGGTCCTCTTCGTGTTAAATACAGACGCAACATATTACTGACTTACGGTCACATCAAGCTCGATCACCGAAGTTAAGCAACGTCGATCCTGGCCAGTACCGGTGACCTGCTTGGTAATACCAGGTGCTGTAAGATGGAATGTGTGGGTGGTATAATGGGTAACGGTACAAAGTAAGAAATCGGCGACCCGAGTTCCAATTTCAGTCGAGTGCGTTATATTCACTTATGTGCAAATAACCTTTGGGAAAATATTTTCTGGCTTTACAATAATCTGCAAAAGGTTGATAATATATATATATATATATATATATATATATATATATATATATATATATATATATATATGTAAAATCAATCAAATCCCCAGCTTTTCAACGATCAGACAAATAACCCCATGTTGCATCTCTATTCCTGTTCGCGTCTGTGTTAACAAGGAAACGAACAGTGAAAATAAACGCAACATAAACTCGAATCCTGTTCCCCCATATATTCAATTGTTTATTTCAAGGATTCACTTGCATCGTCTGGGTGGGGGTAGGTAGATGACACTTGGGAGAACTTTTGCCCTGTCAGTCTAACCTACCAGCTTTTCCTTTTAAACAGCAAGAATTCTGATTCTTTCCTACAATCTCTCGGCTCATCTCTACATCACCACGTGCGGCTTCGCTACCCTCACTCGATGGACAGTGTGCCCTCATAACAAGAGGCCCGGAACTATCTTTTGTTTCAACTAGAAATTTCATTGGACGTCACAAAAATGTTATTTCACCGTGTAATTTCCCTTCTGTTTAGATGCAGACACCCACATTAAATATTAAGGAAGGAACACAAATTCATAGCATTTTTAAAGTTAATTTCAAAGACAATATTTTCTTATGGCCATATCATGTTGAAACATTGGTTCCAGTATGATCAGCGAAATTAAGCAACGTCGAGCCTAGATGGGTCGACTCTTGGGAATACCAGATCATGTAAACTTGGCTGTGCTGGTGGTGCAATGAATAATGGCTCATAATTGTTTATCGGAGAGCCGAGTTCTAATTCCGGTTAAGTTTATTATATTTACTTACGCGCAAATACCATTAGAGAAGGTATGACACCGCTTATTCTCTCCTCATGGGTTAGTTAAGTGGACTTGTAACACTAAATCATTATCTCAAAAAATATTCTTCCAATCTAAAAATATTATCTTGATTCGAATAAGCTGTAAATAGTTGATAAGCCTTAGAAAACGAATCAAAGACAATATTTGTACGTAGATTTATTCAACCGCAGATATTCCACTTTCTTCCACGACCTTTTGTCGCCTTTGAGACCCTTTCATTGTTCCATTTTCTACAAAGTGGCATGTCTCTGGGTGAAGAATCTCTCTATATGGTCTTTACAAACTCACAGAAGTTCTTCCTATTAGGAGAATTTTGTTGGGGTCGAAATGTAATGCGAAGGCGCAACCTTAGGTGAGTTTGGCAAGTGTAGCAGGACACTACCGAGTCTTAATTGCCTGCGATCATTCGTTAAAAAAAATTGGGGCTTACAGCCATATCACCTTGAAACACCAGTTCACGTGTGATCACCGAAGTTAAGCAACGTTGAATCTAGTCAGTGCCTAGATGGGTGGCCATTCGGTGCTCTAAGCTTAGATGTGCGTGTGGTGTAATAGCTAAAAGAATGAGAAATCGGAGAGCCGAGTTCGAATTCCAGTTGGGTTCGTTATATTCTTTCACGTGAAAATAGCATGCGAAACGTATGAATCCACCACTTCTCGCAGGTATGGATAAAATTTGTCTCAAAAAATCATTATTATCTCCGAAAATTTTTTACAATCTAAATAATCTGTTCTGGTTTGAATTAACCTCGAAATGTTTATAAACTCAAAAAAAAAAAAAAAAAAAACTCAATCAATTAAAAAATTGGTCATTTTTGTTTGAGCAGGGAAAGGCAGGTGGAAATGCCATTTATTAAATTTGTGAGACGCCCAACCATCGTAGCGATTTCAAATGTTAAGTGTTTCCAAATGCTTTACATTGTTATATGTGTGATGTAGGGATAAAAAAAAAAAAAAGGCCATTACCTCCTTTTGGTAGAGATGATGTTACTTGGGTTACGTGACTACCGCTTAGTGACGTCACTCTATAGATTGACGAAAGTGGTCGATCAGTCAGTCGACTGGCTGATCGGTTGAACTCTGCCTTCGGACGGGAGGAACCCGAAAGAGGCTACGCCGAAGGGCGGATTCTCTTTCGGGAGGTGCTCGACCCTGAACCCCGTTTATACGGGTTTAATGGGCATATTTTGGCCGAGCCCAGGGGCTTGGAGATCCCACGTTAAACCGGCCTTGTGCCACATGATGCCTAAATATCGTCGGTTTCTAGGAGTAAAACCGAGCAGTGCCTCCCCACTATTTTTTTTAAAAAAACCGCGTGGTACAAGCACATAGCGACATTTTCTTATGGAAATATATCTTCCCCAGATATAGAAACTATGTCCGGTTCGCAGTCCTCATGTTGGGAAAAAACTCATGACTCGTCGTTTCCTATTTTGAGAGGAAATGTCCTCCCTAATGACATAGGAGATAAATCCGGCCAGCTCGAACCTGGAATCCTAAATATGGCTTCTCCAGAAACACAGAAGAAACTCTGGCAGCTCCAGTTGTCGTTGGTAATTATTATAAGTCAGACCCTATCTTTTCGTTCTTTTTCACACTGCTTGTTGTGTAGATATGTGTTATAGTGTCTCTGCGCAGGACACGCGGAAATATTTATATGTAATTTTAGGTATAATTTATCGGCATAAAACTCTTTGAGAGCAAAGCATATTTGTCATTCCTTTTCTTCCAGCTATTCAGTTCCGTCTGTATATTAAGATTTTATTATTTCATGGATATAATAATGCCTTTAATGGGCTGGGGGCTAAAAACTGGGAGAATATTTCTTTCTTTCACCGATCACCCATTAGGAGTATCTCTGCGATGTCCGGTTTCATGTCATCTGGATTAAGTTTTTCGAGCTTATCAACTACTTCCATCCTGTCTGTAGTCTTCCCGGTTAAAATTCCCACTGCTGAATCTAGGAAACTACTTTCGAACAGTATTATCAGCTATCGGCACATTTTCCATTATTTCAATTTGCTCTATTATCACAGCGTAATAACATTTTAAAATTCACAACCCACACATTGTAGGGAGTATTGAAATGACATCTTTCACAATACGTATATAGGTCAATCACGGATGGAACGAAGTCACGTTAAAAACACCGCCTATTTAAAAAGCACTATACACTTTTGTTCCAATGTGATATTTGCCTATACACTGTGTTTCTTTCGTGTTTTATTGAAATTCTAAGATGGAATACCTCTGCAGTTTCACCTGTTTTGTTTTTCTCCATGGTCATTTTTTAAAAAAATTTAACTGTGCCTGTCTGCCGTCTAAAAAATCTATTTGAGCCCACCGAAAATGATAAAAAGTGAAAAACATCAAAATCGAACAAGAAATTCAACTATCCGAGAAGCGTTTTAACAGCCGATAAAATGTGACATCGTAATCCGAAGTGACACTGGGATAGCGAAATCCTTCCTCCCAAAAGTTAAACAAAGAATTAAGTAACAGAAAGCTTTTGTTAGAAACGAAGAAAAAAAAAAGTGCGGAACTTTTACATAATATCAGTATGGCAGTGAATTCTGAACAATCTCCTCATATCTTCCTAAGGCAAAACAAAACATTAAGAAAAATGAAAATTTTGTTAGTAACAAAGAAAAGATTGCTGAATTGCTATGTAATATATATGATAGCGAATGTGGGCACCTCGAGATGGTGTAATGGTTAGCAAGCTTGTCTCGCTAGAACAATTACGACTGAGTATTGAGTTCGATTCTCACTGGGTGCTCCCTAATTTCCGCCTTGTGCCACATCTAAGCTATGCTTGGAAAATCACTATATGATAGCGAATGTTGGACAATTTCCTCATGTCTTCCAAAACAAAAACACTAAGAAACATGAAAATTTCGTTACAAACAGAGAAAAGATGATGGGACTGCTATGTAATATCAATCCTTTTATATGGCAGTGAATGCTGGACAATTTCTTAAAGTAAGAGGTGACGCGAGACGATATGTTTTAAGGAATATAGAAACAAAAAGGAAACATATTTAAAATCAGAAAGAGACCCTTTACATTTCTAGGGCATATAAGGAAAGGAGGCTTAGGTTATTTGACACTTACAGTACATACTGAAGACAAAATGGGAAAAGGGAAAAAGCGAAGAACTAGGAGCGTAGTAAGGAGACAAACATTTCTTACAGATGGAAGTTGTGGAGAACAACGATCTCTCATGTTCTGAAGTGACATCGTACATGAAAAAAGATGGTTCGACCCGACAAAACAGCAGTTCGATTCGCTTGATTTAATAGTTGTTGCTATTACCAAAGCAAAATGTAGGATCTAATATTCCGATATTTTAGGCAAGAAAACTCTTCATAATCCTGTCCTGGTTGATTTTTTTACAATCAGTTTCAACCTGGTAGAGAATTACAGTAAGAGGCAGTTTATGAGGATAGGAGGGAAAGATAACGGTCAACTCTAAACTTGAACAACTTAATCACGGAAACGTTCTCTTGGGAGTCAGTTCCACAGAGCAGTGGATCAAGGGACGAAGCTGCTTGAGTGGAACAATGGAATACGTAGGGTATGCAAGTGATTTCTTACAATGTCTGTGATAGAATTGGTAGTAGTTCTTTCGAGGACTTTCCATGGAAAGTAGTGATAGAACAGCTAGAGGCTTCCCACATCCCGTCTGTGTGAATGGGGTTGGAGGGTGGAAATTAATTTGTCACCCACAAGGACTCGAAGAGGCTATCGAAACTGAGGACTGGGTAGCTCCCGCCCAAATATGACAACAGTACCCCATTTTAGGTCTGATCTGGCTCTTGTAAAGTTAGAGAATAGCATGCGGAGTGAGGTACTCACTGGAGCGGTACAGGAAGGGGGGCAACTATTTCTCCTTCATCTTTTTCAATGGATCGTATGTACGAATTTCACGAGGTTAGGTGTGTGTTTAAAACCCGATATTTACTCAAGGCACAGAACCTTCTCGAGCGAACATCCATTTATCGAGACAAGCGATAGTTTGGGGCCCGATCGGCTATGACGGAATGTAACTAGTTTGGTTTTCGAGGCATTGAATGCACCTGCCAGTTTTTGTCTCACCGAGAAGTTAGTGCTAAATTGGATGAGAGATGAGCTGCCAATCTCTGATCAAGAATTTTAGAGGTGAGCCCGTATATCGTCGTATCATCGGCACAGATTTCACGTATGATCTGAGTATGTTCTTAGGCATATCACTTATGTAAAGCAAAAAATGTTTTCGTCCGAGAAGTGACCCCTGTAGGACGGATGCGTTGACCTCCAGACTAGCCGTCAACAACTATCTTCAGGGAGCAACCCGTTAGGAAGAACTTTATAATTGAGACGACCATCCCAGTGATTCTATAGCTGTACACACCGTGTCAAGTGCCTATATTTAGTGTCGATTTATTCTTATCTAGATGATCGAAATTTTTGTTGATTACAGCCTCAAAAACCTTACTGAGGAGACTGATGGGGAGGTTGGGAAGGGGGGTGGTCTTTGTCTAACTTTTAGTTAATGTTCTAAATTTGACCTTATATCGTATTAAGCTCTAATTAGTACATATCCAGATTAGAGAACAATATTTTATCTCAGATATAAATGTCTTATAGATTTTGAAAGATGAATCAAATCGCTTTTTTAAGGTAAGGTTCAAACAATGCAGTTTAATTCATATATTTTCTTTGGAAACATTCTGTTTAATCAATTTTTTAACGGTTTATTTACTGTAGGATAAAACTCACCCTATCTTTCTTTTTCTCAAGCCCTGTACACTCCAGCCGTATAGTATGGGGTGGGTACAGCCTCAAGACACCAGGCGTTGTTGCTATGTTTTCCGTAATAAGCTAAGGAGTTGCTCGCCCCCATGTCCAACCTGTTTTGAATTCAGATTCGTCCTTCTCATACACGACTCTTCTTCAATCAAGTCTGAACCTTTGCCTGACTATTTAACTTATAGCTGGGGAGCGAGAAGAGATGGATTCATACCCTTTCATACCCAAAGGTATTTGCATGAAAGTGAATGTAATTAAGTCGACTGGGATTAGTACACGGTTCGTCAAGAATCAGAATCGTTAACATGTATGTTCATAAAGCAGAATCGCTCAAAATCGTTAACATGTATGTTCATAGAGCATTTAACACTAGACTTCTACTGATTAGAGATTAGATGGAGTTTGGCAAAATTACAGAGTAGTCTCCCCTTATTTATCTGTAAACAATTATAATACATATTTGATAAATAAGAAGAAACCCGGCATCGAGCTTAATGTCCGTCTTTGGCCGCCTTTAAGTTCTGAATTAACTTTTTTCCATAAATTTTGCTGTCTTAAATTGACTGTTTCTGTTTTTTTTTAATTTTTATCTTTTATATATATATATATATATATATATATAATTACAGATATAAGGAAGACACTGAAACCTCCTCGTCGATGCTTGAAGGCTCCGCTACCAAGGATACTGAGGAAAAGAAGGTTGTCGTTTTGTCCCATCCAGGCTCATTTATTCAGACCAATTTGGACACTTTAAAGATTCTTTTCCGTTCGAAGTATCAACTTAGTTGCAAGCTGATCGCACACGATGCCAGCGCTAATGGCAGCAAGAAAACTTCCGTTTTGCATGATATGGCCACCAAAGAATGTCAATTTAATGTCACCATTCCGACTTGTGGTGATTACACTTTGAAGATCTTTACGACGTTCGGAGATGTGGAACTTGTAGGAGACGGCGCTGGTCAGTTTTATGAACTTCATTCCTACAGCATACAGAAAATAAATCCAGACCAATTTTCAATTCGTTCGGTTGACAGAAGACAATCGGCTTCAGTCCACATTTTGGGGACATTCGAAACTTACGAATCAGTTATCAATATTGCCCAAAACGATGTTACGGACGAGACTTTAGCGGTTTTTCAATCTCAAAACGAGGCAGCCTTATGTAGCCATCTTATCAACATTTTTAACGTGGTATGGAATATTAATTGAAACTCCTATTTATTTCTTATCTATTTGTCTATCTATCTATGTATGTGCTTTTATATTTCTATCTGACACGTGATATATCTATCTCAGTCAGTGTATGTCTTTCCGTTTTTAGTCCTGGGTACGACGATAAACTACATCCGGTAGCAAGACCTCTGATCGGAAGATTTTGAGGAGCGTATAAGCACCTCTGAATTGCTGTTCCCAAGTTCACCCTGACCAGGGTTGATAGCTATGAGCAAATAGTGAATACCCAAACAAAAACAAAAAATTATCAATGTCTAAAAATACATTTTTATATAAAAAATACCAAGAATACCTACTTATAGTTTATATTTTGTTGAATCCATAAAATTGTGATCAAAATATTTTGATTTCGGCATTAGCGGTTTATATCCCGCTAAACAAAATCAACTAACTAAAACTTTTTATCTGACGATGCAACTATTTCAGTCGGTGTATGTCTGTCTATCTATCTATCTCAGTTGGTGTGTGTATATCTATCCCAGTTGGTGTATATCTATCTATCTATCTCAGTTGGTGTATATCTATCTATCTATCTCAGTTGGTGTATATCTATCTATCTATCTCAGTTGGTGTATGTTTCTCTATCTATCTATCTATCTCGGTGTATGTTTTCCTATTTGACGATATTTTCTACAAATCTTTCTAAGCATTACTGCATAGCAGTTTTTAAATTCAACCAAGATTGGCTCATTTTCTAAATGTAAGACATCGGACTCGATTATAGAAGTAATCATTAAGACGATCTGACTAAACCTATTAGCAGTAGACATCATAGTCTTAACTTTCTAGATGAAAACTTTTCATTATGATTAAGCCATTAATATCCACTGTTCCCAAAATGGGTTTCTACCAATAGCGCATTAAAGACCATCGTTAAAGCAGTAACAACCACCACTAAGTCATAAATGCAGACTGCTTTTTGGGACGGTAGTCATTAATATGTTAACACCAGGGGCCTATCCATTTTTGGAAATCCGAGGGAACTAACGCAGTGTTAAACATTTCGTAATGATGTTTGTAAAATATTGTCAAAGTTATGTATGGCTATAAGCAGACACAAGTCCTTATGTCGATACATCAGTATGTCCATAGCCTAAAGTTAAGAAAAAATATTTATTTTAGAAAACAAAAATTCAACATGTCTCTGGTCAATGCATTTAAGATAAAACCTTATACAACTTCGAAATAAAAAAAAAATCCAGCTAAATATCTGTCTGGCTACGAATTTATTGGCCTTATAACTTTTATATTCTCTTTGTTAAAAGAAAACGAATATATTTTCAATTACATTGTATACGATTAAATTTGATACTTTGTTTCTATTAGAAGTTAACAGCGACTGCAATAATTGATCAAATCAATGATGTCTTTTAAACGCAAAAGAGTAGCCTCTATTTTAGTAAGATGTCAGTCAGGCATTGCGGACAAATTTTATGCTATAAATGTAACCTATTGATTTTATTTATTCACAGGAAGACGTATCTTATATTCAAGCAACCTTACCCCAAATCGGAGACTATCTTTTAAGTCTGTTAGAAAAGGATAACGCAACTGGACTAATTAAGAGCGTCACTCGTTATTTGTTGAGACGAAGACAAGTTAGAGAGAAAATAGATGTTGGAGACAGAAGCAATAACCAAAAGGAATGCCAAGTTAAGCGTGTTAAAAGCCAGGAAGGGTTAAGTCAAAAGGAGATCGCAGTCGAGATAAAAGGAAAAACTCTCGAAAATAAATCAGAAACTTTAATCAGACAAACAAAAGATACGTTAAACCAAACTGATGAAATGAAGGTAAAGGAAACTGAAAGAATCGAAACCAAGTTACCAAATATTAACAATAGTCCACTTAATCTTATTACACGTGTACAGAAGGACGTAGAGAAGAAAACCAAGGAATTCCCAGAGGATAAAAACGCTGCACTTCATCAGCCGAAACGTCCTTCGATATCTACGTATAATAATCGGTCTGTAGCGTCGGTTGGTGTCGAGAAGTCTGCTGATCCGATTAAAAGAGATCAACAGTCGAAAACAGATGAACCAGTGAAAATGAAAGATGCACTAGGAACGGCAGACAACACGCAAAAGAGTTTCGAGCCAGAAGAGAAAATCTCAAAGTCGAACACGATGAAGAAACAAGAACCGCTTTGTGAAGATGAAACTGAAAAAACAAAGGAAAACGAATTTTCTGACGTCCGTCTAGTGCAGCAACTTGAGCATGCCATTATGAAACGTGATATTGACCTCCTAAAATCGGCTATTATTTGTTCAAAAAAGCACGTGAAAAGTGATATTTTGAACCAAGCAAAGAAATTGTTGGATCTGCTCCAAGCTAAGAAGGGTAAGTAAGGAGATTACCTACGTTTAGATGATTAGTTTAGGTTTGTTTAATTTAACGACATATCAAGTCTCATAAGGCGAAAAGCACAGGGATTCTAATAGATTGATATAGTTCCGGTTTACACAGGTCAAAAGGGTAGACATTTGTTAAGTTTATACTTAATTCTACAAACATCTACTCTGAAATTAACCTCTCTATGGGATATGCACTCCACGTATATTAAGCACCGCCAACTAATTAACCGATATTTTAACAAACTGACAGTGATTTGACATCACACACAGTAATTGCAATATTAGTCGTTTTCTTATAAGGCAACATTCGTCATTCATTGACCGAGTAGCCAGTGTTACCAGTTGAAATCTATAAAATTTTTCTATTGAAACAATTTTTCTGGAAAATAGGTTCAGTAACTGTTACTGATCTTTTATTATTGGGGCTTCTTCGTTTGAAGTAGTGGGGGAACATTACTCCCCCACAAGGCGCGTGCATATACATATTATATATATATATATATATATATATATACATATACATGATTGCTTATCTTTGTACATTTTCTTAGACCTTGAAATCCATTCATCAGGTGATAAAACTAGGATTTAGTTTTACGTATCATATTTTGTTTAAAAAAATTTTATAACGTAGAGATACGTAATAATTTTATTCATTATTATTATTAATAATAATGTTCTATGGCCCAATATTAAGTACTGTACTTAAAAAAAAAAACCGGTTGATTAAAAAAATTATTGTCTAGCAATACCACGGTAAAGGATTGTTTTAGCGTACCATATTCTTTATATATATATATATATATATACACACACACACACGTTATTTTTAGAGATACAAATATTTAAGTAAATTCTCTGTTTATAATAAACAGATTAACAACATTACCCGGCCTGAATGTCCAAGAAATCTTAAAGAAAATATGTCTCCTCCGACAGGAATTGAACCTGCATCGTATACGGAATACGTCATATAGCCTGACGTGCTATACCTTGCGTCTGTTTAGCAAGGTTAAAATACCGTTTTTAAACCACAAACTTCCCATGATTTCTCTCAAACGCGCATATCTGCTCGAAGCGTATCTTAACGTAAACAAATGACATCATATATTACATTTACCGGCTTGAATGTCCGAGAAATCTCAAAGAAAAAAATATGTCCTCCGAAACAGTAGAGGCAGAGATATAATTTGATATTAGCTGCAAAGGGCAAGGTAACGAGATTGCTTTAGCGACTGCCTTCACATACAAAAATAGTTTGCATCACTGGATATAGACAAAATAAATACTTTATGCAGTAAGCCGGCAAATGAGATAAGTAATTGCACACAAGAAATATAGACTTTGAATCACCTCATGTTGAAGCCTTTATTCAGCCTGTTGGTCCGTTAAGATGTTACAACGATAAGTTTTCTTTTGGACTTGTTCAGACACGTAAACCAGCCGAGTGATTTGGAGATGATAGGAATGAAATGTTAATTGACGGTAACATTTGTGAAAATGCCAATGCGGACCAACAATTTTTGGATTAAGACATGTTGGAACTGCTCAGCAACTTTGGCATATTTGGGAAGGATATTAGAATAATCCAGAACCTATATTGACAGTTGGCATACGGATAGAAAATGGATTCAGTAAAGATACAAAAATAGAAAGGTGTCTTTTCACCAGGGTTATTTCACCTACACAATAAGGAGATATTGAAAGAATTAGAAATCCTACCAGAATTCATTATTGGCGGCTACAATCTTCCCAACAGAAGATATGTAGATGAGACAGTGTTGATAGTAGACACGGAAAGAAAATTATAAAAAAAACAGCTCTTACAGAAAGCGGTGAAAGAAAGCGACAAGAGAGACTGCATGTTTGCTAGCAAAAGGGTCAGTCCAACATGAAATTACAAGTTGGAGATACCAAAATCAAAAAAGTACAAAAATTTAAATATTTGAGAAGTATTTTAACAGAGGAAGAGAAATGCGATATGCAAATCCGAAGGCGCATCAGGACAGCCAAAAATAACTTTTAAAACCTTAAACTATTAAGAAACAGAAAAAAAATCGTTAGTAACAAAGAAAAAAAATACTAAACTGTTACATGATAACTGTCTTCCTATATGGCAGTGAATGCTGGGCAATCTCTTCAAATATGAAGAGACTTGAAGCAACAGAAATGTGGTTCTACAGAAAGATGCTGGGGATACCATGTACCAAATATGTGAGCAACGACGACGTTTTAGAGAAAATAGAAAGAAAAAGCAAACTTATACTTTACATCAGGAAGAGACAGTTGAAATTTCTAGGACACAGGAAAGAAGGCTTAGAAAATTCGACACTCACTGGAAATATTAAAGGCTAGAGGGAGAGAAGAAAAAGCATCACTAACGTTTGATTTTTCCCCAAATGGTACATGGGGGAGGGGCCTAATTTTTTCTCCTAATCCTACTTCAAACCTAGTCTGGTACGACATTCCATTCAAGTGGGTGTTCGGGAAAATACCTATACGAGATTTTGTTAGAATCTCATCTGGCTTATGAAGTCTAAAGTGTTTATGTGTTGTGGAGTGATTTTGCAGTGGAGGCTTGTATTTGTACTAAATCGGTCCTAAAATAGGTTCGTGTACAAAACGTTTGGAAACTGATATAACAGGCACTACGCAGAGCAATCTTGTGGTCGCTGACCACTTTCGTATTCGACCAACTGTCGTCCGACATCGATCGACCATCGCTTCTATTAATCCTCCTACTTATATTAGATGGGAGAGTCTATTAACTATAGAATAGGTGTGTTTCACCATAACATTATGACAGAATAAGTAGATTACGAAGAAACAGGAGAACTTTGTAAGAGACAAAGTAAAGAGTATTGAATTGTTATGTGATATATGTCCTCCTCTATGGCAGTGAATGTTGGACAATCTCCTTAAAGATGAAGAAGAGACTTGAAGCAACAGAAATGTGGTTCTACAGAAGGATGTACCGAATATGTGAGCAACGACGAAGTTTTAGAGAAAATAGAAACAAAACGGAAACTTATACTTAGCACCAGAAAGAGACAATTGAAATTTCTAGTGCACATAATGAGGAAAGAGGGCTTGGAAAATCAGATCCTCCCAAGACAGATTGAAGCCAGGACGCATAACCTACTTTGTGAGCGTGAACAAGTTTTCGGAGAAATAAGTAAAAGACAAAATTTAAAAGCTACGAAGGAAAGTGTGGAGAGCCATGATCAACTGCGTTGGTGACTGTGTACCTGTTCTGAAAGAAAGAAATTTATATGCTTCGCAGTATCTTGAGTGGAAATTTGTTGACTGCATTGATAATTGTTTTTACTAAATATTACCTAATACAAGGCTCAAGGGCCACTCAAAGTAGCGACTAGGTTTGAAATAGTAATGATGAATGAGGTGTTGAGATATGAGTTGAAGAGAAAGTGGTCGGAAGTGGAAATTATGAGGATTAGAAGAACAGATAACAATTGATTGATGATGTCAAGATTGTAGTATTCAAAGAAGTATTCCCGCGGGAGCCTGTTCCACTAAGTAGCCGTTCTTAGGAAAATTTCAAGTGGAACTTTATTCTTACATTTGGAACGGTGGAAATAAAGGTAATTCGGCTCTGTGAAAGTAGCATTATAGACTATTTAGAATGTTGAAGTGGTAGTAAACGTATATTTCAGAAGTGCATATTTGACGTGTAGTCTGGTCACTATGAGACAAGACAACGTGATCATAGGATTTAACTCTAGAGGTTTTTTTTTCTGTTCAATTTGAAACAACAAAAACCCATAATCTATTTGTTTCTGAATTTCTAGGTTGAAGAGTTATTATTTACATTCGGGCTAATTTCTTAGTAGTTATAATCACAACGTTTCAACCGTTGTGCCATCCAGCCTTCTTCAGATATCTGCCGACCCGCGTAACCTTCAGGGAATGTTAAACAGAACACTTTATTTAATCTACGAGTGTACACTGTTCTCGTTCCGCTCTCAATCTATTGTTCTTATTTAGTACTGCTCAGTTATGGCTATTCCCGTTGCCATTGTGTCTGTACTACCCGGTCCATGGATTAAAATCATAATTACTATGTCACCAAATTCTCGAATTAACGCTATAACCCACTAGGTTATTGTTCCATGCTTTGCCTGATGGCTTCCTGTAGCCTAATTAGTTAGACACACTTAGCTTAAAAGTAATTTCCTTGATTGAAAATATGGGTGCCATAAGTGTCGCCTTCTCGAACTTTGTCTATTTTTTTTTCAAATATTGATATTTACATATAACGGCCTAAAAATCGGTAGTTTTATTAAAGTAAATGTGACTCTCGGCATTTAATAAATAGGGCTTTCACTTGGCTAGAGCGGTAGATGTTAATTTCTTTATTTAAAATGACACTGATGTCCACTCAAGTGCTTTATTAAATATAAAGTTTTTTAGTAATAATTAATACAATTATTAAAAATTTATTAAGTTTATATATATATATTATATATATATATATATATATATATATATATATATATATATATATATATATATATATATATATATATATATATATATATATATATATTATATATATATATATATATATATATATATATATATATATATATATATTATATATATATATATATTATATATATATATATATTATATATATATATATATATATATATATATATATATATATATATATATATATATATATTATATATATATATATATATATATATATATATATATAAATATATATATATATATATATATTATATATATATATATATATATATATATATATATATATATATATATATATATATATATATATATATATATATATATATATATATATATATATATATATATATATATATATATATATATATATATATATATATATATATATATATATATATATATATATATATATATATATATATATATATATATATATATAAATATATATATATATATATATATATATATATATATATATATATATATATATATATATTATATATATATTATATATATATATATTATATTATATATATATATATATAATACCTCGTGGTGGTGTAATGGTTAGCAAGCTTGTCTTGCTAGAACAGTTACGACTGAGTAGTGAGTTCGATCCTCACCGGGTGCCCCATACTTTCGGCCTTGTGCCACATCTGAGCTACGCTTGGAAAATCACTATATATATATATAAGTTTTCGTAGATTATTTAAAGCTAGAAAATAGATTGAAATTTGTTTTATAGATAATAATAGTTTAAGGATACAAGTCTTACTAATTAACCCATAGCTCGGGAGAAAAAAGGGGTATTCATACTTTTCCTAAACGTATTTTGCGCGTAAATGAGTTTAACGAACCCAACTGGAATTGGAACTCTGCTTTCCGATTAACAATTCTGAGACATTAACCATTACACCACCCGCACGTTATTCCTAAGCGGTCACCTATCTAGGTACTGACCAGGCTCAACGCTGCTTAACTTCGGTGATGATCGTACGGAAACCGCTGTTTCAACGTGATCTATCCGTAAGTGTGTGTGTGTGTGTGTGTGTGCATAACACAGATTAAATGGTGAGACGATACAGGTTAAATTCCTGTCATGAAGCACATTTTTCCTTAGTAGTAAGTGATGGTATCTCTGTTTTTGGGGTTTTTGCATCAAACTTGCACTACTAACTTCATTCCTTCCCGTGTGGAGTGTTTATATAAATCTGTTATGTGGTTGTCTTGTGTGTGTATATCCTAAGTTTTAACTGAGTTTCGTGAGCGGGTAGCAACAAATATTTTCTTCTTCAGGAGATAGCAACTAATGTAATTTGAAACCAGATTCTTAAAATGTTACCTTCTAGTCAACTCTTCAAGTAAATCAACCTTTATGTTCTGCTGTAATACTGTATGGAAACCTTATTTTATCTCTTAGGGTGGACCTATACTGGGGTCACCACAGATCAATTCCTTTTAGAATAAAAAAAGTCCCCTATTAACATTAAATTCGATTCAAACGATCTGGTATTTCCTGGCGCGAATCACATGCCACAGAAATACTGGTTCCCAAATCAAGTATTAATGGTCGATTTTATTTTCAGATCTAATTGAAGCATACCAATCTCGAAAGAAAGAATTATTGGCTACGGCTTTAGAAGAAGCCAGAAGAGTAAATTTTGACAATGAATTAAATGAAGAAATTGCTGTAGTTGATAAATTATACAAAGGAATAAGCGAACTTAGTGAACTTTGTTACACTATCGGGTCCTTTGACCATCGGGCTGTCTCAGAAGTGAAATCTTACAGTAACCCACCGAAAGGTATAATTGCTGTGATGAAAGCTATATTTCTCATCCTAGAAGAACCTGAAAATGAACTCAAGGTAGGTGGTCCCTGAAATTCATGTATCTTTCTTTAACGTATAGATTTTTTTAATTTAAAGTACAAATGGAATTGGAAAATACGTGCCCAAGGTTAAGTTACAACTTTGACTAGGAAACATCCCTAAAGATCCAACCGCTTTGCAATTATAGAATATAGTGATTGATTTTGAAGAGATTTTACATTGTTATGGTTTTATTTTTATTTAAAAAGATTTTTTTGTTGTGACGCGCTAAAACATTTCTTTTGCTCAGTATCCATGTTGGAATTTTCGAACCGAATCCTTCATTCAATCCATGTAGTTAAAATTTTCATATTCCACTTGCCATCCTTAACGGATGTTTTGCATCGGTTCATACCCACCTATCTTATTTACCCTTTCTGTCACTGGTCTCTCGAAAGGACTTCAGATATCTTTTTTTTGTCTGAAGAAACCATTTCTATGATCAAAACGCATAATATAAGTTTTTGCCCCCGTTTTGTTACTGAAACATCCACCGGTGGTATTATGCCGGAACAGACACTTCCTTCAAATTTCACACCCGGGGTGCGGTACCGTCAAATGAAACTAAGTGCAGGGTTGATCTGGGGGGGGGGTTACTCTTGGCCACCGAATGCAGAAGCACGTGATTTACTACCTGCACCCGGTATCGGAACCTGCCCAGATATAATAAGGCAGTCTCTCACACATTATTCACACAATGTAAGGGTCACGTATCAAACCGGAGCTTTATGTGACTCCACAGACTGTCCGAGAATGACACTAGCACATGAAATTTGATTATAGTGGTGAACCATCCACAAGATCCCAAAAGATTAGAATCTTCAGTAATAAAGAATTTATTCACGCCAATATTTCGTCATTCATTTTCGGACAGTCACAACTATAATCAAATCTCATGTGCTGGTGTCGGGATTTCGGTTCCTACGAACTGATCTGCTTGACCCTCATACGTCGAAGATGTGTGTCTGTCTGTCTATATATATATATATATATATATATATATATATATATATATATAACCATTTCTCTTTCCTGCTTCTTTTGTTATGTATGAATACAAGCGAGATTTAAGAGAAACATTGCTATGTGTGAGGGTGAATTTAAGAGTAAAAATGTCACCCGCCTCACATCTGCGACTATTATTGAAGATTTAAATATTAGCGTAGGTTCATAAGCGCCATTGACCTTCTTGTATCAATGGCGCCTCTTGCATGATATTGCTCAGGCGATATTTTTGCACGCTGACAGTTTAAGATAAGCATACAAGAGACACTGCCAAGTGCAGACGTTTGTTAATATAAATATTTATACTCATTAAGAATGGCTGATTTTGTAAGTAGGAAAAACAAAATGGTGGCAGAATTATCCCGGCATCTAAGAATAATCCTCGACTTTAACGACAAGAATATATATGCTGATTTACTGAAATGCTCTTTACAGTGACGCAGTGGTCAGCAACTGGTTATTCGGAGTGAGTTCGATCCTCACTAGTGGATAAACCCAAGTTTTGTGAATGACAGGTTGGCCCTATGTTTAACAGCATGTAGAATGAACTCAGCGAACACAGTTCAAATTCCGAATGAGGTAGTTTACCTTTTCCAGAATGTCAAATCTTACAGTTACAGCAGTGTTACGATCACTAAAGTTAAGCAGTGTTGAATCCGTTCACTACTTGGCCGGGTAACCACTTAGATTATGTTGGTTGATTTTACGGTCCGACAACCTTTGAGTTAGTTAATGTCGAATTTCCATGGGGCACCCAGCGAGGACTACACTTACATATCAATAATATGGACAGCCAGACTACCCCCCTAAACGTCAATCCACGCCGAAGCGACTTCTAAAAATTAGGGTGAGAAACGAGTATCCTTATGTTGTATCAAGCATATTTTAGTAAATAAATTCCCCTGAAGTATCAGTTGTTAGTAACTTTAGTAAAATCTGTTGCATATTATATGGAGAGGAGAGCCACCCAATAAATCATATTGCTTTAAGGATAGTACTAGGATAATTATTTTTTAAACCTGTTTGTGACAACTTGTTCTATATTTTAAAATTTCGTTTCTTTTTCTTAACTTTAAGGTTAAATAAAGTTAACGATGTTTTAGCATAAGGGTTAATGAATCATTCAATTAAGGGTCTGATTCTCATTGGGTACTTTGTTGATAAAACTATCTAGTCAACTTTTCCACTCAGTCCTCATCTGCTTGCATCCGTCTGTCTCTCATCACTAGTACATTCACATCTATATCACTCTCACTCATTTACGCCATTTTTTCTCACTCGCTGTTTGAATCTTTCAAACACACACAGAGTTCGTATTCATCTGTTGATTAATTCGTTTTTACGGATTATCAACACTTTGCTGGTTATTTAAGACCAGAAAATATTTTTATTTAGATAATTGTTATGGTAATTTACCCACGCACGCATGGACTTTCCCAGCTATAAATAGGAGCAGGTACTGCCTTTGGGAGAGGAAATTTTCTGACAGTCGGACCAAATATTCTTGCTGTAACACTCGTTTTTAAATGTTTTTATTACTGTTTCTGTTAATATATTTGTTTACCTCAATTCCTCTCTTGTATCTTTATTTCTGGCCGCAACAAGGCCAGAACAATAATAATGGTTTAGTGATCAACTCTTACTAATTAACCCATATCTGGGGGGAGAAGAGGTGGATTCATACCGTTCTCATGGATATTTGCGAGTAAGTGAATAAAGGAAAGCCATCAGGAATTAGAACTGTTCCCTGATTAACAATTACGAGCCATTATCCATTAAACCACTGACACATCCAAACTTACAGCACTTGGTATTCCCAAGCGGTCACCCATCTAGGCACCGACCAGGCTCGACGTTGCTTAACTTTGGTGATCGTATGGGAACCGGTGTTTTAACGTGATGTGATCGTAAGCCCGTATCCATCTCTGCCCCTCTCTTCCTCCCTGTGTTTGTATCCGTCTTTGTCTGTCAATCAATGAGTTTGACTCCATGTATTAGTCACTCCGTCATTCAGTCGGTCACTCACTCCCACAATTTGTATTCATTTCCCTTTTTTCTTTGCTGTGTCCAAACATCGTTGATTATATCGATTTCGTTTTCTAGTTACACGTATTTCTCCCGAAATTAAACGGCATCGAGCCCGGTCAGTACTCAAATGGGAGATCGCTTGGGGACATCGGATACAGTAATCAACCTCCTACAAGCCAAAATATCTCTGGACTTTAAATAAACTACAAAAAATTGATAAAGCGTAAAAAGCAAACAAATCAATCGATCATAACGTGTGCTACCCATTTTATCGTAGTAAATATGTAGGTGATGTTATTTTTGTTCTTTGATAAATCTATTTGTGATTCTGTAGCGCCAGTCTATAGGGTCTGATGAAAGATTGGTTTCTTTAAAACCTAGAAGATTTATTTCTTTGAAGTCAGAGAAAACGGTTGGTTAATTTTACGGCATATCAACCTCAATGGGTTATTTAAAGCCGATAAGTTTTTCTGGCAATAGTTTTTTCAAAAAGTTTTTCTGGCAATATTGTTTACAAAAAGTTTTTCTGGCAATATTGTTTTCAAAAAGTTTTTCTGGCAATCGTTTTTTCAAAAAGTTTTTATGGCAATCGTTTTTTCTAAAAGTTTTTCTAGCAATAGTTTTTTTCTAAAAGTTTTTCTAGCAATAGTTTTTTTTCTAAAAGTTTTTCTAGCAATAGTTTTTTTTCTAAAAGTTTTTCTAGCAATAGGTTTTTTTCTAAAAGTTTTTCTAGCAATAGGTTTTTTTCTAAAAGTTTTTCTAGCAATAGGTTTTTTTTTCTAAAAGTTTTTCTAGCAATAGGTTTTTTTTCAAAAAGTTTTTCTGGCAATTTATTGCTGGTAATAATTTTTAACAAAAACGTATTTCTGGTATTAAAAACCTATTTTTACACTTTCATAGTGGTTTAACCTCAGTTCAGGGGTTAACTATTTGCCCATAGCTGGGACCCTAACAAATGCTACCACCCCGGTTTAGGGTGGACCGGGGAACACTAGCAATTAAGAGGTGGTTCCACGCTCCTGAAAATCTCCTGCTCAGAGGCCTTGTTGTCGGATGTAGTTTATCGTCATTCCCAGGACGGAGAAAGCAGTTGTATACAGATGGCAGTTTAGATATTTCATGTCATACGTGGCATCGACATGAAAGTCTAAATATCACACGACTCTTTATAAACATAACTTCAGTTTTAGGTCGATATTTATTTTGTAACATCTTACGGTAGTGAACAAAAGCGGCCACCCCCAGCTCAACCTATCTTGTTTTCAAGGACGGTAGGTGTGACGCTGAGATCCGAAGACGGATTGGGATCACCAACGATGTATTCCAAAAGCTGGGCAGAATACTGCGAGGTAGGAAGATTTCTTTAGTGACAAAGAAATGTCTGCTACGTGATATCTGACCTCCTATACGGCAGCGAATGTTGGACGGTCTCCTCAAAGATGAAGAAGAGACTCGAGGCAGCGGAAATGTGGTTCTACAGAAGGATGCTGAGGATATCATGAAGCGAGCGTGTGAGCAACGATGAGGTCTTGGAAAGGATACAAACAAGAAGGAAGCTTATACTTAGCATGAAGAGGCAGCTGAAATTTCTGGGAGACGTAATGAGAAAGAAGGGCCTGGAGAATCTGATACTCACAAGTCGAATAGAGGGAAAAAGACGAGGGAAAGCAATGCTTGACATACTTAGTGGATGGCAGAACATGTTCTGTGGGAGTTGGCAGAGGCACGAAACTTATTGAGAGTAACAAGTGAAAAGAGAAAGGAGTCATTATCGCCTATGTTCTGAAAGGACATGGTACATAAAAGAAATTGCCTTTATTAAAATTACCCGAGTCTTCTTCGTTATTCATAATTACGGCATTTATCATACGGTAAATCAAGTCTTCGTATCCGACTTAAATGGTTATCATTCTCTGAACCTGCCTTGATTGTCATAACCTTCCTTATCATCCGTGTATTCGGTGAACATGAAAGTCTTGGAGAAACATGCGTTCTTTTGATTTCATACTGGCTTTCTAGAATTGAAGTTTGAAACAAACGTTTCTAAAAAATAAGCTGAGAAAAATTTGGCAAATCGGTGATTCTGCTATATAGTTAGAGATTCTTGATAAATCCAAGGAATAATCAGCAATATTATTGGTCCTGGGCTGGCGTCTCGGCTTCAGTCACTTTCCCACCATCGTAAAGTTGCATCCCTGTGCCTTTTCTATGAATATTTACATAACAAGTGTTTGGATGAGCTATTCGCGATGGTGCCTAAGACCTTTTTTAAATTTACGCGAAGTACTAGATTGGCGGCAAGGTCTCATCAATTTACAGTTGAATTGGCTAGATGTAGCCGTAAGTTCTATGCTAACAGTTTCTTTTGTTGCACTTCTCGCTTAAGGAACCCTTTTCCGGCTCCATGCTTTCCAGCCAACTTTATTCTTTAAAAATTTAAATACAATATCAATCGTCATCTACTGTCTTCCTGATCCCTAATCTTTTGTTCTCGCTCATTAATAATCCTTCTGTTTTCTAATTTTTTCACAGCCAGTAACCGCTTGTGTCTTAGTCGCTTGGCCTTGCTTGAGTTAAAAAAAAAAAAAAAAAAAAAAACTCTGTAAAAAATTAGGCTTATAATAACAAATCTGAGGTATGAACGAGCAACATGCACTCTTTCATTTTGTATTAAATATAGACCAATATAAATATTTATAAGCTTAACATAGTCTGGCAAAAGGTCATATGAGTTGGGCACCCTAAGAATATTCGACATGGATTGCAAGACTGTCTGCTAAACATTGTCAAATTGGAAAAACATTTTGTTATAACAATCTTCTGAGAAAGTCTTTCAAGTTTGCAAAATCAGCCTTAAAAAAAATCTAGCTTTTAATTAATCTCGCGTTGAAACACCGGTTCTCGTTCGAACACCAAAGTTAAGCAACGTTGACTCTGGTCAGTACCTAGAGGGGTGATCGCTTGGGAATACCAGGTGCTTTAAAATATATAACAGGCCTAGCAAGCCGGCGATTGATACAATCTCACTACTCATACTAACAGAAGACCTCGATATGTGGTGGGGCTTCTGGAGTGGCAGGTCGCAAGACCTTATCTGGAGTTGGGCGAGTATGAAGTAAGAAGTAAAATACACAACTTTTTCAGTAAAGTGTAAGGTCAAAAGTTCTAAACGTCAATGTTGTCATTAGAAACCGCTCTTATATTATTTCATTTTGGCTTAGTCTCTGTTCAGAGCATCTCAGAATGTTGTCTCTATTTTCTCCGATAATATCATAGCTGTTTTGAGTTCATCTAGATATTCGATACAAATATTTTGCATAGCTGTATCGTGGAAGTCTGCTGGTCCATTTTCCTTCGTTTTGTACATGGTTGCCATAAAACGAGTTTATATCCAATTTTTACTGGATAGCTCAATGTCCGACACGATTTCCGAATGCTATCTTCGTTAGTTCGGCACTACGGTGTATATTAAGTGCCACTCGTAACATTCTAGTGTAGCATCCATCTAGCCTCTTGCAGAAGATTTTGACAGGGGCCCATGCCTCGTTTCCCTACAGGCAAACTGACTATTATAGTGAGGAAGATGATTGTTTTGAGTTTTGATCTCTATACTTTCGACAGTTTATTGAAGGTTGACCAAGCTAGAGCACTTCTCGCAAGTTGGATATGCCAAAGCATTTGAAGCCTTGAACGATTTTAATCAGTGTGCTGCCTAAGACCCACACTTGGTCTTGTGTTACGTTGTTGAATTGGAATATCTCGGTCTTTTTTCAGATTGAGAGGAAAACCAACCTTGACTCTTTCAGTCACTACTCGAAGTTCTTGAGCCTGACCTATTCCTTCAGTAATCAGTATCCGTTATTATTGTTGATGTTCAACGGGGATTTCTTCTATCCAGTTTTGAATCATAGGCCATCTTTTTCGCCTTGTACTGCTTGGTCCAATCTATAGACCAGCGAAAAGATGCACCCTTGTGCAAATTAATTAAATTTTAGTTTTCTTTCTTTCACCATACGGTCAGTTTTAGACCCACTGGAGTGACAGGGTGTAATCGATTTCTATTTTTTCCTCAGATTAGTTCATTTGCAGTGGTGCGCAGTAATATCAACCTATTTTCGGAGTTTATGATTGAATTTGTTTGACCTTGAAAAATATTGCGTCATCCATGATTGCATCACGTTATTATCACGCATGAACACTATTGTCTCGACTGTCTATTAGTTGTCTTACGGCCATGGACGTTACTCCAAGGAAGCGTACGAAAATTTTAACGTTGCACGAACACATTGACAAGGCTTACCAGTGAGCAAATATAGTACTATAGATTGGCCCGAATAATCGAATTTAAATCCAATTAAGAATTTGTGGTCAATCTGCAAGGAATGAATTTGTGGAATTAACATACGAAGTACTAACATATGTACTGGGTCATGTTTTATTGGAAAAATACGAACAAAACGAAAATAATAACGGAATTATTCGTTTGTTTAAATTGATTTGCACAAGGGTGTACAGAGCGAGTGTATCCCCCAGAAGGACTCCCGCCACGATTCAGAAAAAGTCGGTGTTGCCATTCGGTATAAGATCTCTCGTTCTCTTTTCTTGATACATTAAGCCAATTATATTTACCGCCTTTTCAGGAATATCACATTCTCGAAGTATTCGACTACGGTGGATACAGTCGAAAACTTTTCGAATGTCCACCAAGGTCAGAAATGCGTTATATTAGCAAACACTTCACACAGAGAATTATAAAGAATGTTTTATTATCATAGACCAAATTTTTCCATACACTTTGCATTTTTTTCTTAGTTTCTCTCTTCTCTTTAAACTCTAATTCACTGACCCGCTTCTAATTCTGAAACTGAGGAGTCTATAAACAAACACGTTGGATTCAGTGGGAAGTAGTTCGACAGAAGAATTCACGATGAGTTTTTTTTTTCCCAGAGTTATCAATTTCAGAAATCAAAGAATTCGTCTGCTTGTAAAACAAACTCGATATTAAGAACAGCGATCCTGGAGATGACAGCTTTTCATCCAAACAGTAAACGTAGCCGGGTTTAAAAGAGTTTCATTCCTTAATTGTAAAACATTGTATAATGTTCAATCTATTAACATTATTAAGATACTAAAGTAAAACTAACAAAATGTCTTCGCTGCTCGTGGTGTCAAGTCGCTTTTCTTTGCTCAGCCGCTGCTTTACGCAGTCATTTCTTTGTCTGGGGGTGGGGAACTTTCAGGCTAAAACATTTATAATTGTTAATTTTTTTTACAATATACTATTAAAAATATCAAAGTTGGTTACTTCCCTTTACTCTCAAGATGTGATCTAAATGCTAAAGCGGTTACCACTTTTAGGTCAGAAAGTAGCTTTATTTGATTAAATAAGAAAATAAATTATAAAAAGACAATTGCTTATTTTTTTTAAAAAAAGACAATATAAGAAATAAATAACAGAGGAATTATTAAAAAAATGCATTTTTAAAGCCGATATGCTAATCATCAAAACCAGCTGAATTAGTCAGGATATAAGATACATGATGATAGATATAAATAAAAACCGTATTTACTTACAGTTTACTGTGGTCTTGAGCTTTGCACAGGTGCGGTACCTTAGCCGATGAGGATTCGGGGTGCCGTCTGCTCATTTGAGGGGCGTACACATCCTGATCCTTGCTGGTAGTGTCACGGCTGCGCTTAGACTGGCTCTGACCAGCTAAGACCAGCGGCCCGAGTGAAAACATTCGGGTCCCCACGTTAAAAACTGACCTTGTGTCACAACCTGACTCAGTGGGGATGGTCAAGTAAATAAACAGTTTACTGTGGTCTTCCACAGTGTGCTTGTCAAACTCTCTGCCTCCGAGCAGAGATGAACCCACACGAGGCTATGCCCCCGGGCAGTCTCGTCTGGGGTAGGTAGACAGCTACCCGACCCCGTTTTTACGGGGTCTACGGGGAATTTTTGACCGGGCCTATGGGCTCGGATAGCCCACAATAAACTCGGCCTTGTGTCACACCCGACCGGGTGGAGCGGTTAGTGAATATCTTTACTTAGTTTTACGTAATATGCAAATTGATTGATCCGTTTTTTACAGCTTATTAAACTTGCAGTTTGTTTAAAGCAAGAAAACGTTTTTAGATTGCAAGAATTTTGTGGGTTTGGTTTACGGGATATCAACCTCAATGTGTTATTTAATGCCGACAAGATTTTTATTGCTGGTAATATTTTCTTTCAAAATATATTGCTGTTAATATACACATTTTTAAAGATATATATCGCTGGTATTTTTTTCCAGAATCTATTGCTGGTAATAATTTTTTTACAAAATCATATTATTGGTATTAAAACCTATTTTTACACTTTAATAGTGTTTTGACCCCTAGTTAACCAACTATTTGCCCACAGCTGGGACCCTATCAGGTGCTACCACCACGGGCCAGGGTGGACCGGGGAACACCATCAATTAAAAGGTGAATTTTGTTGGTGAGATAATAATGGTTTAATAAAAAACGTCTTAATAATTAACCCGTGGCTGGGGAGAGAAGAAGAGATAGACTCATACTTCTCCCAAGCAAATTTGCAAGTGAATATAACGAACCTAACGTGAATTTGAACTCGGCTCACCAATTAACCATTCTGAGCCATTATTCATTACACCATACGAACCTTGAAACTTACATCACCAGGTATTCCCCGACGGTCACCTATCTAGGTACTGACCAGGTTCGACATTGCTTAACTGATCGTACAATGTGATGTGACCGTAAGCAAATTAGTTATCTTCATTAAGCAAGAACTACTAAATTGAACACAATATAAGACAGATGCATGCTGATATATTTATTTGAAATCAAAGTTTTGAGTAATATTTACACATATACACAGCAGAACAACCAATATATATATATAAAGAAATAAAGTTTTAAGGTGTGCTATATTTATGGGATAAAGTGCTCAATATCAGAGATAGAGCGTATGTAAATATAAATAAGTATATCTGGGAAATTGAAAACAAAACGCAAATCACAACAAAAATATCATGGAAAATAAGAAAAAGATCATCAGTCTATAACAATCCAAAACCTGCAAACTTTGCTTGGAGGAAAAAGTAGCTATTATTGCCTTGTCCCACCAATTATAAATTACTAAATAAACGATCTGAACTCTTCTCAAAATGCAGACATGAAAACAAATTTTTACTACATTACTTAAATATCGAAAACTGAAAAGAATAAAAATAAACAAAATAAAAAAAAAGTAAAAAAATTAATGCAAGCAAATAAAACAAATTAACAAACCACTCCCGTTAGAATAGGCGAAATAGAATAAATAAAAATAAAATAAATACATAAAAAACAAGTAAAAATAATCAATCCAAATAAATAAAGTAAATAATAAACAAATTAATAAATCTTTCCCGTCAGAATAAGCGTTAGAATAGACTACAACAATCAATCCAAAAATTGGACGAAAAATAGATATAACTGCTATATAACGATAAAAATTACTACGTTACTTAAAAATCGAAAAGCGTAAATAAATATATACAAAATGAAAAATAAGTAAATAATAATAAAAAAAGAAATCCAAATAAAATAATGAAGACATTAACAAATCGCTCCCGCTAAAATAGCCGTTAGAACAAATAAAAATAAATAAGCAAAAACAACTAAAAATAATCAACCCAAATAAATAAAATAAATTAAAAACTGCCCTACCCGCCAAAATAACAGAATAGACTACAGCAATCAATCCAAAAATTGGATGAATAGTTTTAATTATCTTCCCAGACCAAAACAAACTATTAAATAAGCGACCTAAGCAAATCCCCCCACCCAGTTTTTTTACTACGTTAATAAAACATCGAAAACAGAAAAGAATAGATATATAAAATGAAAAAAAAGAAAACAAGTAAAATAAATTAACACAAATAAATAAATAAGCCACTCCCACCATAATAACAGCCAAAATAGACTACCCACAATGCACCACTGACCCATATATATATATAAACAGTCGAGAAAAAAACCACACTTGTGGTCTGACGACTGCGTTTAGCATGAAACAGCCTGTCGCCTCTGAGTGTTGACTTCAATGTTCACTATATATATTAGCGCTTCAAGCGTATACATACACAAATAGATTAAGTACATAATACTATCAGTTTATGGAAACCATGATACCACGGACATAGAGATAAGAGGTAGAATCGCTGCTACCATTTCTGCTTTCACTACTTATATCGTTTTTGTGCCGTTGCACTTAGGAAAGGCATGAGCTAACTTCGCCCTGCAATTTGTCCCATTACCAGATATCTTGAAAAATGTCTAATTCTTGGCATGTGGGATTTACTGACAGAGAAGGGTATGTCGAAGAGGATACTTGTGCAAGCCAAATTACTTTCCCAAATGTTAGTATGATAACTGTTACTCTTTCTGTCGGCTTTGACAAGAGATAAAGAAGATATCACGAATAGAATTTATTAAATGCTTCAGAATTTTCATTCAGTCTAAAGTTTACATATACAAGAGGTAATAATTCATGGAATGACCGCAGTGTGCCATTCGGATAGTGATTCAGGCATGCATTTGTAATCGAGCACGTCCGGGCAGGTTCCAACTTCCGCTTACTTGAGAAGCATTCGTTGCCGAAAAGTAATGTCTACGTCTTCATGTCTTACTGTTAGCAGAAAATAAGTGAAAGGAATTTAGAATATCGGATTAACTTGATGTTAAGTTCAAAAAATCAAACTGGTAAATGATCAAGAAGATATCTGTCTATATCTCCGAGACGAAGTATTATGATTACTTGCATTATTTACACATGGTCCAGTGGATTAAGACGTTAGTTCGATCCAGTGACTAGACCCCAAGTGTTGTGAATTCAGCACCACGCCACAGCAGAGATGATAAAAAAGCAATTTCAACTTCCGCTGAACGACCTACTGAAAGGCTTGAAAGGTTGCAGACTTAACCAGCGCCGCCATGCACAGCGAGGGCTCTGTAGCCCACCAAACAGTTTTTGTTTAAGCTGGCGTTCAACTGAGCCAGTTTTGAGGCTTTCCGGTCGCAAAGACCTCCAAATAGGAACCATGTCAATTGTCTGTGGGCATTGCAATGCCAAAAAAATGACCTGGAGAGTCTGAAGGTTTGTGTTGTTCAGACGGTATGGTACAGTTGCCACCTTTTCATGAGCTACCTGCACCGTTGAAAGCTCTGTTGGACGGTTCCAGTTCAGACTCCAAACATTTCCTCGCAAAAATCAGACAGTGGAAAGGAAAAATGGAATGGAGTTTGCTGAGAACACGAGAGCAGTCTGCGTAAAATTGGCCGTATGAGAAGCACTGCTCCCTCTAAGTGTACACCAGTGACAGACAGTGTTTGTCCTTTGGCCTTATTAATTGTCATAGCGAAACAGAGCTCGAATGGGAATGGGGATCTTCTGAAAGTGAAGGGTACATCGGCATCGGATGGATACAAATGCATCTTTGGGATAAGCACTTGCTCCCCTTTACTTTTTTTGCTTATATATATATATATATATATATATATATATATATATATATATATATATAGTGTGTGTGTGTGTGCGTATTATTAACAGAGGGAATGGCTCTACTATTTTAGTTAGTGTCAGGTGTCCGATTTAAAAAAAAAAAGTAAATATTTTTGCCATCGTCTCACCGTTGCTACTGCTGTCGGCTGTCTTGCCAAAAATCAGAAGGAAGCACAAATAGCGATTCAAATCAAGAAAGAGATTAATAATGACTGGACAACAAACGAAGACGACAAAGAAAAAAAAAACTCATCAATGACAACGTAAGGTTTTGGTTGATGAAGACCACGACAGAAATAAATAAAAGTTCCGGACTGATTTTTAAGAGAGAAACAAGTAAAAGATTAAGTACAGACACACAGACACAAAAATGTCTGACAACTTGCTTTGCACCGGCAACAATGGTCGGTGTTCGAATCTACATAACTTTTTTTGAATACTGATTTCACATAATCTTGTCTGCGAGCCCGCGCAAGACTCGATCTCTCTCGGATGGTGACTATGATAATATTGACCTGGTTTCTGATTCCAAAGAACGGCACCATTGGAAAGTGTCTGAAAACGGTTTAACCCAAGCCTTTTGCTTAAAATTGGCTAGATGGAACCATTGCGAAGCCGTCGATGATTGTGTACGCACGAAGGTACAAAGAATCTTGACGGAAAATTTGAGCGTAGGGGCCTTGATAAAAAAAAAAAAGAAAAGAAAAAAAAATTGATCCTGGTAGATTATACGCGCTCTCCCTGAAACTGTAACTAAAGTTCAACATTGTTGCCATAGAAACCGTAAGTGAACTCAATGGGTTGAGTTGTCGTCTGTAATAGGGATTATGTATCCGCCATGACAGACGAGGGTAGCTTAGAAACGATTAGTAATAGTCGGTATTTATATAATAAAATAGTAATGTTAGCTATTAATAGCAACGAATATACATGAAATTTAACGTATATCAAAGTAAACAGAATTTCTGCCAATATTTCACGGGGACAATAATTATTGAATTAGATATGAAAACTTTCAGTATTTATAGATGTCGACGCCGACGTACGTAATTCTCTCAATCACACATCGGGGGTCAGAGGATCCTATAAATCTACTGAATTATTATCAGATATTGGCTTCAGTCACATTTTCACCGTCGTAACGTAGCTTCTGTGTGTCTTTTCTATAAATATTTTCATGCTAATTGTTCTGTTGAGCCTTCATTTTTAGTACGTAGACTTTATGAATTTAAACGTCACACCAGATTGGCGGCAAGATTTCATCATCTTACAGCTGAAGTTATAGCTACCAGTTTCTTATCTCGCACATGGAACTCTTCTGGCTTAACAAACAACTTTGATCTTCAAAAGACTAAATGCAATGTTAATCGTTATTTTTCTTTATTTTATTGTTCTCTCTTTTCACCAATATTTATATTTCTTCTTATTAGTTCAAATCCTGTGACTTCTTGCGTCTTTGCATTGTTTGGGGGTGAAATGATTAAATACACTACATTATAAAAGCTAGTCATAAACTCCAAAGAAATTTCAACGTTATGCTATGCTCGAGTCTTAACAAGGTAACAAAAGTTAAATATTCAAAAACAACATAACACAAATAGTATTACTACCTTGCAAACAAATAGACACAGACACACACTATATATATATATATATATATATATATATATATATAAGCTGGTTACAAGTATACGAGTACTCATCTTGTAAAACGGCTAGCACGCAACAACACAGAAAAGTTAGTGCTTCTACAACACCCAGGAATATAGACAACAGATTGATCAATATCTAAACACTCACAGCCTCAGTCTCGATGACATCGTGTTAGCGCGACTTGACAAATTTGAGCAAGTTGGACGAAAAGCTGTAGCCAAGAGATATTAGAGAAACATGAAATTATGGAGAGTCATGTCCAGCCTGGTCTTGAAATGAAATGGCATTAGGAGGAATAGACATTGCCAAACCGAATAAAGTATTTGTACGCTTGCATCTCTCTCTCTCTCTCTCTCTCTATATATATATATATATATATATACGCACACAATATATATATAAATATATAAAGAAATATAGTCTTAAGGTGTGCTATATTTATGGGATAAAGTGCTCAATATCAGTGATATAGCGTGTGTAAATATAAAAGTGAACATTGACGTCAACACTTAGAGGCGACAGAGTTTCATGCTAGACGCAATCGTCATTGGTGATTGCGTCTAGCATGAAACTGACTGTCGCCATTAAGTGTTGACTTCAATATTCACACACACACACACATATATATATATATATATATGTATATACATACACTCAAAATACTATGCCAATGTAATTCGCAAAAGTGGAGGATAAACTGAGAATTATCTTGTCCTTTTGATTTATTTGTTCTGTATTTTCTATTTTTATTTACGTACTCTTATCTTTATGACCAACCAAACAAAAAAAAAAAAAATCCGTTTTTAATGTTTGTTTAAATTAATTAATTAAAAGTTTAAAATGTTCTTTTGTTTGGTGATAAACTACATTTTTTTTATTAAATGTAAATGTTTCGCAAATACATTTTGATTAAAGTATTTTATATTTTTTGTAACCCTTTTGTATCATGTCAAGATTTTGATTTTGGTGGTGTTTGTACAAAAAAAAAAAAAAAAAAAAAAAAAAAAAAAAAAAAAAAAAAAAAAAAAAGAAAAAAAAAAAAAAAAAAAAAAAAAAAAAAAAAAAAAAAAAAAAAAAAAAAAAAAAAAAAAAAAAAAAAAAAAAAAAAAAAAAAAAAAAAAAAAAAAAAAAAAAAAAAAAAAAAAAAAAAAAAGGAAAAAAAAAAGGAAAAAAAAAGAGAAATAAATGTACGACATAAGGAAATATTGTACATCGCGACACGGAAATTTCTGTTTCGGAATTTTATATTTCTTCCATCGTTAAGCGATGTTAGGTAACTTTTGGTGAAAATGATTTACAGTACATACACACACACACATATATATATGACAAGGAGATTCACACACAGTGTTCACATCTTTTTTCAATACAAATATATCTCTTCAAGATTTGGCAAAGATAAAACAACATTAAGTGAATATAAATAGCAACAAATGCGGTCAGAGATTCAAATGTAATATTTCGTGATTAATATCTCTGGCTGAATTTGTTTCCAGTTTCAATTTGTAGGAATTTACAAACTATTCATTTACCAATGTTCTAATCATAATGTAAATGCACATCAAAATATTTACTAAAACATTTTGAAGTAATTAATTATTGATAGCCTCCAATCATTTCATTCGTTATCGTCAATAAAGTGTTTCGTAACTTTTGTTTTTAAGTGTAACTAGTGTGACTATCAGGGCGTTGTTCTTTTCTGGAGCCACACCTTGGACGGCCAGTAATTAATGACTAAATCACACCGATAAAATTATAGAAGTGAAGTTCGCATGTGACACTCGAAAAGATTGCCAGAAAAAAAAAAAACGGAAAAAATGTTATAGTGATTTTCTAAGCCCGGCTTAGATGTGGCACAAGGCTGAAATTATGGGGCACCCAGTAAGGATCGAACTCACTACTCAGTCATAATTGATCTAGTAAGACAAGCTATCTAAACATTACACCACGTCGAGGTGCCCATTAGGGAAAATGTTATATGTTATATTCTTAAAACAACAAAGTTGAAAACACAGAACCAAAAGAGATAGCTTGCCTAGTCAATCATAGTTCTCCGCAGTTGTTCTCTTTTTACCATCTCTTCAACTTTCGATTCTGTCATCGATTTATGCAGTAATGTGAGGTGACTGTATACCATCTGCAACATTGCCTTCAAAATGTCCTGTGAGTGTCAGATTCTTCAAGTCCTCTTTCCTCATTGTGTCTCAGAAATTTCAACTGTCTTTGATTCTAACTTGAAGTTACCGTTTTATTTGCGCTTTTCTTACAACTTCATCGCTGCTCACATACTCTATCGATGGCATTCTAAGCATACTCCGACAGAACCACTGCTGGGAAATTTGTCCGGGCTTTCCCACATCAAAGGGATGAGGTTAAAAAATTGCGACAAAACGCGAGTAAAAACAGCAAAATTAGAGCGGGCAAACTCTTTTAGGCGCGGACGAATAAAGAAAAAACTCCTTCTCAGTGTGTAACAATAAAAGAAGAAAGTGTTTATTTACATATACAGAAAAAAAGGGTAAAGCGATAAAGTCAATTAGGAGAGAAAGAATGGGAGAAGAAAAAGTCTTTTAAGGTAAGAGAAAATGTTCTTAATAGAAAAAAGGCTTGCTCAAAATATTTCTCCGAGCGCTTAAAAAGTTCTTTAAGCGAGTAGAAATGTTAAGGTTTAGAAACACTCACTGTTCTTGTAGAGTAAAAAAAAACCTGTTGGTAGATATAGGAATCTTGGAGTTGTGTGAGTTCGTAGGTCGACGACAAAGGTCCAGTGGGCACGACAGAAGGAGAAGTGATGGGATTCAGCTTTGAATTGGTCTTGAATTGTGGGCCGATGGTCGTTCTTCACAGCCCTTTATTAGGCAGATCTTTAGCTGAAAGTGGTTCTGAAGTTGACCGGGGCTTTCTATCGTCGACCTTACAAACGGTGGTCCGAATTCTCACTGCCAAATAGACGTAGACTCTCCAACTTTATGGAGATTTGGGAGGCTCAGAAGGATCAGGGACTTTCCCTCAAAAATCGTTATACAAATTTCCTGGCCCCTCCATTGGTCAGAAAACAAATTCTTATCTCAAGAATCAAGACTTTGGCAACGGCTTTTGGAAGTAATGAAACAGGTTGGAGTGAAAAAGCTGTGAGGATTTCCCCAGACTTTGTGGCACCATGGAAAGAATAATGGGGGTGGAATACTTTTTTTTATATTTTCCGGATCTCTCGTTGGTCAGAAAATATATTTTTATCTCTATCTATAAAAGGCAGGATGTGTGTGTGTGTGTGTGTGTGTGTGTGTGTGTGTGTGTGTGTGTGTGTGTGTGTGTGTGTGTGTAACGAATGCACGGCCTCAATTTCCGACGGATTTGCACGAAAATTTACATGAACATGCTCCAAGTTAGTGGGAAGGCCAAGACCGACTTTGCATTTCCCAACTCCCATCGATAGCGGAAATAATCGATTTTTTCATGCTTCTACGGCAGTTTTCATGTAGTTTGCGGCCATTTTGTACTGGCCAGAGTGAGAGCCAATAGCTGGCTGCCACGAATAGGCAGGAAAATTCTATTGGTCAGCGTGAGAGCCAACAGCTGACTGACACAAATGTTAACTAGCATGCTAGCATGCAAAAAAAAAAAAAAAAAAATCGATAGCTGCATTCGTCACAAATGGTAAAAATTGAAATCTGCATGTCACTTTACTCCAATTGGCTCATTCGCTTGCTTAAACTCAACGTTGATTCTGATTCCGCAGAACTGGGTTGGGTGTGAAAAAGTATTTGTTGTTAACATTCTTTTTTCATTCGGTTTTTCCAGTTACGAGTCCTTTTTAAAGCAGATCGTTTTGTGTTCGTTTTGTTTAGTTCTTTTTTCGTAACAGATTTAATGTTTAGTATAGAGGATAGAATGGAGTGAGGATAGAAAAATAGCTAGAAGGTGAACTTGTAAAATATTGTTTTCAAATTAAATTCCAACACCACATTTCTCCGTCCATGGCATTCCAAGCAGACTCCGACGGAACCACATTTCTCCGTCCGTGCCATTCCAAGCAGACTCCGACGGAACCACATTTCTCCGTCCGTGCCATTCCAAGCAGACTCAGACGGAACCACATTTCTCCGTCCGTGCCATTCCAAGCAGACTCAGACGGAACCACATTTCTCCGTCCGTGCCATTCCAATCAGACTCCGACGGAACCACATTTCTCCGTCCGTGCCATTCCAAGCAGACTCCGACGGAACCACATTTCTCCGTCCGTGCCATTCCAAGCAGACTCCGACGGAACCACATTTCTCCGTCCGTGCCATTCCAAGCAGACTCAGACGGAACCAGAAACTTAGAAAAGACAATAAAGACCCAGCAAATTACTGACCAATAGCATTATGCGATTTACAGGTCGGTAGATTAAAATCAAGCAGATGCGGAAATTTAAATATCTGGGAAATGTTCTGGCAGAGGATGGTAAGTGCGACGCTGAGATCTGAAGACGTATTGGGATGGCCAAAGACACATAAAAGAAGAAGCATTCACCATTTTTATCTGTGAGACACTCGAAAAGATGGTTAATAGCAGATTAATATGGTACCTGGAAAATAATAATATAAAAAACAAAATACCAGGCAGACTTCGGAAACAAAGCCCTCTTGATCATCTAATTTGACTGGAAACAAACCATACGAGAAACCTTCATAAAAAAAGAACACTTAACGGCAGTGTTCTTTGATTTGAAGAAGGCTAACGATACAATCTAGAAATATAGAATAAAAAAGGCCTACAAGATCTAGAACTAAGACAGAATTCCATCATTTATTTTGAACTTTTTCGAAAGTAGACATTTTTAAGTTTTTTTAGATGACACTATGTCAACTCAAAAAGACCAAGAACAAGGTTTCCCACAGGGGGTTCATACCATCTTTTCCCTGTTCAGTATTAAAATTAATAATATAGTAAAAACATAAATACAGGAACAGTTTGTGCCCTAAATGTGAAGGATTTTTTAAAATCTATTATAGATGAAAACATAAGCACACTATAGAGTGACAGCTTCAACTATGTCTTAATAAAATTAATAAATGGGCTACAGAAGAAAGTAAAAAAAACTAAATGCATTTCTGCCAACTCCGAAGAATGCATAAAGATTGAATATTAAAATTAAATAACAAAATCCCAGTAATAGAACAATACAAGTACCTAGTCATCATATTCAATAAATAAAGCTAACATTTATATACCTTATAAAATATTTAAAGTCCAAATGTCAGAATACTACTTAAAATTATTGCAGACCATGACTGAGGAGCAAACAAAGAACCATTGTTCAAGATTTACCGCTCCTTGATTAGAGAAAAGCTTGATTATGGTTGCTTTATATATAGCGAAGCAAGAAAAATGCACATAGAATTCAACACAGTAGATCATCAAGGATTAAGAATAGCTTTCAACTCATCTCCGGTGGAAAGCCTATACACAAAAGCACACGAACCTCCATTAACAATATGGCGGAAGAACTAGCTCTTCAATATTGTCTTAAAGTCTCAACCTGCTCATCAGTCCTACATATAAATGCTCATTTCATCTACGATATACTGAGCTCTTTAACAGATAAGACAACACCATGAAACCATATGATATACGAATGTAAAATATACTTACAAAAAACAAAAACAAAACAAAAAACATATGAGTTCATCTCTAAAAGACGTCCCTGGATGCTAAAACAACAAAAATTCCTATTAAAACTAAGTTTAAAAAAATCTCAAAACAATTCTATCACTTTCTATGTATAATACGCATTTTTTCTAAAAAAAATAGTAAGCAAAATTAGAGGTGCGTATTATGCACAGCTACAAAAAATCTTTAAAAAAATTGCCTTTTCATAGGTCGATATCAGGTGCGAAATGACTACTCATCACAAACATACGACAATTTGTCACATGCGACCACATATAAATACAATCATATGTATCTGTCTATATTTCTGAGATGAGATATTATGTACACTATTTACATTATTCGGACTATTGTCCTCATCTTTGTCGACATATTTATTACAACGTTTCGGCCGTTGTACGCTCTGGCCTTCTTCAGGTGGTTGAAATGTCGAACTGAACCCGTTATTTCGCTCGCTGGAGTAGACTGTTCTAGTTCCACGTGCCATGTTTAATGGATTTTTGCTCATATTGCAATTTTTGTGGTTATTATCGCTTTTCTCTGCTACTTCTTATTACTGTATTCATTTTTATGCTTGGTCGGCTCAGGAGATTTGTAGCCTAGCATATGTGCTGATTCCTTAAGTTTACGAATTTTCCAATGGTGTTCCTTGTCTATGATCTCAACCTGATCCCCCAGAGGGCAGTGATCTCCCTTCTTTCCCCATATGTGGTCAGCTACGCCTGATTTTTCCACTTCCCCTCATGTTACAGCTTTCTGATGTTCTTGAAGCCTTACCTTAAGGGGGTGGCCTGTCTCCCCTTTATATTTCTTTCCGCGGCTGCATGGCGACGAAGATGAGGACAATAGTTCGAATAATGTAAATGGTGTACAATCATATGTACCTAACAATACTTACAAATGTAAAATAAGAATCCTCATAAAACTAAATTAGAATAATATTATTCTATGTTTAAAACCATTTTTTTCTAAGAGTGGGAAACGCTTGCCGTAATGAAATTGGAGAGGTACAACTTATAGGGTTTGATTACCAAACAAAGAGTGTGTATTATACGTGAATAGAAGCATTTTCCCTACACTTTCAGTACAATGTTAGGGGTGCGTATTTATGGATGAAGGCGTATTATACATGGGGAATTACGGTACTCTCCATCAAAGATGCCTATGCAACCGTCCACCATAAATTAAAATCACTTCCACCATAAATTAAAATCACTTTAAGCTTGCATATTTAGTGCCGAGGGGACAGCTACCGTCTTGGCCCTCAACATCATAAAACAATTATTATATACACTGGCTGCATGACCAATAGCTTAAATATAGATATTATCTTCTGGATAACAAGCCATATTGGTATCACATGGAATGATAGAGTGATTTCTGCAGCAAGAAAAGCATCTACTCAAAAACAACATAGCAGACCCCTTAAATGCCATAATCCCATATAAAGTTCTGAAATGTATTAGAGAGGAGTGACATAGCCTATAGAAGTCCTGCCCAAACAATAAACAAAATTAAACCTTCTATAGGAGAATGGCATCAGAAACGCCAAACTATAAGAGAAGTGATTTTTGTCCAGACTTTATATTGGATATACTATCATAACCCATTCTTATACCCCCCCCCCTAAAAAAAATGGGAAGATACTTTGGTATGTGTGGCATGCCAAGAGCCATTCACCATAAAATAAATACTGATAAACAGAAGCAATTTTAATTCAATCCAATTGAAATACTACCAAACAAGAAACTTAAAAGAACTTTTTCAAAATACTTTTCCACTTTATTATTTCAGTTTCTAAAAGAAATTAAACTGATAATCATAACTAATGTCAGTTTTGATGTTTAAATACAAATTTTTATTTAGGAAACAAATCGGCAAAACAAACAAAAAACAACGTGATACACGTTTGGAGGATCATGTCTCTTTCATGATCGACTAGGCAGAAGATATTCCCACAGTAGACCGCCATTTCTTTCTGAGGTGGTGGGGGGGATGATTGCTCATCAACATCAAGGCTATAGAACACAGTCTGTTTTGTTATTCAGCCCATAATTAGGGGAGGGGGATTAGATTAATACCTTTCCAAAGACTATTTGTGCGTAAGTGAATGCAATGCACCCAACTGGAATTCGAACCCAGCTCTCCGATTTCTCATTCCGAGCAGTTAGCTATTACACCACACTGCATATCCCAATATTAAAATGGGATAAACTATGTTAGATTCTATTACGCGGGTCAATATTTTCATAAAAAACTTGTATAAGCACCTGAAGTTGATAAAATTTTCCAAATACATTTATATGATCAATAGATAATTTAAGCTTCGGCCGTTACTATCTATTTTTATTTAACAACAACAACAACAATCACAAAACATTGATAATTTGCTGGGGGGGATTGCACTGCACCCCCCAAAAAACTAATAAAAAAAAAAAAATAAAAAAATAAAGCGCAACTTTTTAATAATCCCATTATTAACATGCTTTCTATTTTCCTCATCTTTGTTGTTATTATCATAACATTTCGGTCGTTATGCTCTCCAGCCTTCTTCGAGTAATTTCTTTATCCTTTATTTAATCTACAACGGTAGATTATCATCATTCCGCTAGGTCTATGCCTAGAGATATCTCATCTCGTTATTTAGCCCTTCTCAGTTATAACTCGTCCTATTTAGGGGAACTGAATGCGCTGTCATGGAGATTACACGGCATATCCACGAATGTACGAAGTCTGGAGGGAGAAAAGATGAAATAATGGAGGTGAAATACAGAAAAAAAATATCGTTTATCAGAGGTGTGAAGGATAGAAGGCCGGGGGAGAAATGGGTCGGACTCAAGTGTTGTGAAAAGTTCAGCAATCCCAACTAACTCTAATCAATTGGATAAATACAAAGAACTCGCTGAGAGGTCGCTAAAATTAAGACCGAGTGATAGGCCAACATTTAAAAAGTAAATAAAAACATCACTAGGTCAGAAGAAAAGACACGTTCGCTAAGTGTCCCCATTCAAGACCCTAAAACAACAAACAGCGTTAAAAAAAACAAAACGGAAAAAAAACGTCACCAATACCTTCTTTACCCACAAATCTCTTCTCACGATTGTAGCTCTTAATACAATTTGTCTTCTCGTCATTTCTCTCACTCCCTGTTCTGCTATCCATTTATACGAACTTGTTAGATACGTTTATTTTGTCTCTCTTACTTACACCATGTCTTGTGAGTGTTAAATTCTCTAAGTCTTCCTCTTTCATTATGTGTCCTAGAAATTACAACTGTCTTTCTGATTCTAACTGCATTGTAAGTGCATTTTTTTAGTCTCCATTTTCTCTAAAACTTCCTCGTTGCTCACATGTTCAGTCCATGGTATTCTCAACATCCTTCTATAGAACCACATTTCTTTTGTTTCTGTTCTCTTTATCTGTGAGAAAATTGTCCAGCATTCACTGTCATATAGCAGGATTAATATTAGGTAACAGTTCAGTACACGTTTCTGACAATTTTTGTGCTTCTTAATACTTAGGCTTCCTTCGTTGTTCTAATGCACCTTTGGATTTTGGTGTTGCACTTCAGTGGTCATGGCTCTCTACATTTTCCTATCCTTTTCTAGCTCTTAGTAACTCTTTGTCTTCTCTTTATTTCTCCATCTCCCTTTTCTGCCATCTATTTATACGAGCATATTAGGTATGTTATTCTCTCATTTCCTTTGTCCCTCTTGCTTTCAATACGTTTTGTGAGTATCAATTTCTTCTCGCCTTCTTTCCTCATTATGTGTCTTTTTTGATTCAAAGTATAAGTGGCTTTTTTGCTTCCATTTTTCTTGCAATTTATTTGCTCACATATTGCGCCCATGTCATTCTCAGCATCCGTCTGTAGAACCACATTTCTGTTGCTCCCAGTCTTTTTCATCTACGAAGAAATTATCCAGTAATCGCTGCCATATATGTGGATCGATAATACACAGTAGCTCAGATCTTTTTTTTGTGTCTAACGAACGAAATTTTCCTGCTTCTTAATACTTTTCTTAGCTTTTGGAAGAGACCTTTCGTTATTCCAATGCGCCTTCAAAAATAACTTCATTAACTCCAAAGATCGTTTGGAAGCTATGAACTGTTACAGTATCCTTAAGAAAAAAGGAAAAATGAGACAATGCTCAACCTCCAGGAGTCAGCCAATTCAAAACCTCTCAATAAATAATGCCTATACTGAGAAAAATACACAATGCCTCCGTTCTCAAGGAACATAAATACTTGTAGGCGATGAATGCATATTTATCGAATCATTTATGACGGATATTTAACTTTATTCCCCCAGCTGAACTAATTAAAAATCAAGAAGTAGTAGCGCTTTACATGTGTTGTCCCATTCAAAGAGGGGATCTGATCGAGAAATCTTACGGAAAATTTGTAGATCACTATTTCGAGGAAAACTCGAATACAGCTGCTTTATTTATGAGGAATGATTAAAAAAATCTTATTTGAAAATTATCTATTTGAAAATTATCGATACGATCCACAACAAAGATTTGTGATCTACAGTGGAGAGCCGATATATATAAAGGCCCATGAAGCACTTTTTCAACGCAGATATGAAAAAAATTAGCGATAAGATACTATGTAAGAGTCAGATCTTTCCCAGCAAAACCTTTCCCATCTTGTGATCGTTAGTTTAATTCAAAATGCAAGCATAAATTCAACAAAAAACGAAAATGAAATTGAGATTTTCGTTCTACGAATGGAAACCATCATTGAAGAATGGATAAAATAACTTATGAACAGACATGAAGCCATCCTACTGAATACGCCTCTTTGGACCATTAATCAAACCGAAATAATTCTAGGCTGAAGTGAACTAAGTGAAAAATGTAATGTCAATCGTTATCTTCAGTCTTAATTCATGTTCTTTTAGTGTCCTCTTTCCTTAATGTTTTTTTCTCATATTCTTTTACACTCAGTAACTCCTTGCTTCTTAGTGGCTTTATTGCCTTGCTTGGAATGAAAGGATAAAAAAAGAGCAAAAAACAAACAAAAAAAAGTCGATATCTCTTGCATAGAATATGCAGTCTTTACCAATGAAGGGATAAATATGGGTCTCCTCAAATTTTCCCCATGGAGATTGTGGCATATGATGGATCAGAAACGGTGCCCATGGCACTTCCTCTTACTTGCAGGTAGTATTTTCCATTGAAATTGAAAGTATACAATGTAAGAATATATTCCATATGTTTTTGGATTACGTCTCTGGGGGGGGGAGGTGTTTCGTCCTTTTAGTAAGTGCTTCTTTGAGGGCGGTTAGTCCTTCGATGTGTTTGATGTTCAAATAAAGTGATCTTACGTCCATGGTTACTAAAGTAGCTTTTTTCTAGCACTGTATATGATTAATTCTGTTTAGTAAATCTGTTGTATCTTTGATGGAGGATTTTACTTCCTTCGCTAGGGGATGTATGTAATGGTCTAGGTATTTGGATATTTTGGTCGTATGGCAGTTAAATGATGAAATGACCGGTCTTCCTGGGTTGTTGCTTTTGCGTATTTTGCGAAGGAGATAAAAGCGGGCAGGTTTGATGTTTTGTCGGTGTAAGTGTTGCGCATGTTTCCTTCTCAGTTTGTTTTGGAGCATCATAGGGCAAGTGAAAGTGTCCCTTACCATTTCGCCAACATCTATGATACCGGCTTTCCCAGTCTACTACATCTCCATTTTAGCTTATTTTATACACTTTTTAAATTTTTTTTAGAGTTAGCATGAACAAAACAAACTCACAGATTTGGATAAAAATAAAAAAATAAGATCCCAGAATGACAACAAAATCCACGAAATGTTTTCATCCTTTAATATTCAGTTGTGTTTAGTTTAATTTGCAACAAATGTTGATAGCGAGGGTCACACCGCACTGTCCGGGGATCTCAATCAATCTTGGCCGTGTTTACGTACAGAAGGGATGGGCGTAAAATCAATCTTGGCCGTCCCTGGTAGGGGTTAGTACGCGCCGGCCATTTATATATATAAGCAACATTATTAATTTCTGGACACATTTTTGATGGTCATTAATGTAGAAAGTCTGATATTAAAAACATAGGCAGCGTAGCGGTTATTGACTTAGCGAACAGAGTTCAAATTTCGTCCTATTTTGTTACGTTCACTTCGCCCAACTGCTTCTGGGAAAGACACGAATTCATTTCTCCCTCCAGCCATGGATTAAACAGCAGTAGAGACTGAACCCTCTAACTTTGAGTGGTAGTAGGTCTATGAAACGGATTGTTCTGGATACAAAACCGTGGAGAAAACAACAGGAAACCACTACACTATCATTCCTAAGAATTCATGACAATTCTTAGATATTATATAAAAGAAAGCTGTGGAGAGTCATGATCGTTTACGTATAGAAGGGATGGGCGTAAAATATCATAAGATATATTTATTTCTGGGTTAAAAGAAATGTAATAAAATAAACATATATAATTTGACATTACCAAGCATTTTAAAAATGTTTTTAAATTCATTAACGTAACTTAACTTTTTTTAAAAATTAATTTCACCCCATGAAAGGCAGTAAAGCCACTAAGACAATGGTTTACAGGGTGTGGAAGAATTAGGAACATACACATTAACAATGTGCAGGGAGAGAAAAAAAATGGAAACAGAATGTCAATAGATAGAACAGTCTACCCCAGTGAGCGAAATAAAGGGTTCAGTTCGACATTCCAACCACCTGAAGAAGGCCGGAGCGTACAACGGCCGAAACGCTGTGATAAATATGGCGACAAAAATAAGGACAATAGTCCGAATAGTGTACATTCTGTAGTCTTCTGCATATTGCACAGGGGCGTGCTGTGTGGTGTAATGGACAACGGCTTGGATTGAGAAATCGGAGAACCGAGATCGAATTCCACTCGGGTTCGTTACATTCATTTACACGCAAATGTCCTTGGAAAAGGTATAAATCCATCTCTTCTCCTCCAGCTTTGAGTTAAATAGCAGGACAGGCTGAATCCTATAACTTTGGCTGTTGACCATTCTCCCGCGGAAAGAAACAGCAGCCAACTGTGGGAAAATATTTTGCCTAGTCAGTCATGAATCGAAAGAGTCATGATCGTCCAAGCGTGTATCACGTGATGGCATTTAAATGACTGATTATTATTTAGGCAAATAAACTTCTTTTTGTCTGCCATTTTTATTAGTACTTAACTGATTGACATTGCATTTGGTTATATTCAGAATTGTTTTGGTATTTTTTTCATTATTGTGAGTCAAACCGTAATCGCTACCCCCAAATTTGCTGTATAAAATGGATTTTAGATTTTTCAGTATGTAAGACAACAGGATTTTTACACACAAAAAAGAAAATATGTAAATTTTTGGTAATATTTGACATTTTTAAAGACATGCTGTACAAGCACGTAAGAATAGTCCGCCCAGTAAAGATCGAACTCGATACAGCAGTATCAATCTGTGGGACTAGCTTGCTTACCACTCCTAAACAACGATGCCGCTTGTGCATTTTATATGTGTAGGCGATACAGAATTATAAACGTTCCTCTATAAATGTATAAAATGGTCAATAACGTCGATAGACGTATTACATCGCATACAAAGAAATACGCATGCGCACTATCTTATTCACTCTTTCGGAGAGGGTGCAATAATTTTACAGAATAAAGACAACGTAACAAGAAACTCAGTGAAGATCACAGTTTCCCTCCCCCCCATTCTTATAACGCATCCAAAGAGAACGGATTAAATTTAATTAAACTCATTTGATCTGGCGAAACGCTTTTGGAAAAAAAGCCTTGAAGACTAAATTTTCTTCGCTTTACGGCTGGCAAGTATCAGCAATTAAGAAGCGTGTTTGAAACTTTGTCTGGGCGCCTACCGATGAGCAATGGTAAGCGAGTCTGACAGGCCATGGGAAACGACTCCGATTCTCAAAAGAGCCATTACGAATGACTTTTCAAAACGTGTCGGTGTGTTTGAACTTTGATCAGATCATACAGTTCCATCGCGTCTTGTCCGACATTTACGGTCTCCTCACTTATCTTTTATATGATATCCACGTACATCACACATCTGATAGTAGACTCTGCCACCTGTTCGACTTTCGACGTTATAGTTAATGATTCCTTGAGCGAAATCGGTCGTACTTACCCTGACCACGCACAATAGAGTTAAAATAATAGCGCTGCCAATGGAAAAACCGTCCTTATGACAGTCTTTTTTTTTTATGGCGGGCACGTTTGTCAAAATTTGCCTATTTTTTCTATAGAATATTTTTATTTATAATTTATTGTTACCAATTACCAAATGCAACGCAAACACAGAGAGTGATTATTATTTTTTCTTTTAATTTTTTTAAGCGTTTCACCCCAAGCAAGGCGGGAAGCCACTAGCACGCAAGGGGTTACAGAGAGTTGGAGCGAGAGCAAATAGAAGTGATACAGGGAAGGATGAAAAGAAGGATAGGGGATAGATCAAGGTATCTGGAGATGTTGATTGACATTACATTTGAATAGTTGGAGATTATAGCAAAGGGATATAAGGAAACAGGAAAAGAGGAGGGAGTTCCACAGGCGAGAAGTGAGAGACATGAAGCTATTGGAGTAGAAGAGACAGCTACATTTAACAGTTTCCACAGTGAAAGGGTGAGAGCGAGATGCCAGCCTAGTTGAACACTTAAATTCACGAAGTCTGGGAACCAGCGAAAGCAGCTCATCGGAACAGTTACCATGGAAATATTTAAAAAAAAAAAAAAAAAAAAAAAAAAAAAGAGGGAGGCGAGGGAACGTCTGTGAGAGAGCGACTGCAGACAAGATGCCAGATCAGGGTCAATTACATTGCATATCCTTCTCTGGATTTTTATCAAGGACCTTGAGACAAAGAGAAGGGGCCCCAAAGCATATATGACAGCAATACTCCATGCAAGGGAGAATATTTTTGTGTTTATCAACCTGTTATGGGATATTTAAAACCGAAACGTATTTTGGAATAGTATGAATAATTCCTTTTTATACGAGCGAATATGGTATTTACAATTTTTTTAGAAAAGGTTTTTTCAAGATAAAGTCCTATTTAACAAATAACTCGGGGGTCAATGGATTCATACTTTTGCCAAAGTGATTTGCGCGTTAGTGAATGTATCAAACCCGATTAGAATTCCTCTTTCCGAGTCTCTATCTATTATATTACTCACAGGCACTATTTTTTTTTCATGAACACCTCCATTCTATTTACATGCTAGATAAACTTCAGGAAATATACGTAGGTTCTTAAAGATTGAAATCAACATAGCAGCTTTCACGTTACGAGAGAATATTCATTGTATTAAATTGAGTTAAGAATAAAAACAGCTGATGACCTGGAGGAGCACGGACAACGTTTGGTGAAAATAAAGTATGTAGTTGTACTGCTGAAATGTGTTAAAAGAAGTTTGCATTTGGAAATGAGTCACTTGAAAATGAACTTTATAAATCTTTCGTGATGACCAACCGATGACTCGTGTTGGATCTAATCAGCTTCAAATGCGCCTGAGGTATACATTATGATTAAAAACCGGTGCACATCTGCACTACATCATATAAGCCTACACAATCGGGGAACGAATAACAGAAAAAAAAAATCAGTTAATCAAGCAGAGATATAAGATTGACACTTGCGGCAAAAATCTACTGAAATCACATAAAAATCACTTTTCAGAAAATTTATACTTTTACAAGAATAAAGAGAACATTTTGATGCACAATTTATTTTGTTATTAAATAACATATCGTTCGGTTCACACTCCTCTCCGTTCTTTTGAACAGGAGTAGAGGTTTATCCCTCGTTTCCTGTTTAACATTCGTTTTTCTCGTTCCTTCTAAATTCTATTCCAACTCTATACTTCTAAAGTCTCTGCTTAAACTCAAACTTTCGCTATTTATTTATTTTCCACAATAAGAGTAGATAGGTGTACATATCGCCTGATTCACACACCTTCCCAGTATTTTGGACAGAAATAGAGGTTTATCACTTGTTTCGTGTTTAGGATTGAGTTTCTGATACCACAAGTCTACTAAATCTCTATACTTCTAATATCTCCGCCTAAACTGATACTTATACTGTTATTGGGTTTCTGGTTCCTTAAGTCTTTCACTTCCAGTTGTCCTTTGTATCTTAGTGGCGATATCTCCTTGCTTGGGATGGTGAATTGAAGCAAAAAATCAATTAAGATTTCGTTGTAAGTGAATTTTTTTAAATTCAGATGTTAAAAAGCTATGAAAAAAAAAAATAGAAGAAGAATATACATCCCCGATACACCATCATTTATAAAAATATCTACTGATATCTACGTAATTACTGAAATTTAGTAAAACTTTCTGTACTCATTATATTGAAGACTTATTTCTTTTATTACTTTAGATGTAGAATAAAGAAAATTTATAAGGAGAGCAATGATAGCCCACGCCCTGAGGGGATACGGTACATAGAACAACAAGGAATTAAAGATCTTAAAATCAGTATATTTTGGGATCCTACATTCAGGCAGAATATTAATTCTCGAAAGGTTTCCTTGTCTACGGCATACAATATGTCTATTTTTGTAATTTTTCTCTAATGACCATATTGACGAGTTGGTAACTCGTACTAGAATGTTTTCTTGAAGACCATGTAATGACAAAAGTACGCATGTCTAGGCTTTAAGAAAGCTTTATTCAACTGAGAACACAAGGTTCGCGCATGGTGTCCTTTTATAGTCCCAGTAAACAGAAATAGCTCTCTTAAATAGGAAAGTAACAAAACTAGGAGAGACCAGTCTTGATTATACATAAAAGACCACATTAAAATGTGCAATTTCCGTAAAGTATAAAATCTTTACGGAACATTATGCGATGATCTGGATGATTCTTTTTGATGGTTAACCGACAATTCGTTGTATGGGTAACGGAGTAGTTTGGTGTTCCAAGGTTAAGAGGCTTCTTTTTTTTTTTTTTAAAGATAGAAATGAAATCTAAATAAAATGCCGATTTCATCAGGAATAGGTTTTACGTATTTTAAAATAAATCCTTAGATAATTCAAATGACGAAAACAATTAAAAACGGTTCAAACTGAAAAAAAAAACAATGCAAACTACGAAAAAAAAAAAAAAAAAAAAAAAAAATTAAAAATTTAGAGAATTTAAACTGCGAAAAACAACCAAGAAAACAAAAATAAATAAAATGTAGGTGTTAAAATTTTGCACCAAATTAGAACACTTCAAAAATAAAATTGCTTTGTTAGGCACTTTCTTTTATGTATTAAATTATATTCCAGACATTTGTAAAAAAACAAAAAACAAACAAACAAAAAAAACCCATAAAAATATGCACTCAGTGAACGCACAAACATTGTCACCTTGTACCAGACAAGACAAAGCTTTGAAAATATTTATAGATATTTTCGTGCACACATGGTTTCATTAAAACTCACGTAAACATCTACAAAGCTGATCACTTGGATTTCGTATCCTCTTGTAACCTAAATGGCGTCGACAGAAATTTAAGATCATTTTGATAAAGTTCCACTCGTTTATTGAAAACATTTCTTTATCCGCTGCGTTCAGAAATGAAGAAGGAAAAGCAAAAAAAAACGTTTTTGTGTAAATAAACTTCTCAACTTTCTTCCTGGTTTCCTACCCCCTGCGTTCACCCCGATTAGCTTTCCACCCAGCGTTCATCTCAGAGCTCGAGTCATTGGTCCAAAGGGTAAGCATTCTTAACATTCTTTCAATGAAAATAATATGTAAATAATTGTAATGAAAGAGAAAATCACCTACCTCGAAAAATAGTTCGTTTTTTTTTTGTACGTAGTCAGCCGAAGGAAAATTGAAAAAAAATGTCAGCAAAAACCTGCCACTTTAAGTATCAGAAGAACTATATTAATGTTCTTTCTTCCTTGACTGTCGTGGACAATCAGAAAAAAATGCTCTTTGAATAAAAATTGTTGCTTTGATTAACGTGTAGGCGGACGACATTTGAGCTTGGCAATCCTAGAGGGTGTAAAAGCCACGCTGATCAATTTGGATCAGTCTAAGGCATTTGATAGGGTCGACCATCGCAATCTGACTGCTACCCTGTATGCCGCCTGATTCGAACCCGATTACTGCCGGTTGATTAACCTCCTGTATCGCTCCCCCAATGCTGCGGTACAAGTGAACTGAAAGCGATATACACTTTTGCGCTCTCTTGGTCGGTTCGTTAAGGTTGTCTACTACTGTACGCTTTGGCGTTGGAGCCTCTCCTTCGCCGGCTAAGGGACAGGCCCTACGTGGAATTGCTGTTCCTGGTGGAGCTCGAGCCAGGGTTTCTGCGTATGCAGATGACCAGATGATGTATCTACTTTCGTGTCGTCCCCCAGCGACATTGAGGTGGTACTGAAGGCGATTAAACGATACAAAAAGAGCGCGGGCCAAAATTGACCGCGACATGGCATACGTTAATTACTACTCCACCGTGTGTGTGTGTGTGTGTGTATATATATATATATATATATATATATATATATATATATATATATATATATATATATATATATATATATATATATATATATATAAAGGCTCAAACACTAATATTCCATGGTTATAATAATTTCTTACATTAGAATCGTAATCACAATCCAATTCATCAGACCTACAAATTAAAGCTTAATTTGTAGGTCTGATGAATTGATCGTGATTACGATTCCAATGTAATAAATTATAACCATGGAATATTAGTGTTTGAGCCTTTAGATTATATTCTTACTCTGTACTGGACATTGAGTTCTACCTGGATTCTATTCTCTTGGGAATTTATATATATATATATATATATATATATATATATATATATATATATATATATATAAACAATGATACCAGGTGTTTCTGGGGACCAATTCCTTTTCCGTTGCGACATGCAGGCGTTTCGTTCTTTGAGAGATCTGTAAGTGCCGTAGAATGGTGATACGAAAATTGTCGTAATTAAAGCAGGTCGATAGATGTAAACATTTTGGCAATCGCATGTTTCAACTAAAGCTTATTATAATGTTATCATTTATAATAAGTTTTAGGTTTAGAAAATATTTTATTATAAATATCAACATTTATTTCCTTTTATCTATTACATACTTAGGTTTATGCCAATGCTTAGGCTTCTTCTTGTCGAGGAGAGAATGGTTTTATTTGAATAACTAGGTAATTTCATTATAATTATAAAAGTCATTAACACAACAAGAGCTAATTTTTAGACTTAAAAAGGAAAGGAGTAATAATAATAAAAAATAGAATTATTTACAAAAACCTGATTTTAAAATGAATATGTAAATTCTATGTCTTCATTAAACAAAAACTGCTAAGCTGGGCAATATTTAAATCATTTCTCATAAAGGTGACTACTGATAAGATTTTATCCGGCTATATTAGCATTATTATTATACTCTGCTCTAGGGCACCGCCACCCCAGGCAAGATCCCTTTTTTCTAGAGGGAGGTTCTGAAGTGTTTCCAAAGTGGGAAGTGCTGAAAGGGAATGGGTAATTTTTGGATGGTTTTTAAATCTCACTTTATACTTGGCCTTGTGTCACATTCTGTTCAAGTGAGCGTATCGATATTACTCACTAAGATAAGTTTCACGCTTAGGATTGTGCTCAGTTCAAGGGTCCCGCTCACTCTCACAGCCAACACACCACTTTTAGGAAGGAGTTAGGATCAACATTTGGTGTCTGTGACATTTCTAAGTTGGAAAATGCTGAGGTAGCCGAACGATTTTTTGCCGCCTAACACAAGTACGCTTGAGATCCAGCTACAAGCTTGGCCGTGTGACACAATCCATTCGGTTGGTTGTTCAGGCATCTCAAAAATCTCTTAAAAGTAGACTTTCATGCAGGGTTATTATTATTTTATGTAGTATTTCTCCTTTTGTAAGTCCAAGTGCAATATATCTCCTTGGGTAGGGCTAGGTGTAAAAATTACCATCGTTAGGGTTATGTGCAGTATTTCTCCTTCAATAGGGCTAGGTGCAATATCATTCCTTCGGTAGGGCTAGGTACACTATCTCCCCTTCGGAGCGATAGGTGAAAAAAGTCTCCTTCGTTAGTGTTAGGTGCAGTATTTCTCCTTCGATAGGGCTAGGTACAATATCTCCCCTTCGGTAGCGATAGGTGTAAAAAGTCTCCATCATTAGGGTTAGGTGCATTATATCTCCTTCAGTAGGGCTAAGTGCAATATATCTCCTTCGGTAGGCCTAAGTGAAATATCTCCTCTTTGGTAGGGCTAGGTGTAGGTGGTTGTCTGTATCGGCGGTACTGTCATTTAAAGTGCTTTCTTGAATTCTACGACTCATGAGGATTTTCTTTTAAAGTTTCAATGTCAGCTCAATTCTTTCTAGATTAGAAGAGGTTTTTTATTAATTGTATTTGTTCTTTAAATGTTTTATTTTGCTACAGAGTCTATGCTCATTGATTTGCTGATTTTGTCCATAATCGTTTTGTCTTCTAATTGTCAACGCTGTCTTGCGGACGATGGATTATTTGCGACTTCTTTCCGCCAGACAAAAACATATGTCCAAGAAATTTCCGCCGTCTCTTTCTGATTCCGAATATAAGTTTTTCTGATTCCGAATATAAGTTTTTCTGATTCCGAATATAAGTTTTTCTGATTCCGAATATAAGTTTTTCTGATTCCGAATATAAGTTTTTCTGTTTCTTTGTTTAGTGTCTGTAATAATTTCTTACCATTTTCTTCAAGTTTTCCTCGTTGCTTACTCAATCCATTCATGGAATTCTCAGAATCGATCCGTACCACCACATTTGCATCGCGTCCAGTTTTCTCTTCATCTGTGGAGAGACTGACCAGCATTCGCTGCCCCACAAGAGAATAGATATCAAGTGGCAATTTAGCGTTCTTGAGTTTCTAACGAGATTTTCATGTTTATTCGTATTCCGTTTAGCTTCTGTAATAAATTTCTCGCTAATCCGATGTCCGTTCGGATTTTGGCGTCACATCTTTCATTCCTTCACGGAAAAACCCAAACGTAGAAAATTAAAGGGAGATAACTGAATGATACTTGTCGTAAATGATCTTCTGTTTAAAAATTACACTCATTAATATTTGATTGTTGCTTATTTATGATAATTAATGATTGACAATCAGTCGGTTTGTTAAGATTCCTTGTGGAACTCTTTTTCGGCAACTTGGATCTTTCCTTTTTTACAGTTTTTTACCCTGTACAAGGCTCGAGAGCAACTCAAGGTAGCGGTTTACAGAGTAAGAGATACAGCTTATGCAGATAAGTGTAGAAGTTAAGAAACAAAAAGAGCTTAAGATTGTAGTGATCTCTTTGGAGCCGGTCACACAAAGCAGTGGTTCGTGGGAAGAAGCTTGCATCTAAACCAGGGGAATGCGAAGAGAATGAGCATGGTTCACTACAATGTGTGTGACATGATGTGGGTGTTAGACGCGAAGGTTAGAACTGGTGAAACTAAGGAGTGTAATTCATCGATAGAGAAGCGAGAGTCTTGCGACGTCTCGTCTATGAGAAAAGGGGTTGCAGAGTGGAAAATAATTCATCACCTACAAGGACGCGGATGCACTTTTGGATTCTATCGAGACTGGAAAGTGAATACTCGTCAGCTCCCGTTCATATAGTGATTTTCCAAGCGTAGCTTAGATGTGGCACAAGGCCAAAAATATGGGACACCCAGTGAGAATCGAATTCACTACTCAGTCATAATTGTTCTCGTGAGACAAGCTTGCTAACCATAACACCTCCTCGAGGTGCTCAAAGCTCCCGTCCATATATGGCAGCAGTTAAAAAGTTTGAATTCAATGTCAATCGTTATCTTTCTGTCTTTTAATTCTTGTTCTTTTATTGTTGTCTCTCCTTAATAATGTTTTATTTTGATATATTCTCTAACACTCAGTAACCCATTACGTCTCAGATGCTTTATTGCCTTGCTTGGGGGGAAATGATTAAAAAATATGTTTTTTTTCATCATCTTTTACTCGTTTTTAAATATTTCTAGAATAAAAACAAAATATTTAGCAACATTATTACATGAATGACGCCTTCAGTGATGTCTTTATTTAAAAAAACAAGGTATTCATTATCGAGAATAAACGACATTTTTTAAATGATGCATAATTTAAAAACGTATTATTCAGATATAAAAGTTATTTCCCTTTAATTTTTGATTTTTCGGCGAAATGAAAATTCGATTTAATCGTTTCGGTGAAGTCACTATTTTAAACAAACCACATTGCCGTTATGATTGTCTCCCAGACAACTGTTTTCTTTTTTTTCCTGTTAATTTTACATTGTATATTAGCTTTGGGAATTCGTAAAATTGTATATGATTGTATATTAGTTTTATTACCTACCCAACTATAAAATTGTACATTTGGGACGAGTTAGAAAATCACACAGAAATTTTGTCATTATTGGTGTCTGCATGACTAATGTACTTATGAAAGTAAAAAATATAGATCAAATGTGTCAGATGTGTGCCAAACTAAATTAAATAATAGTATAATGATGACCAGTTTGAAAAAATAATTCTTTTCAAGTAGCATTTTATGTTGGTTTAAAATGACTTTGAGAGAATTAAGATTGTAGCACTTAGCGAGGACCATCCTTTTCTTCTTCGAAACTTGTGAAATGACGCTACACAATTACAAAGATCTGTACCAAATAAGAGAAAACATATCACTTGAGGACTACCAGCAGTAGCAACAACTCAAATGGATAGCACATGTAACTTAAAGAGAATATAATGACATAATCAAGATACTGACTTCAAACAAAAGATTAAGAAAGAAGCCTTCATAAGTAATGGAAAGAGCAATAACAGATACTGGAATTGAGAAACCTTTTTCCCTGATAAATTGTATTAATAAAAATATTTTTTAATTTCAACCAACAATAGCGCTGGCTGTTCGGTCAGTGAATGCCGAATGTTTCCTTATAAGGAAATTTGCTTCTACTGACAGACACTAAGAATACCATCGTCAGAACATGTAGGCAAAAAGCAATTTTTAAAGAAAATTGAAACAAAAAAAAAAGAAGGAAAATTATATATAAAATCAGAAAGAAACAGTCGAAATTTCTAGGGATGCATAATGAGATAAAAGGGCTTGGAGAATTTGACACTCATAAGACTTAGTGAAGGCAAGAGGGACAGAGGTAAACATTGAATAACCTACCTAATGAGCTTGTGTAAATTTAACAGGGACTGGGAAGAATAGTAAGGAAGTTGTGGAGAGCCATGATCAGCCATGTATTGAGGGGACACGGAAAATAAGAATAAGGAAATATGAAAAAAAAAAAAACCGGTAGTGATTCAAAACAATTCATTGCTAGTGTTGGATCGGCTTTATAGCAAGTCATACTACGAGTACTACTGGTACCATATAAACCAATACTGTCAGTCGCACGGTTGGGTACCTCGAGGTGGTGTAATGGTTAACAAGCTTGTCCCGCCAAAATAATTACGAGTGAGTACTGGGTTCGATCCTCACTGGGTGCCCCCCACCACAATTTCGCTAATTGTCCCACATTTAAGCTAAGCGTTAAAAATAATTATCAGTTGCATGGTCGGATCATCGGCGACTAAACCTGTTTCTTCTGGTGAGGAGGGTAGTTTGACACCCAGCAGAATTAAAACCAAGACCTGTGAAGAGGTTGGATGGACCTTCTTGTAGGGCTGCTATTTAGCTCAATGGTGAAGATTTAGCTCCATAGCTATGGATGTAGCCAGTGCCACGGCTTAGCTGGGCGGAGGATTTCCTAGACTGAAGTCAACGACCAGGGCGGAAGCTTTCCCGATAGAATCAACGGCTACATATCCGTGACCAAGCCGAGGTTTCATGTCGGGGGGTAATGGCGCATGAAGAGGGGGTGAGCTCTGTCAGGTCTACTTGCCTAAAACACAAATGAATAGCTCCAACTGTTAACCTAGATATATGGAGGGAACTCGTCAGTCGTTCAACGACCACACCTGAATATGCGACTGGTGACAATGATAAATCGGTTGAGGAATTAGCATTGATACTTTTAGAGAAAAACACTGCATCTTACGGTAAAAATTACGAAATCCCGTAACGGCATCAGTCAGTCAAGAGTCACATGTAATACACTCTTGGTCAAGCATGTCTCTTTCGATTCAAGATTTTCCTGCAGTAGGTTGCCAGTTCTTTCCGTGGAAGGCTGGCTGCTCACCAAGGTCATAGGACCTAGTCTATACTACTATTCAACTCATAGCTGGGGAGAGAAGAGATGGATTCATCCCTTTCCCAAGGTTATTTGTACGTAAGTGAATGGAACGAACTGGGATTCGAACTCGGCTCTCTGACTTTCGTCCCGAGCCGTTATCCATTATCCCCACAACGCAAATCCCGTATAAGTATAAAAGAAAAAATATCTTAGTTCTATGCGGTAAAAGAATTCTTCGATAAATAATCCTAAATAGGTTCGCCTATCGTCCGGTTCAAGCACCTCTGTTTTTTGAACAGGAGTAGAGGTTTATCCCATGTTTACTGTTTAAAATTGGGTTTCTGGTTCCTTCTAAAGTAGCCCCTTGCATCTCAGTGACATTATCGCTTTACTTGGGTGAATTGATTAAAATAATACGAGTGAAATACAGAAAAGAATCCGTTATTCAATCACTTGTAAAACAGTAGCAAAGTAATACGTTCTTGGCCATGATTAAAAACATCTTATTACCTTTTAATAAATGTGTATGTCTTGATTAACCTCAGGGCGAGTAGTGAGACATTTTTCTATTGCTTTGGTCCTTTATTTTTAGCTATTCCAGCTTGGACAGACTCTCACATCAAGCAAAATAATACATTTTTTTTTCTTGTATTCTATTATACAACATAGATCTTAGCTTCCCTCCTTACCAAGCTAGTAATTTTTCCCTTTTTTAATCTTTTCGAAATTATATATCAATAAGTAAGGTAACCGTCAACGAATAAAAAAAGTATTTGAACCAAGAGGGAGAAACAATTGTATTTTCTATTTTTACCTGTAGGAACCACTAAGATGCGAAAGTAAATCGATTTGGGGAAGTTGCTTGATCATGAAGGAAAAATGGTCAATTTGATTTCCCGGCATTCTTTATTCTCCCGAGAGACACGTCCAATGATTTGAGCCGTGGAGCTTACGAACGTAGTATTTACGTATGAAAGACAAACCTACAGAAACGCTTTTGTCAAATTACCTAGACACAGCTAAATAATAGACCCCCGTAAACTCAGATGTCGGATGCTGATCTGTTAGCTGAAGAAAAATGATCCCGAAGTTAAAATTGCAGCCATCTTATTGCTTCTGTCAGAGAAGCTGAAAAAAAAAATTGTCTGTATTTTTTTCTTCGCTAAATTGTTCTCTTTATGTTTTTCTCGGCATTTTTTTTGTCTTTCGCCTTTTCAGTAAAAAAAAAAAGAATTACAGATTTTTATGAGTAATAGTTAGCACTCCAAGGACCGTCTCTAGTGAGATCGAATCTAACTGAATACCTCAATATTGCAGCCTTGTGCCAGACTGAGATAAAAAAAACAACAAAAATCTACATATTTTTCGCTAACTAGCTGGGGAATTCGGATGGCTCCATACAAATTTTCAACTATTTATGTGAGGTATGTCCGGAAAGTATCTATACATTGTCCATGAACAATAGGAAAATGCCTACCTAGGTAAATCTTCTCTTCAAAATAGTCCGCTTGGAATATGTTTAAATTATCTCTGCATCCATTCCACTTTTCAAAACAATCTGCGGAGTCCTCTTTTGGGATAGCCATTATCTGATTCCTCACATTAGCCTTAATCTCGTCCACAGGCTGGAATTTCCTCTTTTTAATAGCCAGCCAAAGAGCCGAATTTCAATTGCAGGTGGCTGACAGACCATGGTGGGACTAAAAAACTTTACACTGCATTTGCCTGACTTCTTTATTTAGGCACTGAGAAAGCAACGGTCACACTTCATGGAATCTAATTGCTGACTGCGTAACATGAAAGGATAATGCCTGTTTTCGCTTGCGCAGAAAAATCCTCTTTGATTGATGGCCAAGTTAAATGAAAACCATGCAATGGATTCTGGACAGACTTGATAAATCCTTTCCGTTCGCGCCACCGTAGAGTCATGTAATTTCAGGGCGTTGGCAATCACGGCTCTCCACAATTTCTAGCCTTTGCATCACTTAATAAGTTTTGTTTTTTTTGTCATATACTGTTATATAACCCTGTTATTGGTATATATCCTTGTTATATATCCCTGTTCTGTCATCTATTTACACATTTACGTTCGCTAGGTAGGTTATGGTGATTATCTAAACGCAGCTTAGATGTGGCACAAGGCGGAATGTATGGGCTACCCAGTGAGGTTCGAACTCACCACTCAGTCGTAATGAGTTCTAGCAAGAGAAGCTTGCTGACCATTACACCACCTCCAGGTGCCGAAACACTTTTCTAAGCGTAGCTTAGATATGGCACAAAGCTGAAATTATGGAGCACCTAGTGAGAATCGAACTTACTACTCAATCGTAATTGATCTAAAGAGACAAGCTTGATAACCATTATGCCACGTCGAAGATAGATAGGTTATGAGCTGTTTTTCCTGTGTTCCTCTTGACTCAATCTGGCCTGTGAGTATCAAATTTCCCAAGTCCTATTTCCTCATGACGTTCCCTAGACATTTCAACTGCCACTCCCTGATGTTTTTTTTTGTTTCCATTTTATTTAAAACTTCGTTGTTGCTCACATGTTTGATGAATGGCATTCTCAACATCTTTCTGTAGAAACCATATTTTTGTTGCTTCAAGTCTCTACTTCATCTGTGACGCGATTGTCCAGCATTCACTGCTATATAGAAGGACCCCTTTCTTGTGTTTCAAACGACTTGTTTCTTAATACACTTATACTTAGCTTTTGGAAGGTAACTTTCGCTATCACAATGCGTCTTCAGATTTCCGTAAAACACTTCCCAGATGTTTCTTGTACTGATGTTGGTTTCTCTAATGTCTAATTTGCATGTTGGTCTGTTCTATTTGCTAATAACCATGCATTGTCTTTTCTGGCAATTGACATTTAGTCCTTTCTTCTTGCTTTCCTTCACTATCTTCTGTAGAAATTCTTGTAGTTTACGTTCAATGGCTGCTATTAACACTGTGTCATCTGTTGTTAAGAATATGGCCGCCAATAATGAATCCTGGTAGGGCTTCTAATTCTCTCAGAATCGCTTCGCTGTATAAGTTAAATAATTCCGGTAAGAAGACGCATCCTTGTCTTACACCCCTATTATCTTACGAATTTATTCCACAAAAAGTACCTTGCATAAGTGGCCTTACGCCATTCTAGTTTCATCCGGTTAAAATACTTAAAAATCTCTAATGAGATGATAACAAATCTATATCTATTTTTCTAAAATCGCACTTTTTCTGGTGCAGCCTCGCTTCCAATAACCGTTACACATGACGCCATTGTAGACTATTTCAAACTTCCAGCTTTCCAAAGAATATCAAGATGCAGTCAAAAGAATTCTTCCTACGACACAGACACCATATTGTTTCTTGAAAATGACTGAGGCAATGGATTATACTCGAACAAAACAACACCACATGAGCTATAGACAGCTTTGACATAATTTCGATCGCAATAAACAACACCTTATTCGAAAATTGGAAAAATATAACAAAAAAATTAAAGACACACAGGTTGTTGTTAATCAGCATATATATATATATATATATATATATATATATATATATAAAATGACAAACGCCTAAAAGCGGCCAGGGTCTTGAATCTGAAATCGTTACTCTGTGTTTCACGTTAATGCGATCTTAAGGAAAAAAGTGTACTCACATTTAACAACGAGGGAAACAGAATCGGCGTGTCGAGTCCAATTTCCTCTAGAGATAGGATGCGCTCATTTCCCACTAGTGCTTTTTGGAGAGGTTTGAACCCGCCCCTTTTATTCCTAACAGCAGTTATAATTTAAATAAAAGGGAATATTGGCAAACAATCTGGAAAGTAAGTCCTTGAATTCAAAACTGTGGATTTGTTAAACGGACTGCCCCCCCCCATACACTGTATTTCCTAAGAACGTCCGTAGCAGTGTACACTTGATAGATATTACAAAAAAGAAGGTATAGAGAGCCATATACTAAATGGATATGGCATTTAAGAAGAGAGAGTACTCGTCTTGTCTGTTCTTATCACAAGGTTTTAGACATTTCTGAGATACAGAATCATTATTATAAATTTGACGAAATGTTATGACAATGACGACCAAAATGAGAAAAAAAGACATTTCGAATGAATCAATGAATAATAATTCTCCTTGTTAAATAAGTTGTAGAGTGTTTAGTAAAGGTCTGAAATAATGTCTTTTCATTATTATAGTTACATTTACGAATATTATCTTCCATATTGTTTTTTTTTAATATTATGATATTGTCTTCTCCTGTTGTCTCTAAACTGTAATAAGTGTCTCCAAGCCTTTCGGGTTCCTGCCTGCTGGAAGTCCTCATCTGTTGCTTCAGATTTTAAGGATTCTGGTGAACTGACAGATGTTTCGAACTATCGGTCTGTTAGCCTTCTACCTTTTTGAGGACTACCTAGAGGCCCTAATTAATGCTGAATTGGCTCAACATCTAGCTGGTCCTTTTTTCAGACAAGCAATATGGCCTTCATTTCTCCAGGTCAACTGCTGATGCATTGACGATAATTGCGGAAAGCATCTATCAAGCTCTTATGGATTTCTCTACTTATTTCCCTAACCAAACCGAGCAACAGGCTTCTCTACTGGATCTATTTCTTACCTCCTCTCTTTGCTCTTGTCGAGCTTCGCAATACTGTCCTGTAGGTAACTCGGACCACTTTGTGGTAGATATTAATATCTCCTTCCATACGACCTCTATCCGTTACCAGCATACTGATTGGGACTCATTCTAGGATTTTCTTCGTGACGCCCATTGGGCTAACATCTTCAACCCCCCAATTGAAAACTACGCCACTGAAGTTTCTTCTTGGGACGTTTTCAACCCTTTTCGGAAATACCAGGTGAAACCGCAATCCTCTCCATGGTTCACAGCAGCATGCTTGGTCGTCATAGCACACAGGAATCACTATTTCCGGCTATACCACCGTAACAGCTCTTGTCATAACAGGGCCTATTTGATACTGCCCGTAACAAATGTAAGAGAGTCCTCGAAGCAGCTAAGCCCCTGTTTTTTGAGAGAAAGAGGCAGCGCATAATCTCTAAAATCTTGGCTCTTGTGATTACTGGCGTCTCTGTCATAGGGCACTAAATAAGTGCAAGGTCTCTCTTCACCCCTCCTCAATCGATTTGAGGTGTTATCATCCTCCGCTGATAAAGCCGAATGCTTTGCCCGTAAATTATCCCCAATCTCTACCCTTGACTCCTCTGCCTAACTTCCCACTTAGAACTGGGTCTCTGGTGAGTGATATGCATATAGCCCCTTTCATGGTTTCTGCTATTATTTCTAACCTTGATCCTCACAAAGCATGTGGACCCAATGGTATCCGTGTGAGAGTCATTGTGTTCACGAACTAGCTACCTTTTCTCTATAAACCGTACAATAAATGCTTCACTGTCTCCTGGTTTATTGCCTTCTGGAAGTCATCGTCTCTTGCTCCAGTTTTTATGAACTCTAGTGAACCCATCTAACTATCGACCTGCTAGCCTTTTAACTCTTTTGGGAAAATCCTAGAAACCTTAATCAATGCTGAATTGGTTCGTCATCGCAAGGCCTTTTCTCAGACAAGCAATACAGTATTCGTTTTACCAGGTCAACTGCTGATGTACTAACGATAATTGCGGAAAGAGTCTGTCATGCTCTAGATAAAAACGGTGAAGTCCGAGCTGTAGCATTGGACATCTCGAAAACCTTAGACAGGGTCTGAGTATTTATCTATCCCCCCACGAGGATTGAATGTGGCACAAGGACGAGTTTAATGTGGGTTGATCCGAGCCCGTAGGCTTGGCCAAAAATATAGCCCTTGAACCCGCCTAGACGGGTTCAGGCCCTGTCTACCTCCCCGGACGAAACCTTGCCCTTCGGCAAAGCTTCGTCCGGGTTCCTCTCTGCCAACGCAGAGAGTTCGACAGACGTCGGAAGTCAGCTAAGAACTTCCCTGTCTAAGCATCTAAGGGTCTGGCATTCGGGTCTCCTCCACGAGGTGAAAAGTTACGGTATCTCTGGGCACATTTTTGAGCTGATTCAGTCGCTCCTATCAAATCTACACCGTTTCGTACTAACGTAGATGTCTCCCTTTGTTCCATCCTTGGTCCTACGCTGTTTTTTAATCTTCATTAACGATCTTCCCAATGACATCAGCTCTCAACTTGAAATCTATGCTGACGTCACTACTATTTACTCCTGCCTCGATAGTAAGGCTGACCAGTCCGACAAGATCATAATGGCAGCCGATGTACGAAACAACCTCAAGACCGTCGTTAACTGGGGCAAAAGGTGGCTTGTCACTTTTAACATCTCAAAAATTAAACCTCTCTCCATTATTCATCTGAGAGACCATTTTCTGTTTTCCATTAGTATGGCTGATGCTATCCTCAAGGAAAGTAACTCGCAGCGTCTTCTTGGGCTAATGTTCTCAGCTGACATGAAGTGGAAAGACTATATTGAAAAAGAGAAAGTGATTTTAGTGAGAGGCTTCGCAGTGGCAGGTCAGCTGCTGCTGTGAACTAGCGTAATGTTTGATGATTTTCATTACTGCTGTGAGAAAAAAATCACAATTTCAGCAATCTGTGAAAAAATTTCAGGTGAGCCATAGTAGGGCCCGTATTAATGTTCGGTCGCTTGGCTGCCGAAATGCTTATTCAAAATGGTCGCCAGAATGCTGAAAGACTTTTTCGGGTTTAGAGGATGATTGCTGTTCAACATCGGATATCATTTAGAGCATCGAGACTAGCCAATGATAATATGAAATATCCAATACGTACACGGCCAAGAAACTTCTAGGAGGCGGTTATACATGTCCTTATTAAAAAAAAAATGAAATGGCCTTTTATCCAGCGAGGATATATCATATGTATAAGGTATAACGGTGAAAAAAAAATACTTGATGTCCATTCCGAATGAGAGGGGGAATTGAGAAAACAAACAATTGTACAGCGGGGGGGGGGTGATCTTATGGAAATAAGTATCAATGAGATCGACTTTGTATCTTACATTGTTTATGGTAAAGGCATTTCCAGAAGTCTTTCAACTGTGCCTTTTATTCACCATGATGAATATCTGGGATTGGGGAAATGGATTTTGTCATGTTGAATCGATTTTCCCCAAATTTTAAAGTGTTTATGAAAGAATGAAAGAGAAGCGGACAAAGTTTTTATCGTCACTGTATTAGAGTCTGTGTATTCGAAACTGTGAGGGTTGAGAGTAGAAAGCCTAGTGCATACAATGTAAATAAGGACGCGGAGATTGAAATCATTTTAATTAGATTATGGGGTTGCATTTAATCAACAGTGACATCGATTGCTACGTGAAAGCAATTTGTAAATCACAAGGAAAAATAGACATGTTAAAAAAAAAAGGATGACGTTTTTATTTTGTATATTCAGTTCAAGGGGAGAGGGAAGGAATAGAGTGCAGAGAGCAGGTAAAAAGAAAGAAAAACAGAGGAGAAAAAGAATAGAAAAGGTGAGAGTATAAGCGGGGAAAACTAACAGAATCCAGTAGTGGGAGAGAGAGAGAGAGAGATCGGTTAAGTGAAAAACGCGAACATGTCAACAAAGAAAGAAAAAGAAAAAAAAGATTAGGAAGAGGAAAAAGAAAAAAAGGAGAAAACGAATAGTAGATACAGGGCTTATGGAAGAAAACCTTCCAGAAACAGGAAGAATACTGAGAGAGAGAGAGAGAGAGAGAGAGAGAGAGAGAGAGAGAAAGAGAGAGAGAGAGAGAGGGGGGTTAAGAAAGAAAAATTGCTAGAAAGCAACTTAAGCAGAAGCAAAACAATGTACAAATAGAGAGAAAGAAAAATGAGGTGGGAGGAAAATGTTGACCAGGGTACGTTTAAAAAAGAAACCCCCACCAAAAAAGAGAAGATAGAGATGAAGGTCTGAGTAAGAATATTTGTCCAGAAGTAAACAGAGATAAAGCAAATAAAGTTCAATGAAAAGAGAGAGAGAGAGAGAGAGAGAGAGAGAGAGAGAGAGAGAGAGAGAGAAAGAGAGAAGGATACCATCTTATCACTGTTTCAATTCCAGTGCATTCTTAGAAGTAGACAATTGATTACATTTTCAACATTCTTTAAACACAACTCCCCATATATATATATATATATATATATATATATATATATATATATATATCACTCACACATGCATGCATAAACGCACTGACATGCCTGTAACTATTTGTCCAAAATACAAATGAACGTAGGAATAATTTTAATACAATGACGTGTTTTCTAAAACTTTCGAGTTAGACTAATCAGAACAAAATGAGTTCATCTGCTGCAACCCGGTTCACTGTCAGATTTGAGGATTGTTCCAAGGATCTAGTGTTAAGATTTTATGTTTTTAATTGAAAAAAATATTGTGAAAAAAAAGAATCTCGAACAAAGATCCCCATATACAAAAATGGGATGTTTTTGTACATTTAGCCACAAAGATAAGAAGTGACACTTACGAGAGCCACATTGGCTCTTAGTTAGGAAACTACATTCAAAATATTTAAAACTTTAGCAGAAATCGCTCATGCTACAAAATGTGGTTTGCTTTGGTTTGGTTTGTTTTACGACATATATGGTAACCTATCTACATTAGAATGAACTTTTCCTCCTTCATAAATACTAACTTGCGAGACTTCCTAAGGCAGAGGTAGTCGGGACGCCTGACAGTTTCAGACGGACACTTCTATCTGCTGACTAATAACACTCTTATTTTGTATATATGTTCTGTTATTTCATTACACTTGTTCAACCTACCTTTTTCTTTCCATGTATTTTTTTCTGGCGCCTCACAGGCTACAACAATATCAACATCAATGGCTTATTTAATGCCAACAAGTTTTTTTTTTATTGCTGGTAATATTTTTTCCAAAAATGTATTTCTGATAATATTTTTTTTCTAAAAATGTATTTCTGGTAATATTTTTTTTCCAAAAATGTATTTCTGGTAATATTTTCTTCCAAAAATGTAGTGTTGGTAATACATTTAAGAAAAAAAAATGATTGTGGAGTAATGTATAGCGGCTCGGATTAAGGTATTGGAGAACCAAGTTCGAATTCCAGTCGAATCCTTTACATTAACTTACGTGCTAATACCCTTTGATAGGGTATGAATCCTCTTCTCCCCTAGTTATAGGTAAATATCAGGACAGACCAGGTTCTGTTACCTTGGATGGCAACTGGTCTACCACAGAAAGAAATGGCAACCTACTGCGGGAAAAAATCTGCCTCCTCAGCTTGTATCACGCACGGCACATAACTGACTAACTGATTGCTGGTAATTTCAAAAAGGTATTGTTGGTAATTTTTTTTCAAAAATATATTGCTGGTAATAATGTATTGATGGTAATATTTTTTCTTCAAAAATTCATTGGTGGTAATTATTTACAAAAATGTATTACTAGTATTAAAATCTATTTTTATACTTTCATAGTGTTCTGACCCCAGTTTAGGGGTTAACTATTTGTCCGTAGCTGGGACTCTAACAGATGCTACTACACCAGCAAGTAAGAGGTGCTTCCACACTCTTCAAAACCTCATGATCAGAGGCCTTGCTGTTGGATGTAGTTTATCGTCGTTCCCAGGACTGGGAACCAACAGTAATGACGGATGGATGAAACTAATTGCTAATCATACGTGACAGTTAATATTCAGCTATAATTTGCATCAAAATTAAGTAAAATATCTCTTTTCATCGTTTATGATCACCGCACTGTAATTATTTCACAACTATACATGTCATATAAATTAAATGGATATATATATATATATATATATATATATATATATATATATATATATATATATTAATTTATATATACATACACGCACATGTCTGATTAACTAAATTGAAAACATTGTGTCGTCTTATTTTTAGGCATGATTCGTTCATATTCGCGGATATTTTATCGTGTATTACCATCAAATTCAGTTGATTGTAACAGACATGCCTAAAAGATAATTTTTTGCCTAAATACACAGATATATATATATAAATTTATATACGCAGAAATTTTAAACAATATATATATATATATGTATATATATATATACAAAACACACACACACACACGCACACACACACATATATATATAAATATGTAAATGATTGATAACACCTATTCTACATCAAGAAAATAACAAATTAAAACTACAGATCCTCGAAGCAATCTACATTAAAAAATTGAAGCCGACATTGAAAAGAATCAGCTACGAATACTGTAATAATCATCTAAAATGCCTATAAATAGGACATTTAAGACTCGCTAGTGATTTACAAAGGAGGCCACATATGGACACGTATATATATATAAGTGTATATAAATATATATATATATATATATATATATATATATATATATATATATATATATATATTAGAAACCAAATATATAAAAACCTTACATAAAATAAAAAATAAATAAAAATACCCACACAACATATATAACCACACACACACATATATTTGTGTGCATGTGTATATATTCGTATGTGGCTATCTATGTATGTGTATGTATATGCATATATCTTGCATATATGTGCTTACCGATGTGTTTGTATGAATGTGGTGATTTGCAAGTGTTGGATTCGGTAATTATGATGATGAATTAGATATTGTATTTAAGTTTTTGCTCCGGAAAAATAAATTTTTAGAAATTGACGGTAGAGCAGGGTTTAGGAGAGATAGCAAAAATACCAAATTTATTAAGAGCTAAAAAGGACAGGAAATTATTGAGGGTCATGATTGCCAACGTCCTGAAGGGACACGGCACATAGAAGTAGAAGAAGAATATACAGCCTCGGGCAAATTAATTGAAACAAAGCGAATAATTCCGTTATTATTTTTTTTTCGTATTTTCCCACTGAAACTTGACCCAATTACACATGTTAATACTTCGTATGTCCATTCCACGAATTTGTTCCTTGCAGATTGACCACAGATTCTCGTTTGGATTTAAATCAGGAGAGTTTCCAGGCCAATCTAGTTCTTTGATTTGCTCACTGGTTAGGCTAACCAGAGTGTTCGTTCAGCGTTACAAATTCTCCTACGCTATCTTGGAGTAACGTCCATAGTAGACAATGGCCGTAGGACAACTAATCGACAGTTAAAACAATAGTGTCTGGGCATGATAAAAATCTGATGCAGTCTCGGATGACGCAATATTTTTCAAGGCCTCACAAATTTCATCATACACCCCGAAAATAGATTTATATTACTGCACATCACTGCAAATGACTTAATCTGAGGAAAAAGAAAAAGAAATCGATTACACCTTGTATCTCCAGTCGGTCTAAAACTGATCGTATGATGAAAAAAAGGAAATGAAAGCGGTTGTTTTAACTAATTTGCACAAGGGTGTATAACAATACATATTTATATATTACATTGCTCTTATTAACAAGCGTTGTAAGTGTTAAGCTGAGTCATAAATAATTTGTTTTTTATTCGTCGTAAAATTTATGTATGGTTACATTTTATTCAGTTATATATTCACCATTATTTTACAAAGAAGTAATGGATTTTTTATTTATTAATCCGTCAGATTTTGTCACTTTAAACGTTATTTTTAATGAATGCTCACATTTGAGTAGACGCTCCGTTTATTTATTAAACGGTATGTTTATTCATTTTCCCCTACTGGCTTGAAATTCTTGAAAAATCCGTTACTTCTTTAGAAAATTACTTTGTTTTCTTTTGTGTACGAAACTGAGCAGATATGAAAATGCCGAGAAGGATTCCGCTGAAATACACTATTCACCCCTGCCTGATCGGCAGAAGTTCTCTGTAGAGTTCTTTTAGAGCACGCTGGATCTAATGACAGTTCTCTCTGTCCAGGGGAACGCAGGTTTGAATCCTGCCGGAGAGCGGATATTTTTCTATAATGAGATTTCTCGAATATCTAGGTCGGTATATGAAAATAAATAAATGTTCTGTTTGATAAAACAAAAAAACAAAAAACAAAAACGAAGCGTCTACTCAAATACGAGTAACCGCTAAATGTTCAACTTTATTTGCACTGACTTATTGCCACTTATCAGGTAGCTCGTCCATACCTTTTTTGAGTTAGATTCCGCAGATTTTGATGCGGTAAAATTTGATGCAAACTCTTGAACCTGGTATTTCTGAAATAAAGGTTTCCCCGTCAAAGCATTTTTCAGTCATCAAAAAAGCAGTTGGAATGAATTCAGGACAAGACATATTTCGTGTTACATGTTAATAGTAAACTACAAAGTTTTGATCGCGACGAAAGACGGAAAATTCATATCAGAGACTCTGATTTAATATTGAAATTGTTATAAAAGAACAATAAGGGAAATATAAGATAGAAGATTCGGTTACACTCGCACGTGTTTAATGTCGGCTTCAGTGAAATGGAAATATTCGTTAATTTTAAATCTTTTCCTTTTTTCATTCTTATTTCTTGAAATATTGCATTCATATTTTTGTTATTGAAATGTTTGGTTAAAGTTGTTAAGCTCTAATATTTAACAAAGACAATAGCGTATTCGAAGTGTATTATATAAACATGGAACTCGGAAGGAGCTTATTTATTTATTAAACATTATAATACATCAGAAAATGTATTTTTTTTAATGATACATGGAGGAAAATCGTAAAATTTACACGGGTACCGCTAATAATAATAATGACAATAATGTTTTAGTATTTGTATAATTTTGTCTAGAGATATGTTGAATTCCGTTATGCCATCTTTCTCAAGAGACACCAGTGCTGCTACGGCTATTGCACATATGATGGCCGTACGGCTCTAATGGATTCCGAGAGTCGTGATCGCGATAACTTTGACAAATTTTATAATTGGTGCAAGATTTAATAACATCCCTCGAAAATCAATATTCAAATTTCTCGTTTTTATCAAGGGGTGAACGAATATGTAATTAATCACTAAACAATGCCACGCCCGTTAAGCGCGTATGGGACACTTAGAATCAAAAAGAGAAAAAAATTCTGCGGTACATAATAAGGAAAGTGGGTAAGAGATTCTAACACACACAAGGCATATTGAAGCTAAGAGAAGCAGAAGAAAACAGCGAGGGAAATACTTAGCAAGTTTGCGTGAATGGATGGTGGAATATAGATAAAGAAGGTGATGCGAAGGCGTCAGCAGTTACATAAAAAAAAGTCAACAAGTTAGAAAGGACCATTATTGCTTAGCATAAATGAGATGATCAAGTAGTCTCTGGGAAAATGAAATAAAATCAATAATAATAAATAAATAAAAAGAAAGAAATACATTTCCTGTGATGGAAAGTAATGAAGAAACCAAAAAGTGTTTTTTAGTCATCTGCGCAACTTCCAGAAAGGAGAGAACCTTTCTCTTTCCGCTTTCCAACGACAGCGTTCGAACTGTTTTGCAGTCCCGCTCATGAAGTAAGTACTTTGGTCGTTCCAACATCACAAGGCTGACTTGAGCTAGACTGTTTTAACCATTGTTATCCTTACTTACTGAAACTTAGTTCAGGACGAGAAAAAGAGAACGGACATAGCCAAGAGATATTGGAAACTTTGTTTCCCTACAATTTCTACAAAGAAAGAATGAATTGTACGTAGCAGAAACTCATATTTTTGTTTGCTTCTTCTTTGCTTATATGTGAACACGCAACCACTAAAAATACACGCAACACACAAATTTTGAATTCCATAACACAGTGTAGTGCAAAAATACCACATGAATGAACGTTTTAACTTGAAAATCGGCATTAGATGCCATGGATTTTATCTGGATTGTAACATCAACGACTGATAGCAGCGAAGAATATGCAACTACCAGAAAAATATTGGATTTTGCCAACTCTAGAATTCGGTGCACTAAATAAAGAACGAGATCTCGATGTATGAATTGCTAGTCTGTCTAGTCAACCATAATAATATGGCGTTTGCACGAGCGCATTACAAATGTCAACTTGATTATTCTTCAAAAACAGATGGAATTCGCATCCCATCTATTAATTCTTAAGTGTAAATATTTGATCCGGAAGCTGTTCTTGTCTTATAAAATCTGTACTTCTAAAATAGTGTCGTCATCTACGATAAATGCATTTTTCTTTGTAAATTTTGCCAACAGTAAAACAATCGAAAAATTATTTCTATTGAAAATTGAAAGCGTCCACGTGAATTTAAATTGTGGTGTTTTTTTTTTTTTTTTTTATTTTTATTTTTTTTTATTATATCCGCCGGGAAAATCGGAATGGATGTTCCTTGCATTTGCTAAGGGGTAAATTTTTCGCAAACTTTCAGTTTCTTTTGATGAAAAAAAAATCATATTTACAATCAATTAATCTATTGTATTTAAATTAGTAATGGTTGAAGTTGTGGGATTGTCTGTTAATGACGCCATGACAATAGTTGCTTTTGGGCATGCGTTGATGACATGAAAAACTCGACGAGTCACACGTAATGAAGAGAAATTGAAGATATATCAAACAATGGGGATATAATTGTTTGATTTACATTAAATCTAGATTTATAAGAACAGAAAATTCATATATTACATTAGTTTTATTCATAAGACTTTAGACTGGTATTATTATTAACTATAACGTTAAAGGTTGTTAGTTGTTTTAGAACTTTTCAACCGATACAGTGAGGCGATCCTGAGAGAATTCAAAGTCCCAACAGAATACATTATTTTTGGCCACAATCTTAAAAGCATGATAGGAATACAGCACAGTGTGTTTAGCAGACACAGAACGGAAACTACAAGGACTCCTACAGAAGATAGTGATGGAAAGCTTGAAGAAAGGACTAAATATAAACTGCATAAAGACAGAATGTATAATCGTTAGCAACAATTTTTTTTAGCCCAAAATGCAAATTACACATCGGAGGTACCAAAATCAAACAAGTACAAAATTTTCAATATCTGGGAAGTTTTCTAAAAGAGGGCGGAAAGTGCAACACCGAAATCCGAAAACGCATTGGGATAGCCAAAGATGTTTTCCAAATGCTAAGCAAAGTATTAACCTGCCATGAACACCATTTGGGGATCTGTTAAAATTAAACTCACTATATGTTATTCCTTGTATTTACATTGAATTGCTTACATACATTACATTTGCAGAGGTATATTTTACAACACTTAGCCTTTAAAGTTTTTATTATTAGACGTCAGAAGAAACTTTCTGTTGTAATTTTACATTTCATGAGTAGAAAAATAATGACTATTTTGAAAAGTATTTTTTTATTATCTCTAATCAATATTATTTTTTCATGTTTTATACACATATATATCTGACATTCTAGTTTCTATAAAAACGACAATGGTAACTACTAAAATTAAACAAGGAATAAATAAACTCCTAAGTATGGAACCTAGATTAATTTGTCCAACAATATGCATCCATTGTATGAATGCTGATATATTTCTCATTTTAAATATGACGCCATTCATTTAGATTGGAATAATCTCTTTGGTATGGAACCTAGATTAATTTGTCCAACATTATGCATCCATTGTAGGAACATTGACAAATATTACTTTTACATCTGGAGCCATGAATGTAGATGGAAATAATCTATTTGGTACGGAACCAAAATGAATCTGTCCAAATTTAGGCATCCTTTCTGTGAACGTTGACAAATTCCTAATCTTATATCTGGAGCCGTTCATGTAAAAGAAAAACAAATTTGTTATGGAATCTAGATCTGACTTCGTACAGAAGGTGGAAAATTCCTATTTTTCCACCTGGGTCTATGCCTATAAATAGAAATAATCTATTTGGTATGGAGCCTAGATTAATCAATCCAGATTTATGCATAGAAGTTTTGTGTAAATGGATGGTTGGACAGCGATTGGGAGCAATAACAAAAAGAACTACAAAGGATAGGAAGTTGTGAAGAGTCATGATCGGCCACGTTCTGAAGGGACACGGCGCATAGACGAAGCTATTTACCAATTAATCAGTGACGATGGTTTTATTCGTTTCATTGTTCTGTCCTGTCATCTTTATTTTAAATTAACAGAATAACACGAGTTTTATTAAAATGTTTTGTAATGACACCAAAAGACAAGGCATATTGATCTGACCAAAACGAATATATGTATGCGCTTGTGCCTTCATGCATAGTTACGCACATATCTTATTTCATTTCGAATATACTTTAAAAATCGATATCATTAAAATTGTTCGATGTCTCTGAAAACAAAAACACTAAACCTTCAAAAAGACCGGCGCCCAAATTAACTTTGAATCAACGTCAATTTGAATTCGAAGCTCGCATCACGATCGCACGTCTGTTTGATACGAGTTTTAATTTAAGAAAGCTTTCAACAGGAAGAAGTGGTTTTAGAGAAAGAATGAAAAAAAAAAAAAAATTCAAAAGATGTAAAGACATCCAACAAAGTGGAGGATGAAGGCCTGTCTGCATTTAGTCTTTACAATATTTTTAAATTAACTTTTCCTCTTCTTTATTGCACAACTATTTAGATGAGCATCCTCACCATGTGGTCTCAATCTGTACCATATCGTAAGCCCTCTGTCTATTCTCATCGACTCAGAACTTATTCTATTTACTGTTTTTACTCATTAGTTTTTTTAAACGAATAATTTCTTGATTGTTTCAGTCACCATATTTCAGTCGGTATGCAATCTGGTCTTCCACGTATAGCTTAAAGTTCTGAGATTAAATATTAATATTATTTTATTAATTAATTGAAATAGTGACTCCGTTTTAAATATACGACAGTGACGCATTGGAATAACGAAAGATGCACCCCAAAAGCTAAGGTATGTATTAAGAAACATGAAAATTTTCTTTAAAAACAAAGAAAAGAGTTGAAACGCCATGTAATAACAATTCTCCCATACAGCAGAGAATACTGAACAATTTCATCACGGGGGAAGAAAGACTTGGGATAACAGAAGGAGTCTGAGAAAATCATAGACGCTCAAAATGCTCACTCCAGACGGTGTGAGGTGGGGGGGGGGCGTTTTTGCCCAGACACAGCTTTTAATAAATACTGCTCCTTTTGTGGTTAAGATATTGATTTAAAGACCCAGATATGTTACTAAAAATTGAGTATCCTGAAAAAAATATAATACTTTAGAAATAGAATGATGTCAACAATATTTGATAATAAAAATGATCGAATTTAGCAAATATATTTTATCATAATGTTGTCGGCAAAGTTGATGGTAAATATATACAAACCAAATCTAGGGACTCCTCAATCCTTTTAGAGGAGCTCCTTCCTGGTTGACCTCCACCACTTTCTATCTCTGGACATACTGGGCCATGTAAAGCCAAGGTACTGAGTGTAAGATCATCACTCCATTTTATTTTTGGTTTCCCTAATTATTTGCTCCTGCCTTTGTTGTCCGGTCTGTCGCTCTAATAGTCCATCTATTGTTTCCGAGAAGAAAGACGTGGCCAGCCGATCTATGTTTGTCCTTCTTGATGGTCACTCTAATCTACTGTCGAATCCAGATGTTGTTTTTCTGTCACTTTGAGGTGATGCCGAGCACGATTCGCTCCATTTTACGTTGGGACACTGTAGTGGTGGAGTCGAGTATCCATGTCTCACTTCCAGGAGTCATCACCGGTAGAAAATTAAACAACTTTTTCTTGGTGACTTGCGACTTCTCCTGATGCTATAGATTTTTCCAAAAGCCGCCCAGCCAAGCACAGTCCTTCTTCTGATATCCGGAAATAGGGTACCATCTCTTCTTTACGAGGTACAGTGTAACCCGGATATAAGAGACCCGGATATAAGAGAAACCCGGATATAAGAGAGATTTTCTCTGGTCCCAAATTAGAGCCTGTGTTAATGTATATAAAATAGACCAAACCCGGATATAAGAGAAACCCGGATATAAGAGACTTCTTCTCCGTTCCCGACAACTCTCTTATATCCGGGTTACACTGTACTAATAATATTAGAGTTTATTGAAAAAATGAAAATGAAACAGCCAAGCGAAAGTGTATTGTTTTAAAAAAGGTAATCTTTTAAAAAATGCATTTTTAAAACGTTTTGTAAAGGGATAGTGGAATTTTTGAAATTATGCTTTACATAGCATATACAAAAACTTGAAACGCTAAAAAGGTAAGTATAATTCAATAATTTTAATTTAAAGTTGATTGTTTGCAGCATGAATACGGGTTCAAAGAGCATATTTTTACGGGTTCAAAGAGCATATTTTTGGTCGAGCCCACGGGCTCGGAGATCCCACGGGCTCAGAGATCCCACGTTAAACCGGCCTTGTGCCACATGATGCCCTCGTGGGTGGTGACTAAATACTGTTCAGTCTGAAGTCGGCCGACCGGCTGATTGGTTGAATTCTCTGCCTTCGGGCGGGGAGGAACCCGGGCGAGACTACACCGAGGAGCGGAGTCTCTTTCGGGGAGGTAAACCGACCCTGAACCCGTTTATACGGGTTCAAAGGGCATATTTTTGGAGATCCCACGGGCTCGGAGATCCCACGTTAAACCGGCCTTGTGCCACATGATGCCCTCGTGGGTGGGGGTGTCTAAATACTGTTCAATCTGAAGTCGGACGATCGGCTGACCGGCTGATCGAATGAACTCTCTGCCTTCGGGCGGGGAGGAACCCGAACGAGACTACGCCGAAGGGCGGAGTCTCTTTCGGGGAGGTAAACCGACCCTGAACCCGTTTATACGGCTTCAAAGGGCATATTTTTGGCCGAGCCCTCGGGCTCGGAGATCCCACGTTAAACCGGCCTTGTGCCACATGATGCCCTCGTAGGGGGTGACTAAATACTGTTCAGTCTGAAGTCTGGAGTGAGGTCCGTCTGGAGTCTGTCATACAGTCAGAGCTAGCGAGTCAGTCAGTCGAGTCAGAGGCAGTCCGAAACTGAGTCACGTTCAGACAATTACTACCTGATTGTTCGTACTAACACTTTCTACTTCTCTGTATATATTCCTGTTTATAATATATCTGTGTTATTCCATACCTGTGTTCGAGTTCTTTATTGGTTCTACCCGTGGACTATCACCCGGGGTACAAGGAACCGGACTATAACAGTTATTTAATGTCGACAATTTTTGTTGCTGATAATATTTATTTTTTTCCAAAACTGACTTACTGGTAATATTTTTTTCCTTCAAAAATTTATTTCTGCTAATATTTTTTCAAAAACGTATAGCTGGTAATTTTTTTTTCCAAAAAGTGTATTGCTGGCAATATTTTTATTTTTTAAATGTATAGTTGGTAAGAATTGTTTCCTCAAAGTTATTGTTCGTAATAATTTTTTTTGTTAAGTATTTCTGGCATTAAAACCTATATTTACATTTTCATATTACTCTGACTCCATTTCGGCGACCAACCATTTGCACATAGCTGGAAAACCAGGGAATTATAAAACCTCCCGAACAGAGGCTTTGCTGTCGGATGTAGTTTATCATCATACCCAGGACGGGAATTATTTTTAGATGCTTTATCCACGGTCATGAATTCAAAGCAATCCTTCTCTTAGACCGGGTTTCGCCCACGGCTCGGGAGCTCAGTCTATTCTGCTATTTAACCCTTAGGTGTGGGGGGGGGCAAGGAAGATGAGCTGGATTAATAAAATTTCCAAGAATATTAGTGCTGGTAATTTTTTTCTGTGCAAAATCTATTGCTGGTACTATTTTAAAAAATCCATTCTGGTAGTATTTTTGCTTTTTTTAAATTTTTTTACAGAAATGTATTGCTGTTATTTTTATACTTTCATTGTGTTTTAACCCCAGTTTGAGGGTTAAATACTTGCCCATAATAGTGACTCTAACAGGTGCTACGACCCCGAGTCAGGGTGGACCTGGGGCCAACAGTAAATAAGAGGTGGTTTCACGCTCCTCAAAATATCCCGACCAGAGTCCTTGCTGCCGGATGCTGTTTAATGTCATACCTAGGAAAATCTCATACGTAATTCATGTTACAAATTCATGACGGTCGTCTTCGAGTATAGAATCCAGAGGTTGGCAGTGAATATTTCGGAGACAATAGGAAAGCGTAGTTCAGGTTCGCAGTGGATATCGTAGCAGAGCGTAGTTCTTCCTTCTGGCATGTTCGCCTGACAAGTTGGCTCTGGTCATTCCGGTAGGGTAAGCAAAGATGGCCGCCTTTATACACGACGGATACAATGTTCTGCGGCTTCTGATTGGTCAACCTTCTATTGGTAGACTATAAAGGGAATTAAGTCATTTTGACTAACTCACTAGTTACACCTATATATATATACACAAAAACTGTAACAATTCATAGCCTGGAAATACGTAAAATTTACTAACACATCGTACATAGTCTCTGTCAAATTTGACAATGAGTATAATAGCATTCTTGAATTTATTACTATCTGAAAAATAAATTGATTGAGAGAGAGAGAGGGAGAGAGAGAGAGAGAGAGAGAGAGAGAAGACTTTATGAATTTAAACGTACATTGCCGACAGGGATACATCAAATTACAGTTAAAATAGTTAGATGTAACCGTAGGGTCTATGTTGAAAGTTTATTCCCTCGCACTTCTCGCTGGTGGAATTTCCTTCTGGCTTCTTGCTTTCCAGTAAACTTTGATCTTCAAAAACTTAAATGCAATGTCAATCGTTATCTTCCGTTTTTTTAATATCCGTACTTTTATTGCTCTCTCTCCTGAATGTTTTCTTTTTCTCATATCCTCTCACACTCAGTAACTGGTTGTGTCTTAGTAGCTTTGTTACCTTGTTTGGGAGTGAAATGATTAAAAACAGGGCAGTCAATCCACGTACTTACAGACCTATTTTGTTTTCCGTCAAATGTGACATGCCGGTAACTAGATAATTTGTTGAGAAATCTGATGACGATACAGAGAGTAGCAAAGGGCTTTAGTGCAAGTACACATTATTATATATATATATATATATATATATATATATATATATATATATATATATATATATATATAATGTATGTATGTATGTATGTATGTATACGCACACATTGGAGCATGTATAAACGTAAAACAGACATGTATAAACGTAAAAAATCTTACATTAATTCGGAGAAAGTGACAGACAGTTTCACAAGCGAATAAAAGTCACTTCAAATAAAAGCTGGGAATTTTTTTTAGTGGAATTAAAAAAAATAGAAAAGAATTTAAAAATTTTATCTTTCGCTAAAATGGATTCTGACAGAGTTTTTCTATCATAATTCGACTGGCTTTTAATACAACAATTCGTACTGGACAGAAAAAAAATCTCTAAATGTTTTTATGTCAAAGAGGAAAAAGAAAAAAATAGTGTAGACGTATCTCAGTCATGACGATGTTCACAAATCGATAAAAGAGTTTTATGCTGAGTCTACGTTTATGGTATGATAGTGGGGATAAAATGAGCGAGGAAGAGAAAGAGAGCGATATAAAGAGAGAAAGAACGGGAGAAAGAAAGAGAAAAGTTAGAAGACAGACATAAAGAGAAAAGCAAAAAGAAAGGTTAAGAGAGTCACAGAGAGAGAGAGAGAGAGAGAGAGAGAGAGAGAAAGACGAATAGAGACAGAAGGAAAAGAGAGGAAACAAGAAATCGAGAGAGATAGAAAAAGGAAAACGAAGGAGAGGATAAGGAGAGAATAAAGAAGAGAAAGAAGAGGGAAAGCAAAGAGATACAAGGGAAAGAAGTAAAGAGAAAGGAGAGACAGAGTGAAAGAAAACTGAAAAGAAAAATAAAGCAAGAAGTTAAAAAGGGAAAGAGAAAAAAAGGGAGAAAGAATGGAAGAGATAATGAAGAAGACATGATAAAAAGGAGAAAAAGGAAAGTATAATGAGCCTCGGCTAGAAACATTTTACGATATATACACACACACACACACACACACACACACACACACACACACATAACCGGATGTCTAGCCACACTGATGAGCTGTAAACAGCGAAACAGTCTGTCTGTGGATGACGTTATATATACATATATATATATATTATACGATATATATATATATATATATCGTATATATATATATATATATAGAGAGAGAGAGAGAAAGAGCGAGAGAAAGGGGGAGATAGATAGAGATAGAGAGATAGAGAAATAGATAGATAGAGAGTGAGATAGATAGCTAGATAGAGAGAGAAAGAGAAAGGTAGATAGATAGATAGATAGATAGATAGATAGATATAGATAGATATTGAGAGATATTGAGAGATAGATAGAATGATAGAGAGATAGAGATAGATAGATAGATAGATAGATAGATAGATAGATAGATAGATAGATATCGATAGATAGATAGAGAGGTAAAGAGAGGAAGAAAATTAGAGATACTGGAAGAGAGAGAGAGAGAGAGAGAGAGAGAGAGAAATGTGAACTGAAGAAAGAACATGTGAAAATGATGCTTAAAATACATTTGGGAAGAATATCTGTAAGCGAATTGATGAAACCCTTAAAAAATCCATTAAATTATAACGAGACAAATAGTTTCGTTAATTCTATTCATACTTAATTCTGCACAAGGATCCAATTATTTCATTAAGATTTAATTGATTGAACACACAATATGTGACGCTAAGCTTTTATTTAATTTTTACTTCCTATAGATTCTACTTGATCTAGCGAGCGAAGAGTTTATCGACGCAGAATATTGTGTTGAAAAGCAACAATAATCAGATGGAGTACGACTGGCAATAAAGGATGACTAATTATGAAGAGTGCATCAACTAAGAGTGTACTGATAAAAAATTAAAAAAAATAAGAAGTGGTAAAACTAGCAAGAAAATTTATCTACCAGTAAAAGTTCACCGTATTCATTTTGGAAAAATAAAAGCTAAATATAGAGCTGGAAATCTTTTTATGCTCGAAATCCTCTCAAGACTGTGAGATACTTGATAGCATTTCTGACAACATAGACAAGGCTCTCTCCCTCCACCCGTCTGCTCACATTTTTGTGTTTGGAGACTTTAACGCCCATCACACTCTGTGGCTTAAGAATGCTACTACTGACCATGCAGGCATTCAAACGCTTAATTTTTCAATCTCCCATTCCTCACACAGATAGTTAACTTCCCCACTCGTTTTGCCCTCAACCGGGTAAGTAAAGCCTCTCTACTCGACCTGTGCTTTTACCTCCATCCCCGAATCCTGCAGCGCCTCGCAACTATGCCCACTTGGTAACTCTGACCATGCAGTAGTATCGGTTAACATCTCCTTTAACTCCACCCCTATAAAGAACCTCCTACCACTAGAACTTCGTTCTATTATCAACGAGCTGACTGGGACGCGTTCCGTGATTTCCTCCGCGATGTCCCCTGGGATGGAGTCTTTAAGCTCCCCGTCCAAGAATGTGCTTCTGAGGTCTCTTCCTGGGTTAAAGCTGGAATCGACGCTTTCATCCCATCAAGGAAATATAGGGTTAAGTCGAGCTCCTGCCCCTGGTTTTCGGCTGCTTGCTCAGCCGCCATCGCCCATAGGAACCACTACTTCCACCTATACCGTAGCGACATGTCTGACTGCAATAGACGTCTCTTTGCCGCCGCCCGTAACGATTGTAAGCGTGTCCTAAATGATGCTAAGTCACTATTTGCGGCTCGAATGAAGGAACGTATTGCATCTCGCAAATTTGGCTCCAAAGATTATTGGCGTCTCTGCAAGAGTGTATTGAATAATTGCAAACCCTCTATACCTCCTCTATTCAACCAGTTCGAAGTCTTGACCTCCTCTACCGACAAGGCTGAATGCTTTGCTCGGAAATTTTCATCAACTCGACGCTCGACTCTTCTGGTGTACCCATACCCGACTTCCCTCTTAGAACTGAGGCCATATTGAGTGGGTTAAACATAACCCCAACCTTGGTACTGGGCGTTATCTCCAATTTAGATCCCAACAAGGCGAGTGGTGGAGATGGGATACCAGCCATTGTCTTAAAGAAATGCGCGCCTGAACTGGCGCCCGCCCTTTCGAAACTATACAACTACTGTCTCAAGGAATCTTGTTTTCCTGACTGCTGGAAGTCCTCTTCGATCGTTCCTGTCTTCAAGAACTCCGGCGACCCCTCTGACCCTTCCAACTACCGTCCTATCAGTCTCCTTCCCCTCTTCGGCAAAATCTTCGAAGCTCTAATCAATACCGGGGTGGTTAACCACCTCACATCCAATAATCTGCTCTCAGACAAGCAATATGGTTTCCGCTTTGCCAGATCTACAGCCGACGTGCTCACAGCCATCACGGAAACAGTCTACCGAACTCTCCAAAATAACGGGGAAGCCCGTGCCGTAGCACTAGATATCTCCAAAGCATTTGATAGGGTTTGGCACGCCGGCCTTCTCCGCAAGATCCAGGGTTATGGCATTACGGGTCAATTATATAACGTAATACAATCATTCCTGTCAAACCGTGAATTGAAGGTCGTTCACAACGGATTCTCCTCCAGTTCCTACCCCACGAACGCAGGTGTTCCTCAAGGCTCCATCCTAGGCCCCACTCTATTCCTTATCTATATAAATGACCTTCCTGACGCCGTAACTTCTCAAGTCGGCATCTACGCGGATGACACCACAATTTATTCCTGCCTCAAAAACAAATCCAGTCTCGCTGACAAAACTCACCTTGCCGTGCGCCTCGAAAAGGACCTCCAATCGATTGTGAATTGGGCATGATTTGGCTGGTCAACTTCAACGCTTCGAAGACAAAACTGCTCTCTATTAATCACCACAGAGAGCCTTCCCTTCTCTCCATTAAAATGTCTGACGCTCAACTTCCCGAGAGCAACTCTCTGCGGCTTCTCGGTCTCACGTTGACTGCTGACCTGAGATGGAATAATTACATCGAGTCAATTGCCTCGTCCACTGCGAGGAAAGTTGGCTCCCTGAGCCGTGCTAGGAAGTTTTTCTCCCCTGAGTCGATCCTCCAGATATACAACCACAATTCGCCCTTGCATGGAGTATTGCTGCCATATATGGTCTGGCGCCCCTTCTGTTTGCCTCAGGGTTCTTGATAGGCTCCAGAAGCGGATATGCAATATGGTTGGCCCTGCCCTGGCGTCTCGTCTACAGTCACTTTCTCACAGACGCACCGTCGCCTCCCTCTGTCTGTTCTACAAATACTTTCATGGAAATTGCTCCGAGGAACTGCATTCGCTGGTTCCCAAACTTCATGAGTTCAAGCGCCCTACGAGGCTGGCATCCCGCTCTCACCCCTTCACTGTCGAAACTCATAAATGTAGCCGTCTCTTCTACTCTAATAGCTTCATGTCTCGCACCTCTCGCCTGTGGAACTCTCTTCCCTTCTCCTGTTTCCCTGAGAGTTATAATCTCCAGCTATTCAAGTGTAATGTCAATCGACATCTCCAGTTGCCTTAATCTATCTACTACCCTCATCCTTTCTTCTATCACTCCTATCCGATCTTCCTATTTTCTGTAACCCCTTGCGTCCTAGTGGCTCCCCGCCTTGCTTGGGGTGAAATGCTTAAAAAAAAAAAAAAAAAAAAAAAAAAAATTTGCACAATAATAAGAACAATAAGAACAGCAACAGCAGCAGCAACAACAACAACAACATAAACAACAACAACAACAACAATAATAATAATAATAACAATCATAAAATTGTTTGTTTGAAGAAAATTGAAATAAAAATATTTACTGTATAAACAACTCGTATTCTTAAATATCTGTCTATATCTCTGAGATGAGGTATTATGATTACTTGCATTCTTAACGTTATTTGGACTGTAATTATCATCTTCATTGCCATATTCACAACGTTTCGGCCGTTGTACGCTCTGGCCTTCTTCAGGTGATTGAAATTTCGAATCGAACCCTTTTTTTCGTTTACCGGGGGGGGTAGATTGTTCTAGTTCCACGTGCCATGCCTCTTCCGGATGTTATTAGTTATTTCCGTTTAGCTCAACTCTCCAAGTTTGGTTCACCACTGCTGTGGCCTGGTATTGAACTCACAACTCTTTGGGTTTAGTCACTTGATCCAACCAACGTCTTTATCCACTGGGCCATCGTCAAGCAAGAAGATAAGAACAAATGAAAGAGAAAAAAGGGAGATAGAAAGCTAGACATAATGAAAAAAAGACAAGATAAAAAGTAAAAAAAAAGTAAAGTGTATATATATATATATATATATATATATATATATATATATATATGAAGAAAAATATACTGAAAAAAAACAAACAAAAATCCTAATATGCAATTATGTTGTTTTAATGTTTAATGTCAACGTCGGACGTTTCGGTCTAATAGACCATCTTCAGGACATATTCATAAAACATAATTAACATAGACCATATACAATTCAACATGAAAAAGACGATGGACATAAAAGCAACACCAATTAATTAATTAATGTTAATTATGTTTTATGAATATGTCCTGAAGATGATCTATTAGACCGAAACGCCCGACGTTGACATTAAACATTAAAACAACATAATCGCATATTAGGATTTTTGTTTGTTTTTTTTCAGTATATTATTCTTCATACTGTCGGATCTATATCCATATACATATATATATATATATATATATATATATATATATATATATATATATATATATATATATATATACACGCACACACACACATACGCACACGCACATACATACATATATATATATATATATATATATATATATATATCCAGAAACCCTTAATGAACCTCGGCTAGAATCATCGCTGATGTGTACCAAAGCAACCAGTAGATGCTTCAAGATTTTACTACTGTTGTTATTCATGACAATAGTAAAAAAAGGAAATAGGAGGAGGACCTCTCCCACTGAACGTGATGGCCCACCATGATATGGATATATCCAGCCCCCACATATAGCTAAATACGAACTAACTATAATCCTGACACAACGAAAATCGCATCAGTCGTCACGTGAGCCAACAAGGACCGTGATCTTCAATGAGGAACCAGACTGGGATCGAAAAGTCTTCAACTGGAACAAACTCTACCCAACGAAAACTAGAGGAAAACCAAGTCGAGGACAGCCCCACAAAAAGAACTAAATGGTCTAGAGAAATCATTGATGTAATGATAGCCTTTTACACCGCTACGGTAAATCCGACAACGACCAAAGCCGCCTATAATATCTGGTGAGAAAAAACATTCCTCAAACAGAGTAAACTTCGATGCCAACAAACTAACCAATGTCAGACATGACATTATCAGGAAAAAAAAAGAATACCTTGTATAGAACTCGAAAGTATCCGAGAAAACATCAAAAATAGACTAATCGTTAACATCGAGGGGCTAAAAGCCAATAACCCAGAGGACACACAAATAGAAAACAATTCTAATAATCCTTCTGAGGTACACAAGAAAATAAAAAAAGATAATGACGAATATGAGAGAGAAACAGAGATGTCAATAAACATCCGATATAAATGAGAGAATGTAAAGGAAATGTCTTTCGAGCAAATGCCGGCAATTCCAAAAGTAAGAAAGAACTTTCAAGTGAAGGGAACCATCAACCTTGCTAACCAAGCAATTAGAAAAAGGAGGGGTGAAATGGAAAGACCGATGGACCTAATAGAAATGAATCATCTTATATACGCAGTCACGGCAACGATTGCAGAAACAATAGGTAAAAAGTAAAAACAACGTAAACGAAGAAGAAAAAACTTTAGCTTGGAAAGAAACCAAAATAAATAAACTACGAGGGTAATTGTCACTTTTAAATGAAGTAGACAACGGTTCCAAATTGAAAGAAAGAAAAAGGAGACAACTGAAACGAAGCCTTGACATGAAGGATAAGACTGACGTAGCAAAAGTTAGAGAGAAGCTGAAACAGCAAATTCAAGTGAAGGCACAGAGAAGCAAGCGTTATGAAGAAAGAAACAGATTCTTCTGACAAAACAAGATCCTCAAAGAATAGACCATAAACTATACCGAGAACCTTTGAAAAATAAAATAGAGATAAATGAGCCACTTAATATCCAGGATGTCGAAGAGTTCTGGTGTAAGATGTGAGAAAACTGCAAAATGCACAATGAAGAAGCTACACAGATCAAACAGCAACAAGAACAACATACAGATATAGAGTGCCGAAAATGGCCGGATATCAATATTACTGAAACAACCGCTACCATCTGCAAAACCCAAAACTAGAAAGCAACAGGAATAGATCATATAGCCAATTTTGGGATAAAAAAACCTATCTAGTATATTACATTAGCACCCACTAAGACGACCTCGCACGGGTATACAATGATATAATCATAAACCCAGAAAAATACCCCAAATGGCTCACGTAGGGAGTGACATACCTACTCCCAAAAAACAGAAGAGACACAGAACCCGAAGAACTATAGGACCATCACCTGCCTACCAATAATGTGCAAGCTCCTCACTTCTATCATAACCGAGAGGACATAAAATATCCTTGAGGAAAACAATTTACTTCCAGCAGAATAGAAGGCATGTTAAAAAGGAAGTTACGGATGTTAGGACTAACTAATTATCAATAAAACAATATTGGAAGAGGTGAAAACAAAGAAAAGAAACTTATCGACAGCATGGATCGATTACAGAAAGGCGTTCGACAGTGTTTCACACCCATGGATAAAGAAGAGTCTAAAAATATACAGAGTTTGCCATACAAGGGTCAATTTCATAACGGAGAGTATGAAAAACTACACTAAATGTAAACCATATTAAACGGGTCATTAACATAGAGACCAATCTTCATGAAAAGCAGGATCTTCCAAGGAGATTCATTGTCACCACTACTCTTTTGCCTTGCATCTTAAAACGTTTGCCAAGGCTGACAACCAGAAGAAAAACCTACTCACCATTGTCAAAACCTTCAAAGAATATATTAGGATGGAGTTCAGAATCGACAAATGTGCCAAAGCCATCTTCAAAGGCGGTAAACTAGAATCGAAGTAAATATTGCCAATAAAATGATAGCTATCAACACCTTAACTATCCCTGTAGTAAATTATAGCTTCAACATTATTGAATGGAAGTTGAATGGCATTAAAAGATTGGATGTCAACACCAGAAAAATGCTTACCCAAATGAGGATGCACCACCCGAAATCAGATGTTGATAGGGTGTAGGTACCAAGAGTTTTAGGAGGCCGATGTCTAATCCAATTTTGAAAAAAAATGGATCACATGACGACATCAATAATTCCAGTTATAGTTGGAGCCCTCGGAATGATTGATAGATTCCGATAGACTCCTTGAAGGGATTGCCTTAAAGTAATACAAAAAAATGTACTCACAAGTACAGTGCACACATTATAAAGAGTTTTATCTATGTAAAATGTGTGTGATCTTAGTTTTTTTTTGATCAATGGGAAATGTCATGAAACCATTTCTGACCTTAGGTATGTGGCTGGGTCCCAGAAGGAAATGTGTATACAACAGAAATCTAAGGAAATAATAATAATAATAATAATAATGGGCAATTTACTGACATAAAGGTTTGTGATAAAAAGCAACAAAAACCAGATGGAGTAAAATTAGGATTAAAATAACAGAAATAAAAACGTGTGTATTGAGGGAGGCACGGTGGAGTAATGGATAGCGGCTCGGATTGAGGAATCGGAGAGCCGAGTTCAAATTCCATTTGAATCCATTACATTTACTTATGAAAAGTATGGACAGACCGGGTCTTGGATGGCAACTGGCCTACAGCAGAAAGAAATAGCAGCCTACTGCGGTTGCCATTTCGTCAGTCATGTATCGAAAGACACATGATCGCCTAAGCATGCATGGCGCACAACTGTCTGTATTGACCCAAAGTGTTGCAATAAAAAGCAACAAAAATAAAATGGAGTAAAACTACTAATAAAATAAAAAAGTACAATGAAGAGGACATCGACCTGGTGTTGTGATAAAAAAATCAATAAATATAGTTGTCGAGAAGAGACATATTCATACGTCTTTCCCAAGGGTATTTGAGCGCCAGTAAATGCAATGAACTCGACTGGAATTCGATCACGACTTCCTGATTTCTCATACCGTATATCCACTACGCCACCCGCACATCCTTAAAGTCATTTAGAATGAAATAAAGTTGAAACAGAAATCTGTGTAAAAGGAACCATTACATTTCCTGATATATTGTTCTTGGGGTAATGATTAACCTTTAAATATGAACTGTGACTTTTGAAATATTGTCCTGAAGAAACGAGATTCAAAATAAAAAAAAGCATCAATAAATCCATGAAAATCACTTGTAACAAGAGTGAAACAATTCTAACGATTTAGTTCTATTTCCACATTTTTTTCCTATTATTACGTGAGAATCACAAATGAAAAATTAATTGAAAATGGAATCAGTAACAGTATCACTTAATTAACTATGAACTGCGGCGTCTTTGTGACGTATGCGAGTGTCTTCAACATCAATGCAATAAAACCACGCCCACATATTTTACAGTCAACTGACAAAGCAATGTACTACAGTGTTTACATTTGATAATGTCGACGTTCATTGGATTTCTCCGGAAAGTATTTCATAGCATGTTCGATTACTCAAGCACAAGACTGATAGCATTTTTCTTGTTTTTAAATTTAAGAAGTAATTGTTGAGTCGGCAAATAACTCCTCAGAATAAAATCAGTAATTAAAATGGTAACAATTTGATGATATTTCACTGAATGTTTTGACAATTTTTTTGACTCACCTCAGGCTCTTTGAAGTAAATATCAGACTAATTTTGTGTTTTTTTCCACATGTGTGTTCTTGTAAAATTGTCATTATTAAATACCCATAAAAAAGTATAAGGAAAACTGTAAAGGCATTTGTCTTTTTTATGCGCGGTGTCCCTTCAGGACTTAGTGATCATGACTCTCCACAATTTCCTGTCTATCGTAGCTCTTAATAAATTTATTTTTTTTATTATTTCTCCTAAACCTTGTTCTGTCATTTTACTCAAGCTCACTAAGTATTTTATACGATGTTTTCCTCTGTTCCTGTTGCCTTCAATATGTCTTGTGAGTATCACATTTTCCAAGCCGTCTAACCATGTGCCAATCTATTACGCACATACATACATACATACAAAAATACAAATCATATACAACGCCAAGCATTCATTGGTTAATTAATCACCACTACGTTATTATAGACAATTTACAAATCGCAGCAATGCGACAATTTTGTAATCGCTCTATTTTTATATAGTCAGTTTTGTGCACTTTTGGGAGAAACGGATCACAGAAGCTTTTTTTAAGTCTCCCCAAAGCTTGCTCGTTGATTGGCCTATGCCAACCAATCAGATTGCCTGCACGTGAAGGATAATTCTTCCCGCGCAGCGATCTGGAGCCGATAGTCACTTATTTAAACAAGAATTTTTCTTAGCTAATTAGTGAGAATTCAGCTGCCAAACGAATCCACGATAGTTGAAACCATGCGCCAAACTTCTCACTCACACACACCACTCACATGCTGAACATACCTTGTATATAATCACATAATCTTTTCTTACACAGCAATTCTTTCTCGAACTATTATTACAAGAAACTCTCATGAACATTCTTCCAGTGAACTTTGGAACACTGAAATAACAGTTAAAGAGAGACAACTCTTGTTTATTTCAACCTTTTCTTACTTAAATGCATGCTTTCTTTCACATCGTTGTTTGATATTGTACACCTTGTTAAATACTTATTTTATGTGTAACAATGTCTTTTGCTTATCCTTTTCTGTGTCAGCCCTGTTTCCTAATCTAAAGTTAAATTAAATGTGATGAAGTCCGCCATAACCTCATCATGTGCCCTAGAAATTTCATCCGTTTCTTCCTGAAGTTAAGTAAAAAGAAAGCCCCAACCTTATCCGAAATATTTGTTCCTGTCCCTTTGTGACAAACCCCTCACTTTGGTAGATGGTAAGAGCGCGGATTTGTCATCAGAAAGACGTAACCTCTGAATCAGTTTCAAGTGAATGATATCCACAATTTTGGAAGATTTTAAAATGCTTGTTTTGCCAATAACCTACGAAACAATTTTTGTGTTAAAAGATAAGTAGAAAAATATTTTCTTCATCTTTCTCTAGGAAGCGAGTCCTTTCAGGACATGGATGATCACGGCTCTCCACAATTTAAAATCATTTATAGCACTTGTTTGTCTTTTTACTATCTCTATCTATAAAAGGCAGGATGTGTGTATGTGTGTCTGTGTGCGTGTGTGTGTGTGTGTAACGAATGCACGGCTGCAATTTTCGACAGATTTGCACCAAAATTTACATGCACATGTTCCAAGTTAGCGGGAAGGCCAAGACCGACTTTGTATTTCCAAACTCCCATCGATAGTGGAAATAATCGATTTTTTCATGCTTCTACGGGCAGTTTTCATGTAGTTTGGCCATTTTCTACTGGCCAGAGTGAGAGCCTATAGCTGGCTGCCAAGAATAGGCAGGAAGATTCTATTGGCCAGCGTGAGAGCCAACAGCTGACTGACACGAATGTTAACTAGCATGCAAAAAAATCGATAGCTGCATTCGTCACAAGTGGGAAGAATTTAAATCTGCATGTCACTTTTACTCCAATTGGCCCATTCGCTTGCTTAAACTCAACGTTGATTTTGATTCCGCAGAACTGGGTTGGGGGTGAAAAAGTGTTTTTCCAGTTACGAGTCCTTTTTTAAGCTGATCGTTTTGTGTTCATTTTGTTTAGTTCTTTTTTCGTAACAGATTTAATGTTTATTATAGAGCTTAGAAAAAAAATTCGCAGTGTGAGATAGGCAAGAAGTAAGGCATGTAGCAACATCAGCGCGGCAAAGGGCACTCCTTTAAAGACAAGGAAGGGCAAACATATTTTAAGTCAAGTGATAGCGATTGCTGTATGAGTCGTACGATTTTTGAATCAAGCACGTGCAACGCCAGGCCATGCTACTAGTCACTCCTAATCGCTGTTCTGTTAACATAAACTCATTAGGTACGTTACCGATTTCCTCTTTACTTTTTGCCTTTAATATATCCTGTGAGTGTGAAATTCACCCTTTCCTTATTACGTGCTCTAGAAATTTCAACTCTCATTTTCTGATTCCAAGTAAAAATTTCCTTTTTTTCCATTTTCCTTAATGTTGGGCCGTTACTCACATGGTATTCTCAATATCCTTCCTGAGAACCATTATCATTACAAGAGTCAGATCAGACCAAAAATTGAATATTGCTGCCATATCTGGGCTGGAGGTGCCAAAACCTCATTTGCCTGTCTTGAGCCCAAAAGCGTCTATGTGGTGGTGAATTATTTTCAACACTATAAACCCTTTTTTTCGCAAGCCCCTTTAAACTCTATCGCTATTTCCATTGGAAGTGCTATATTCCTTGCTTCCACCAGTTCTGACATTTGCAGTTCGGATCCATCATGCCTCATACACAAAGATTAATTATTTTCATTCCCCTCGTAATTCCATTAGTAAGACATGAGTCCAATTGGACAGCATCTTCCCAAGAACTGCTATTTTTGTGCAACAAACTCCCGGCAAGATGTTTTCTCTATCACAATTTTCAAGTCTAGGATTAACGATCATCTTTCCTCCGTAACTTCATGAACTGCGTTTCTTACCTTCTCGTACAATACCCACACAGTAACACCCTACCTTAAGTGGCTCTTGGGACTTGTATTGGGTGAACATTAGTATAAAAAACATTTCTTTTGCCACAAGTATTGTCTTCATCTTCAGAATTCTTTCCATGAAGAAAAAAGACCCAAACTTAATAAAAACAGTTTTATCGTCAAAATATTTGTTATTATTAAGAGGAAAGACCAAAGTATTTTTTTCTTATTTTATTAAATTTTTTAATCATTTCTAACATATTGAAATTTTGGTTAAACAAAGCTTTATTATGTCAGCGGTTGGTGTAAGAATTACAATTAGTGTTTTTGCGCTTTTTTCAACTGAAAAACACATCGATTTGGAAATTCTTGTAAAAATCAAATAATTATCGGATTTTAATGAACCTTTCAGAACTTATTCACATATAAACGAAATTATTTTTTAAACTTAAAAAAATGTTTTAGGAAATGTTGGTAAAAATATATTTTTTTTTACATAGGCTACCGCCACTTAATTTCATGAAATTTTGAGAAATTAAATTTTCATTCCAAAAATTTTTATTAGTTAAAAGTAGGACTCCTTGGAGAATGTAAATCATTCAATTTTGTTTTTAAACAGGAGCACCAGTTACCAAAAATCTGCTCCAAATTGTAAACTAAAAAATGTAATTAAACTATGACGTTATTTAATTATAGAAACTTTCAATTGCTTTTATAAACACGATATATTAAAGACACTATTGTCTTAAGAAAAAAAACATTTTGATGAATAATGAATTTTTACAAGAATTATTTTCATTTTTTTAAAATTTTGATTATAACAATTTAAAAATCGTTTAAAATTCTGCATTACTTTCTTTTAGCTATTTACGAATCAAAAACTGAAAAGTTTAATAAAAGTCGTTTACCCCAAATATTTTAAAAATAATAAAAATTTTTTTTTTGGTTTAAACACTTCCATTTTTGTTTATATGATAGTTTATACATGACATTATTATTAAAAGGTCACGTGTTGTAAGAGTTGTCCTAAGTTTATTGAGAAATTCGTCTGTTTCAATTCTTTATTCATTTCTTGATTACATCTCAACACGCTTTGCAAATCACCCCTTCAAAATTTTAAACTTTTAAATAAGTTTGACTTTTTTAATTTCTATTTCATTAAATATTTTTTTTTATTTTATGTATTTTTTTTAGTGCGTGTAATATTTCCGTTGAGTAATCGTTTAAAACTTTTTTAAGAAACAACCTAAAATAAATGTTTTTTGTTTGCAGATTTTTACTTTTTTCAGCTAATTCTTTTTTATAGTATTCTAAATGTTATTAGTCTAACGTAATAAGCCCTGCCTGTTGCATCTATGTCCTGTCTCCCAGGTGTTTCTGGTCGAAAAAGGAATCCACCCGATCTTCCCCCGGTGAACTGAAGGAACCACCACTATTCGCCACGTTGTGAATTCTTGATCCGAACAGCAGTCTATCGGTCTCTCCAGAACGGTCCGGTGGGAAGGGGAGGAAATGGCTGGGTATTACGCTGAAAGGAAATCACTATTCATGCAAAAAAAAGTTTCTTGTCGTAGCCGCAAAGACATGAAAAAGAAAAAAATATGCTACTCTTTCGGTTCCTGTACAAAGAGCCGTTTTTAGGCCACTGTTTTTATGTCACTACCGAAGAATTTACACGAGTACAAAATGTCGTAACGAGGTTCACTCGTTTGGGGTCGGAAGTGACAGAGAGAGAGAGAGAGAGAGAGAGAGAGAGAGAGAGAGAGTAGGAAAATTTCTGCCTAAACAATTTCGGCTGATCTAAGGGAAGTAATTCGGGAATCTTCGTCGGAGCGTGTAATTATAGCAGTTTGGTTTCTCAGCTTTGTTGGCAAAATTAACTGGTTTCATACAGGGTCTGTTTCTATTTCTGGGTTCGGATCGAACCTCTTGGCCACGTGACAACCAACCAACCGGACCAGTAAATTTCCACAAGCCGTCTCTTCCCCGGTTCTGCGATCTGACTAACTCAAGCGTGCGGGCAGCTTATATAGAGAGAGGCGGAGCTAAACCATCTTTAGGCACCGCCCCCGAATTTTAATATGCAAATCGCCTTTGACCACCATGAAAGCTTTTCCGGTCTCCGAAACTCAGCGGGAACCCAGTTTTCAAGAGATACTAAATATCAGATTCGGCTCTCCTGCTGGGTCTTCCACAGACAACGTCTATTTAAATTTTGCCAAAACCACTTATCCCGTCTGGTTGAAATCCGCCATTCAGACCACCCAAAAGTCCAATTCGACATTTATCACAAACTTTACTTAAACGAATCCGTCTCTTAATCACTCTGGAATTATTACATGTAATTAACTAATAACTCAACCCTAGAAACAATTATTAAGAGAAAAACATGAGAAAAAAAACAAAAAAACAAACTTATTTCTGGAATTACTCCGGAATCCCTTCTACCCAAATAATTAGCACCTTCATCCTAATTCTTTAGCACTGTTGATTACTAAATCCATCTCGGGGAGGGGGGGTCTCTCTCTCTATGTCAAATTATTTTTTTCAGAAAGCAACGAAAAGCTCTAACACAATAGTAACAAAAAGTTAATAAAATATTAGGTAATTGCTAAAAATATTATGGTAATTTGTAAAAATTACGAGGTAGTTAAAAACAAAAAAAAATGCGTTCAATTAGATTTCATAATTTTATGTCAATTCTGGTCATACATACTTAGCAGTCAACACCTTAGCCTGTCAACATCATCAGTCAACACGTCAGAAAAAACAGGACCCGTGGTTAAGAAATTCTTTTATACTACGTTTTTATGCTATATGTAATTTTTGTTTCAAATTAGATTAATTTAACTTTACATTTGCTAATTTTCCTCAAATAACAGGTCACAAATATATATATATTAGTTTTGAAAGATTTTTAAAACGGATAATTAAATTTTGTTTACAAATGTCTTAAACTGTTAGAAAATGGCCGCTTGCAATTGATTTTGTGAAAGTGAGCAAAAAGTTGACATTCCAATCTATATAATTTCTATTTGAAATACACCAGAGTATTTTGCTTACTGGAAATAGTAAATTAATCATTTAGCATTCAATTTAAGCTAATATGAAATCTTCAAGAATGCTTTTTCATATAAAAAATTCATTTTAAACCTTAGGTATTCAGTGGAAGTACCTAAATTTCAGTGTCACATTTTGATGTAATTTTGGTGATGGAAGCAAACAACCAAAGATCAACAGAACTGCATTAAACCTTGGAATCAACCCAATATTATTTCATTAAAAAAGCAGAAGACACGAAGTCCCATGTGATAAAAGCCAGTATTGCGAGATGTGATATTTATATAAACTGATAACATGACAAATAAATTCTTCACCCAAGTGCAATGTTTAATTTATTTTATATTCTATATCACTCTGATGATTCTTCTTTTGAAATTCCATTTCTTTTCACGACTCTCCACGGCTTCCTATTCTTCAGTATTGTGAATTGCCATCAATGTATTAACCGAATAGTCAGTGTTAGTACTGGTGGAATTCATAAAATCTTTCTTCGAGCTCTTGGTGACGTCACTTCATATAGTGACGAAAGTGGCCAGTCATTCAGTCGGTTTACACCAGTCAAACTGAGCGGTTACATTTTTTTTCAGCCTGAGCCAAGGGGCCTGGGCTGAGGCTAAATCTTCCTTCTAAAGTAAATGTTACAGATTATAAGCACGTGGCACCGTTTATCTTTGGGAATATATCTTCCCCAGATATAGAAAGAGCATCCAGCTCGCAGTCCTCAATTTGGGAAAACCCAAGCAAGATCAGCCGTTTCCAGTTCGTAGATGAATCCGGTCCGCTTGAATGGAGTCTTAACATGGCTTCTCCAGAAACACAGAAGAATCTACATATTATATGCAAAGCCCAATCATTTCGTTCGCCTTTCACTCTGCTTGCAGTTAGATGTATGTGATATTTTTTTTATCTGCGTTTGATACATATAAATATGTATATATAGTTTGGTTTATGTCTTAGTGGTATAAAATTCTTTCTGAAAAAAAAGCATGTTTGTCATTCTTTTTCTTTTCAGTCATTCCGTCGGTCTGTGAAATATGGTGTTATTATATCATGGATATAATAATGCCATTAATGGGGGAAATAAAAATGGGAGAATAAACCTTCCATAGATCTCTCCTATTATAATGTCATTATTTTTTTGGGTTACATGTACTATTCATTTTAGTTGTTGTTGCTGTTGAAAATCCTCAAGTAATGTGCTTTATTTTATTTATTACAGTTGTTTCTTTCTGATTGTGTAGCGCCAGTCCACGAGGTTCGAAGAAGGATGACCTTCGGTAAGACCTTAAGGCTTCATTTAATCCTCTATACGAGGTTGTATATAGATATTACTAAACGGATTTGTTGTCATACATGACATCCGTGTGAGTGTCTCGATCTGAGAAGGTATAAAGAAAATGACTCGAGATTTTAATGTTTTGGTTTTCTAACGACTTGTGTTGGGCAACACTACCTTTAGCACAGTTTATTCGATATTCAATTCTCTCAGCTCCTATACTAAATTTCTTATAACTAATCCATACACCGACGTATTTGAAGGAGTTAACTATTTACTAATTTCACATCCTTAACTTTTATGATAGTTTCAGTATTGGTGCCATCACAGTTTCATTCCAATTCCATCTCAGGTTTTCTTTTGGAAAGATTTATCTTGAGTCCTATTTCTTGAAATACTTGGTAGAGGGTGTTGATTTTTTGTTCAAAATCATTCTTATCTCAACTATGAATACCTACGTCATCAGCATTGCCACTTTACATAATCAGTACATTGGCCTCGGAAGGGAAATCAATAATAACAGACACATATAAACATATACACAGATATGTACATTAACACCCTTACAAGCATACATATTACTAGGTATGACGATAAACTACATCTGGCAGCAAGGCTTCTGGCCAGGATATTGGAGGTTATGAGGAGGGTGGAACAAAACAAATCAGCCATTAAACAACCAACGTGAAAGAATTCTTTCATGATATGTATCCATATAATATCCTACAATTTCTTGATGAAATCAAACTTTATTCCAAAATATAACTACAATATAAAACACACATATCACCGCCTCTGTTAATTATATCCACACAAACATATATGTGCACAAAAGCTGAGTATTATCTACCATGTATTCAATTGCGAAAGCAGAATGTCATGTTTTTATTATTTTAAATCTACCAAGAAAATTAAATTTCGGCATTGAATGATCCATTAGTTGATATCAATCAACAAGCACACACGCACACCTATATACATATATGTTTTTCCTGTTTATTCTTGATGAGATATGTAGACCGCAACTATACCAAATGTTGCTATTGTAGTTTCTTCAGTCTGCTTTATTACTTATCCGGAGTCTTTCTTCTAAAGTGACTGTCAGCGAAGCTACAGTGCCGTGTATGCCCTACTATTTAATCCATATTTTATGGGGGAGAGGGAGAATGCATGTATTCATGCTTTTCTCAAGGACAATAGTGAACGTAACGAATTAGGTCGGAATTTGAACCCGTCTCGATTAATCTGCTTTTTGTGAAACGTTCGTTAACCGTCTATCCATAATTCGATGTTGATTACGGTTCCAGTATCCCATTAGGATTGTAGGGGCGCCACATGTACTGCAGCTATGACACTAATATGTGCTTCTAGAACAATTTAGCATATCGAAACACATTCTTCTTTGTCTTGTTTTGAATTCAAAGCTGTCTCTTCTCCAACACCGGTTACTCTATGTTGGAGGAACAACAGTATCAGTGCGAAAATGAACACAACAGACCAGGTAGCCATTTTAACCCTAGTCGCCGACTTTCTGCGTCGATAACCGTTACATTATCGAATATCCAAATAGTAGGCATGCCTAGGGCAATAGAGCTAAAAACAAGCCCATCCATCTGCAGACTGATTTTAAAATCTGCTCGCTTTACCAGAGCTAACAAGTCCAGTCTACTCTACTATTTACTTTGTAGTTGGAGAAGATGTTTCGTGCCTTTCTCGACAGTATTAAGGCTAAGTAAACGAAACATGACTCAGTCAGAAGTTGAAATCGAATCACCGATATCAAAGCTGATAGCTGTTAGGTCTAATGCAAATCAACTCTCCGATGGTAGAAACCTTTCAAATGACTTTTTGAAGAAATTATTCTTTTAAGGAAGTTAATAGCAAGGATTTTCTTATTCAGTGTTATATATGAAAGAAAAAGAAAAAAGCTCAATCAGACTAAGCACTTTGGATATTTAATTATCTGTCTATATCTCTGAGATGAGGTATTATGATTACTTACATTATCCTCATCTTCATTTCCATATTCACAACGTTTCGGCCGTTGTACGCTCCGGCCTTCTTCAAGTAATTGGAATTTCGAACCGAACCCTTTATTTTGTCCACCGGGGTACATTGTTCTTGTTCCAGGTGCTATGCACTTTACGGGTGTCTCACTAAGTTTCCCTTTAACTCATCTCTCCAAGTCTTTTGGTTCACCACTACTGTAGCATGGTATTGAACTCACAACCCTTTGGGTCTAGTCACTGGATCTAAACAACGCCTTTATCCACTGGGTTATGAGTCCTTGAGGCCGAAACGATTTGAATATGGCAATGAAGTAGACTTTATTTTAAAATAAATATCTAACCCTTGTAAATAGATCTCTGACATTAAAATCTATAATGTGTTATAATCATATAAAAAGACTTAATGTTTTTCTTGTGAATACGTTATTAATGTTTGATATCATTTCACCCCAAGCAAGGCAATGAAGTAAACCACTAAGACGCAAGTGTTAGTCAGTTGAGAATATGAAAAAAAAATGATTAAGGAAAGAAAATAATAAAATGACAGGAATTAAGAAGACCGAAGATAACAATTGACATTGCATTTACTTTTATGAAGATCAAAGTTGACTGGAAAGCGAGAAGCCGGAAGAGAGTTCACAAGCGAGAAGTGCGAGAGAAGAAACTGTTAGCATAGAACTTACGGTTATATCTAGCTAGAAAACAGCATGGCGTAATGAAAAAGTCTACAAACTAAAAATAAAGTTTTATCGTCAAAATGTTTATGTTATTATTAAGATGAAAAACCAAAGTATTTTTTGATTATTTTTTAAATTTTTTTAATCTTTTCTAACACGTTCGAAATTTTGGTTAAGATCTTGTTTTGTTTATGTCATCACGGTGGCATAATAATGACAATGATTTTTTTTAGCCTTTTTCCGTTGAAAATACATTGATTTGGAAATTCTTGTAAAAATAATATAATTCTCCGATTTTAATGAAATTTGTAATGACCTATTCACAAATGAGTGAAATTATTTTTGAAATTTTTTAGGAAATTTTGTTTGAAAATATTTTTTTTACATATGTTACCCCCCCCCCACTTACTTAATTTCATGAAATGTCGCAAAAAACCTTTCTATTTTCTGAATTTTTATTCGTTAAAAGTAGGATTCCTTGGAGAATGTAAATTGCCTAATTTTTTTTCAAACATGCACTATTCTAACTGAAAATGTGCTCTGAATTGAAAAATAATGAATGCAATAAATTATAATATATAATTATTTAATTAGAAAAGCTTTAAATTGCTTTTGTAAATTTGTTATATTAAGGACACTATTTTCTGAAGAAATAAAATTTTTCCGATGAATAATGAATTTTTACAAGAAATTTTTCATTTTTTAAAAATTTTAATTATAATAATTTATAATAGTTTAAAATCGTGTAAAATTCTGTATTAGGCTATTTCCTGGACGTGATATATTAATTAAGTGGAAACGAAATTTACGAATCCAAAATTGAAAAGATTAATAAACGTAGCTATATATACTATTCTATTTTTAAAATAATTAAAAATTTTTTTTTATTTAATTTGCTCCCATTTTTCATCTATAAAAAGCTAAACATGACATTCTTATGAAAAGGTCACGTGATCTAAGAGCGTTGTCTCTTTACAGAGAAATTAATTTAAGAAAATTTTATAGTATTTTAATTTTTTATTTTTGCATAAAGCATCTTCGAAAGATAAATTTTAGATAATTGCGGAAAATATATTCATTTTAAAAATTACTAGGTAGTTACCCCCCCCCCCAAAAAAAATGCGTCTACTTATATTTTGTACATTTTATATCAATTCTAGCCTGCCATACTAGTTGCCATCATTTCGTCAATCCATCGAACATTGCTTCAGATAACACAGCCAATCAATAACGAATGCTTGCATATTACAAGTAACATTTATTTCAAATCCGATTAATTTAACTTTAAAATTTCTAATTTTACTCAAATAATGTGATATATATATATATATATATATATATATATATATATATATATATATATATATATATATATATATATATATATATATATATATATTTGGAAGAGTTTTAAAATCGAAAACTTTGTTTTGTTTACAAATTTCTTAAAATGTTCTTAAAACCGGCCATTTTCTTAAATCGGCCGAAAAGTTGAGATTCCAATTTATATAATTTTTTTAAAAATACACCTGGATATTTTACTTACTGGAAATAATAAATTTAATCCTTTAGCTTTCAATTAAAGCTAAAGTGAAAACATCAAGAATGCGTTTTCATTTTTAGATATTAATTTTAAAGCTTAGGTATCGAAAATTTATGCCGAAAAAGTAGAGGTACCTCCATCTAACCATTTCAGTTGTAAAATGATGAGACTTACCGCCAGTCTGTTACAGCGCGGAAATTCATAAAGTCTAGGTACAATAGAGGGAAATTCATCAGAACAATTACCAAGTATTTATTGAAAAGACACAGCGAAGCCAAGTTACGGGGGTAGGAAAAGAAACTGAAGACTGAATGAAAACGGCTATCTCCTTTAGGATCAGTTAATCAATAGTCCTGCACTTCAACCATTGACCCACAACCGCAGTTCTCTTCTAACGTAATGATCACATTGGGTTAATTTAAAATACACTTGGGTTCTTTCTCGTTGTAAGTTCATATTCTCATTCATCCATGACTTTGGACGAAAAGTGCGTTCATCTCCATCAGTTCAAAGTCTGTCTTAAGAAGCTTGCCAAGCGCTTTTCATCTTCGCTCGGTTAAATTGTTGCCAATCATAAACCATCGGCGAGAAGACGTTTGCAAACTTCCGGCGACCACTTGATAACTAATGGCGTCTTATTTCGTCACCTCGTCTAAAGGCCACTCTGATCGGCACTTGTCTCGTTCTTCGTATTTGTCGATTCAAGTGTAGAGCAACAATTAGTCTGTCGGAAGAACTTGCTTTAACACAGCAGGTTAGAACTCCCTGGCAAAGTTACAATTACTTACGTGTCTGGCTATCATTCAAAGCTTTAGGTCAGCTGTCTAAATAACAGACGTTGCTTCCTTCTTGTCGTTGTTATGAACTAATCAAAGCCGGAATAAGATTTTCAAGTCAAGGGAGGTACGTTAACAATTTGGATGTCATGCAGGCATAATTCGTGCTATGAAGGAAGTAGTTTTAATTTTCTGTCAGCTATTTTTTTGCGAAGTCCGACCATAATAAATGAAGTCTGGGGAGATAACTTTTGCCGATTTAAAACAGTTAACACTTTCAGCTTTCCCATTATAATTGTTCTTTCACGTTGTCTATGTGTTGCTTTATAGTCGATCGTAACGATGTCGTTATGAAAATAAAATTCGGTCTCTTTGATCAAAGCAGCCATTTAGTAGAGCTGTGGTAAGACACGCACCTATAAATACGTGGGAATTCCAATACACGCATAGGTACGTGCGCATATGTGTGTACGTTGTTTTCATGAACTTGTGGAAAAATATATTAGTGCATGTCTGTAGGTAAAAGCCGACCAGTGACGACTTTGGTCCTGGAGAGTATTTCTTTTCATAAAATCAGTGTTATATATATATATATATATATATATATATATATATATGTGTGTGTGTGTGTGTGTGTGTGTGTGTGTGTGAGAGAGAGAGAGAGAGAGAGAGGGAGAGAGAAAAGACAAAAAGTAAAACCAAACGCATTTCTTTCTCTGATGGACATTATAAAGGTAAATAAATGAAGTTTATAAAGATTTGCTTTTTTTGTCTTTATTCATATTGACTTTTCACGGATTTAACACACACACACAAACGCACACAAACGCACACAAACGCACACACACACACACACACACACACACACACACATATATATATATATATATATATATATATATATATATCCATCCGAGGGGCTACTGCAAAATTCTCGAACTTCGCAAGATCTGGCTAAACATGAGAATTATCTAAAATCCGTTCTTAGACCAGTTGAGAACTTTGTAGCAGATTTTGTGCTTGAATAAAGACATACACACACACACACACACACACACACACACACACACACACACACACGCGCGCGCACATATATATATATATATACTACATTGAGGTTCACGCTTTATAAGGTCTGGGGGCCACTCGAGGTAGATGGTTACGTTTGAATGCCATTTGTGTGTATAGTAGAGGAAGATAACGGTTAACTCTAGCCACGAAGAGGTTAAAATTGTAGTGATCGGGGAAACATCTTGCTGGGAGTCGGTTCTACATGTCAGCGGTTCGCGGGAAGAAGCTGCTTAAGTGGAACTTAATCCTCATCACCCGATGGAATACGGAAGAAATACGGGTGGTTTGCTACTATGTAACTATAGCAACGGTACAGTTCGTACGGGTACTTTCTGTGGAAGTAGCGGTAGAGCAGCGAGAATTTTGCCACATCCCACCTGTGGGAGAGAAGTTGAAGGGTGGAGAATAATTCGTCACCCACAGTGGCTCGGAAACTCTTTTGAACTCTATCATGACTGGAGAGTGAGCTCTGAGCAGTTTCCTCCCAAATATGACAACGGTATTCCATTTTTGGCCTGATCTGGCTCTTGTAAAGATAGAAGAACGTAAGAGGAGTCAGCTACTTACTGGAGCGGCGCGGAGGACATACCATTTTACTTTCATCCTTAGAAATAGATCATATGTATAATATCCACTTCAAGGTCAGTGTGAGTTTGAGGGCGATCAGTCTTTTAAGTCACGGTGTTTCCCAGAGAGGACCTCCGTTCATCCTGATTGGTGATAATTTGGGATCAGATCGACGATGATGGAATATAACTAGCTTGGTCTTCGAGGCATTGAATGTATCCATCCAATTTTTACCTCATTGGGTAGTTTGTCTAAGATTGGAAGAGAGATCAATCGCCAATCTCTGACCATCGAGAGCTTCACATCGTCGTATCATCGGAATAGTTTACAAATGATCTGAATATATTCTTAGGCAGATCATTTATGTAAATCAAAAAGAGTGTAGGTCCGTGGAGTGAACCCTGGGGGACGCTTGATTTGACGTCTAGCGCTCGGAGAACTGGTCGTTAACAACTATCTTCAGGGATCTATCTGTCAGGAAGGATTTTATGGTCGAGAAGACCCTTTCAGTAATTCCATAACTTGAGAGCTTGTGTAGTAAGCCCTTGTGCCACACCTTGTCGAAGGTCTTTGAGATATCTAGTTCTACGGTGTATTTTTCGTCAAGAGCCTCATTGTGAGTGATGGTAGTTAGGAAGTCGGCAGTGGAACAGGCGACCAAAATCTGTACTGCTCATCGCTGAAGAGGTTCTTTTCTAGGTCCTTGACGACATTCTTATTGATTATGGCCTCAAAAACATAGTTACTGAAGAAATTGATGGGTCTGTATTGGGAGGGGGTGGATTGCACGCCCGCGATGTTGAAAACCGGGCATACGATTTACACTTTCCACAGGCTTGGGAAGGATTTCTCCTTCAAGCAGTGATTGAATAACTTTGCTAGGATTTGGGATAATTCCAGGTTGATATTCCTAAACACAACTAGTAGAAATTTGACCAATGGCTTTCTTAGGATCAAAGTCTTTGATAAGTCTAGAGATATCTCGTGCTGTGCTGGTAATATTACTGAGATTGTGCTGAGTGAGACGTGGGTACTTGTGGATGGGGATCGTCTTTGTCATCTAACGTTGAGTTAGAGGCAAAGATGAAGGTGAAGAAGTTCGCCTTATCTGTCGAGGAAGATATAACCTCGGAGTCATTTTTAATTGTAGGCACAGTCGCTTTACCTTTATTCGTGATTTGGTTGGTGACCTTCCACAATTCAGGGGATACATTTTGTTTCTCTTCAATCTTGGTCTGGACTGCTCCTGTGTAGCTGCTTTTAGCGTTTTCTTTTTTTGTAGCGATTGCGGGCAGTTGTGAATACAGTGAGGGCCAAACTACATAAAGATAGATATTGAAGTAGTGGTTTCAGTGAGTTATAGCCGCAGCACATTCAGGGGTGAACCCTGCCTGACTGGTTGGATTTTTTTTGGGGGGGTATAAAACTCTCCATTCCAGAAATGATCCAGTCAGTGACAAGGGCAGAAGTTTTTGAGGTAGCATGCTTGAAGAAGTTTGGGAGGGGAACTTCCATCATATAGGATCGAAAGCTGTCCTAGTCTGACTTTGCTTAGAGAAAAGTTGTTCTATGGAACGATACATACGGGGATGTGCCTTTGGTTTGGCATCAATCTGGACAATGATTAGGGAATGGTCCGACGTGCGGTTTCAGCGTAATTTTTGTCTCATGACCGTGAATGTATGTCATTATCAAGAACAAGATGTTGTCAGTGTGGTAGACAAGATTCTGTTGGCTACATCCTGACATTCTTTAGAGCGTTGGAATTCGAATGAATTCAAAGTGATATCTAGTCTACACTAGAATAGCACGTATTAAATATTTATACGCATAATATTTTCCGAATATTAATGATTAACACACACACACACATATATATATATATGTATATATATATATATATATAAACAGTTGATAGTTTTAGATGCCTTCAAATTGACTTAGCTAAAATAAGCGAAAATGTTTTAAATCACAATAATTAGACGATAATTGTAAAATGCTGTTGTCTTGAAACAAAACTACATTAACTAAAATCGATAATTTGTCGAGATGCTCTTGAAAACTGTTCTGAAAAATATCAATGACTTGTTTATAAATATTTGATGAAATTACAAATTAATTACTTGCTTATAAATACATTTGCTGGAATTACAAATTAAAATAATTTTAAAAGGTTACGATTTTCCATTTTTTCCAAAAATATATAACAGCAATTATCTACTGATTAAAAATGATATTGATAGATATAATATAATATTTGTCAAGTATAGAGTTTCATTATGATATAGTTTATATGGATAAGAAGAAAAGATAACAGTTAACTCTAGACTTGAACAGGCTAAGATTTTAATGATCGGGGAAATAACCTCTTGGGAGTCAGTTCCACAGAGAAGGAGTTGGCGGGAAAAAGCTGTGTGAGTGGATCATGCTGTTCGCCGATCTAATACCATTGGAATGGGGGCGGTTTGGTAAAATGTAAATGGCATGGAGGGTTCTGGCCGTGAAGGTTAAGACTGGCGTTACCAAGGAATGTAGTTCGTCCGAGGACTTTCCGTGGAAGGAGCGATAGAGCAGAGAGAGTCTCACCGCATCCCACCTGTGGGAGAGAGTTTGGAAGGGAAAAAAATAATTATTCTCACAATAAGGAATCGGAGACACTTTTGAAATCTATCGAAACTAGAAAGTGAGGAGGGGCAGATCCCGCCCAAATATGACATCAGTGCACCATTTTAGGCCTGATACAGCTGAGGCAGAACCAACGTTACTTAGCTGATATCCATCACACTACAGTAGACACTTCATAAATATTTAGTAATATTAGTTTAGTCTGCCACAAAATAAAGCTAACATTTATCTTCAAATATATATATATATATATATATATATATATATATATATATATATGAAGATAAAAGTTATATATATCGATGATACATGATACATGAAGTATGCAATCCACAACAGGGAAAATTTGAATCGAATTTAATGTCAATAAAGAGATTTTGTTCCCGGAGAAGTTAACTTACGAGAACCCCCCTCCCCCTACCTCGCTACCAGTATCTGCTGGGCTCACTCCAGAAAATAGATTTTGCAATCAATGTTACCCTAGAACATTCGAGAAGCCGGTTATTGACTTCATGGATCATATCCTGACCATGAGGTAGAGATACGCATCTTCGAAAGATGCTTGTTGCTGCCCCACCTACCGACATGTCAACACAAGTATATAAATAAAGGGGGGCAGGGAACTAATGTTAGGATATAAATACAGAACAGTAAACTAATTTAAGATACAGATCCAGGTTAACACGTAAATACAGGCCAGGAACGTAGTGGTAAGATGAAAATACAGAGCAGGAATCTAGTGTTAAGACGTAAATACAAGACCGGAACATAGTGTTAAGACGTAAATACAAGACCGGAACATAGTGTTAAGACGTAAATACAGAACAGTAAACTAATTTAAGATATATAGATCCAGGTTAAGTGCCAAATGTTAACACGTAAATACAGGCCAGGAACGTAGTGTTAAAATGTAAATACATGACCTAGTGTTAGATATAAATACAGGGCAGTAAAATAATTTAACATATAAATCTATGTTACGCGCCTAATATTAAGATGTAAATACAGGCAAAAACGTAGTGTTAAGCTGTAAATAAAGGGCAGGAACCTAGTGTTAAGACTTAAATACAGAGAAGGAACCTAGTGTTAAGATTTAAATACAGGGCAGTAACCTAGTTTATGATGTACATACGAGTTAAGCGCCCAATGTTAAAATGTAAATATAGGGTCGTAATATAGTATTAAGATGTAAAATACAGCACAGTAACCTCAAATTAAGATACAGGACAGGCACCTACTGTTAAGATGTAACTGGAGGGCTGTAATCTAGTGTTAATATATAGACAAGGACAGGAACTTAATGTTCAGATATAGATACAAGATATAAATACAGTAACCTAATGTTAGTATAGGTCAGACATCAAATATTAAGAGAGAAATACTGGTTTGGCACATAATGCTAGATGCAAATACAGAGATGGAACCTAATGTTATGATATAGATCGAGATCAGGCACCTAGTGTGAATATATAGACACAGAGCAGTAACCTAATGCTAAGACATAGATGTTTACTAAGTTTGTTATAGTGTGACACACAGTAAGGATTGATGTCACATCATAATTATTAGTTAACGAAAAGACTGATTAAACCCGCCTGGGTCGGGTGTTTATATAATCGCGTGGATTTCAAAATTCCTCGCTTACCTGTAAATCGAATACATTGAGAAATTTATTTTTCTAAAAAAAAAAAAAATGAAGAAGGTTTTGTAACACGAGGGGAAGTGAAAAAATCAGGCCTGGTTGGCTACATATGGAGAGAAAAGGGAGATCACCGCCCTCTGTGGGATCAGGTTGAGATCATAGACAAAGAACATCATTGGAAAATTTGTAAACTTAAGGAATCAGCACGTATGCTAGGCCACAAAAATCTCCTGAGCTGACCAAGCATAGAAATGAATACAATATGGGAACCGGTAATAAGGAGTGCCAGAGAAAAGCGATAATAACAACAACATTTCCAATATGAGCTCTGGTAAAAACGTGCAATGATAACATCAAAAATTCCAATATGAGCACTGATAAAAAAGACATTAGGTTTATAATACGCAGAAATTCATACATAGATGTCATCAAGGACACATGGCACAGTGGATAAAGGCGTTGGCTAGAATAATAGTGCCCAAAGAGTGTGAGTTCAATAACCAGTTAAGGCAGTGGAGAATTTGGAGAGGGGAATTAACAGGAGATAACTGACATCCATTAAACATGGCACGTGGAACTAGAACAGTTTATCCCAGCGAAGAAGGCGAAGAAACGTTGTAATAAATATGGCGATAAAGATGAGGACAATAGTCCGAATAATGTACATGATACCTCATCTCAGAAATATAGACAGATACTGAAGATTTTATAAATTTCAACCGACATTCGAATGAATGCCGAATGTTTCCTTATAAGGAAACGGTTGGTCTCATCATTATTATTTCCATTCTGCGACACTGCGTTCTGTTTGGAATTCAGGTAAACAGCCTTTGATAACAAGCAATGATTGATTATTTGTGTTTTTGCCAGGAATATTTTAAATGTGATGCAAGTGAGATACAAATTATATTAAAGACGTTTATGTCTTGCTTCATGTTACTTTAGATTCAATTTTCAAATGTCCTGCGCATTAAAACAGCGACAATCAGACATCTTTTAATGACTGTTGGCAAAAACAGCACTTCAGAGAATAAATGATTGAACAAAAAAAGAAAAAAAAATGCCGTTTCTGAAATTAACTGAATGGATTTGGAAAGAAAGAAACAATAGAGAAAACAATATTTAACAGCAAACCTTTTTTTTTATTCCGTTATTTTTTTGTTGTTGTCTGATTATATAAGCATGCAGAACGTGTTCATATGAGCGTGCTTCGGTTCCTACGCATCTGCGCGCGCATGTGTGAGTGTGTGCATTTGATTTGCTTTTTTGAAAGTCATTCTTTCTTTCATTATATATATATATATATATATATATATATATATATATATATATATATATATTTATTTCGGGAAGAATTTCTGTCACTTTAGTGTCTTTTGTATTCCGCGCAAAAGAACTGCACTCAAACAACCAGGAAGTGAAAAAATGCTGAACTCTTAAATCATATTGGATCCCCCACTCTATTGCAGTGAATGTTGGATAATCTCCTAACAGATTAAGAAAAAGCTTGAGGCAACAGAAAGATGCTGAGAATACCATGTATTGAACATGTGAGTAACAAGTAAGCTTTACGGAAAATGGAAATAAAAGGGACGCTTATACTTAGAATGAGAAAGAAACAATTGAAATTTCTAGGACGCTTAATGAGGAAAGAGTGTTTGGAGAATTTAATACACACAGGACACAATGAAAAGGCGACAAAACATTTAGAATCAGAAAGAAACAATTGAAATTTCTAGAACGCTTAATGAGGAAAGAGGGTTTGGAGAATTTAACACTCATAGGACACATTGAATGGAAACAAAAAAGATACTTATACATAGAATAAGAAAGAAACAACTGAAACTTGCCGGGCGCATGATGAGAAAAGCAGGATGCGTAGAATAAAGTAGTTAGTAGCCTGCCTAACGAGTTTGTGTAGATGGATGGCAGAACATCGATTGGAGAGATGTCAAAAATACAAACCTTACTGAGGGCTATGGAGAGCCATGTTCGACTGCGTCCTGAAGATGTACGGCATATAAAAGAAGAAAGCTCACATTATATTCTCTATTTTCCTTCATTTAAAGAAATGAATGGAATCTTTATATTAATCTTGTCTAACCATTCTGTTACGTGTTATTGTGCTTTGCATTTCCGAAAATGTGATACTTCCTTCTCATCGTGAATGGCGTTGATTTTATATCCAGACTATGGAACGCCTTCTAGCGACATCAACACTTAAAGGGCGGTTACTCGCCTTTTGTTTTGTATGTATAAGAATGTCAAATTTGAAAAAGATTTCCAAATCGGGTAAAGTAGTCAAGATAAGTGTGTCCAATGAGAAAAAGTATTTAAAGTTTTATTTGAAAACAAATAACTGATCTACTTATCTCGCTTGAGTAAAGTACAACAAAGCGTGTAACCATATCCAGGTAATTTCTATGTAAAGTGGTTATATATTAATTAGCATGCTTGGAATTACCTAATGAAAAAATCTCCAAAGAATTTAGTTTATTCTTTTTTTTAATCGATTCACCCCAAGCAAGATGATAATGACACTAAGACGCAAGAACTTTCTGACAGTGAAAGAAAATGAGAAGATGATAGTGAGGAGAAAGGACAATAAAAGAAGAGGCTTCAGGAAGACGGGAGATTAAGATTGTCGTTACATTAAATTTTTTTTTGAAATCGTATCTTGCAGGAAAGCAAAAAAAAAAAAAAAAAAATCCAAAGAGAGTTCCACAGGGGAGAAATACGAGAAATTCTTAACATTATAATTTTTTTTATTTACCTAAAAAACTATTAGTTTTTCTCAGAAGACATAGTCAATGATAGATGCTGTTTTTTTTTTTGTTTTTTTTTGTTTTTTACCGATAAATAGCAATTACTGAGGTTCCTATTGGTTTAACAATAAAGTCTCTTGCTTCTAGATTTTAAAAGGTAGTCTGTCGTTATAGTGTCTGTATGCTGATAGAATAAATTGATTTGAAAATTTGGTTTATAAATAATTTTTATTCTATGGATTACCGAAACGATTACATTTTAAGATTGCATTTGGGATTTATTGGACTGTTTACAAGGCGGAAAATAAATGAGTTTTTTGCATAAGAAATGTCATCAGTAAAACTCAAGCTATTCAGTTGTGTTTTGGTGAAAATACATTTTTCAACTGAAACTTTCTCTCCCTCTCTCTCTCTATCTCTCTCTCTCTCTTTCTCTCTCTCCCTCCCTCTCTCTCTCTCTCTATCTATCTATCTATGTCCGTTTCATATCTATTTATCTATGTCTATTGAGATCTATCTATTTATCTATTTATCCGTCATTCCATAAGTAATGTTCGGATTCTGATAGCAATTGACTTAATATTTTTGGCTATACTAAAATGCGAGTATGTTACGATTCTATTAGCTTGGTTACTAACTTGAGCCACCTAAAGATGGATGTATCTACGAACTACATGAGATATTTAATATTCTATGAATTTAGAAAAGTTTAGAAAATGCTGCAGTGGCGACCCAAAGTATTCACTGTGTTTGCTGAATAGTTTCAATAAACGAAAGTAATTGCCAAAGATGGTTTGAAAAGTTTAGAAGAGATGATTAAAGGCACCACAGACCTGTTCGATTTCCGAAAGAAACAGTTGTGTTAGGATTGAAGAATTTTCTCCAAAAAATTGAATTAAACGCATCATCGTTATCTGTAAGAAGTTGAAAAGGCCGCTTAAACATCGAAAATGAATTCTCTATTATTTTCAGAAGCCGACCGTAAAGCTTAGACATTCTACAGAATGACCAGTATGTATGCATAAGTGGTCACCCGTATTGGAGGATACCCATCTATTAGGGTGTCTAGCCAATCCCTATTGCATGCGCTTGCTCAGGCGCATTTGTGTTTATTCAACACCCTGTGGTTTATACTGCAACTATGCTGAGCAGACCATAGTTACAGTTTCTGGGAAAGAACATGTTATCTAGCACGCTCAAGCCCTCGGCCACAATAATTTGTGACTAGCACAACTATCGATGGTTCAGTCTATCCCATTTCACTCACAAGGCTTGGGTCAACCCGTGGTATGGTTTTCAGGCACTTTCTAAAGGTGCCGCACGCTGGGGTCGACCCTTCCAGTCCGATAACATCTGGAAGTTTCCTTCCTGACAAATCGACCATGATGAGATTCGAACTCGGGTCTCATGGCCAGAGTGCGAACGTTATAACTACTCGGACAGTAAAAAAAGCGGTAAATTCAGAAATAAATTTATTTAGCTGTCATGATTCATGTACAATCTGAAGAATTATCGTAGATGTTCGAAATATTTGCCTGGATGTTCAAAACAAAATTGTATGCGTGGTAACTGTGAGATAGTGACATGACGAATTCATTCCAAGTTGCACTTTAATGAATCATTGACGACGGTTTTGCAAGTGGGTTATCGGTAATACAGTAATCCATAACATTCGGATCTGGGCTTTTAGAATGCCACTGAGATGGACCACTTAGAGCTGGTATATTTTCTTGAAGAATAAATTTGCTGCTTTTTTACTGGGCACTGTATAATTTTCTGTCTTCGCGTGAGCACATTCCGAACTTTTTTTCGATAAATTTTTGACGGGGGATGGAAAATAGATATTTCACAAGAATATAACTCGAATCAGACAATGGCTTCCTGGAGGTGATCGGGTTGAAACCCAACTCCAAATGAACCATTCTCTCTGGAATATTTTGGCGGGAGTGTATTGATCTATTTTTATTGAGTCCAGATAAAAACCAAATAAAATAAAATATATAAACAATAAAATAAGAAAAGAAAATCCTACCAGTGTGAATATCTGGTAGGATTTTCTTTACTAGAAACTTTGGAATAAAGCGAACTGACTCAAAGGTATAAAATAAATATTTTTTTTATTTGCTTTAGAGTGAGTCCTTTGCTATTCGGTGTCACGAAGATGCTCTTTTTATAAGGTGGATATTGGCCGTAGCATGGAGAAAACTCGGTAGTGGTAGTTTTGAAGCGAGACCGTGTTAAGAGTAGTAGTGATATTGGAAATAGGTCAGTGTCATTATACTGTGTTGTTATCGGCCTTAAGCAGGGCAGAAATATGATTAGCAGACGACCTCTTAACTACTGTTTAAGGCGTGGTTGGTTTCTCTAGCTCAGGGGTGTTAGCTTATATTCTTTTGACCAGGCTCCGAGACTCTGGCGCGAACCTTGTTTTCGTTTGTCAAAATTATTTTATTTTTTGGCTTTTTTCATTTTTTATAACGGTAGTTACGCATCGAGCCTTCTTGATTTTTGATAGTCTCGAGTCACAAATTAATAGGCTTGTGTCCCTCAAACTTCCGGTGTTTTTTGGCCGGGTTCAGTTTCTTCTTTTTATTTGAGGTTCACCTTCTCTTTAGTTGAAAGAGAGAGAGAGAGAGAGAAGTAGAGAGAGAGAGAAGTAGAGAGAGAGAGAAGTAGAGAGAGAGAGAAGTAGAGAGAGAGAAGTAAAGAGAGAGAAGTAGAGAGAGAGAGAAGTAGATATAGAGAGAGAAGTAAAGAGAGAGAAGTAGAGAGAGAGAGAGAGAGAGAGAGATTGAAGTAGAGAAAGAGAGAGAGGGACAGAAAAAGAAAGAGATAAGAGCTTTAAAGGAAAGCCCAAATATCTTATTTTAACTAGAATCTTTTTTATTTGTTTTGTTTATATATTTTATTTTATTTAGTCTTTATCAACCCGTCCTTGCTCATCATGCGCCCTAGAAATTTCAACTGTCTCTTCTAGACGTTAAGTATAAGGGCTTTTTTTTATTAACATTTTCTCTAAAAGTTCATCGTTGTTCACATGTTTGGTCCATGGTGTTATCAGTATCCTTCTATGCAGGTTTTTTCAAACATTGGGTCCTGGCCCTTCAGTGGGTAGCAAGATAAATAAAATGGGTGACGAAAGAAAAAAAAAAACAAAAAAAAAAATTACTCAAGTGAGAGAAAACAACTCTAAATGTTGAACAGCATTCATAAATCATCGCTAGTTTTTAACTTGAGGTAAGCTCGTAATATATATATATATATATATATATATATATATATAGTGTAACCCGGATATAAGAGAGTTGTCGGGACCGGAGGAGAAGTATCTTATATCCGGGTTTCTCTTATATCCGGGTTTGGTCTATTTTGTTTAGGTAAGTATGGCTCTAATTTGGGACCAGAGAAAATCTCTCTTATAGCCGGGTTTCTCTTATATCCGGGTCTCTTATATCCGGGTTACACTGTATATATTATAATTATTTAAAAAAAATATGATTCCTTCGCTACATAAGAGTTCTCATGTTTCAAAAACGAGAGACGAAAACCTCAATATGATTATTAAAATTAAATTGAGTTAAAGTATCAAGCCCTGTTTCATTCTCAAGCGAAAATTCAGGAATAACCAATCTTGAAATTTACGCATCTTTATAAGCATGTTCATTCGCAAAATTAATTATTATGGAAACGGCTGGGACGAGCATTTCGGTAAGGGGCCTAAGAGATAATTTTGGAGCAGTGTTTTTTTTTTTTTAAATAAAAACAAAAATACTAAAGAACTCCGGATTATTTACCTAACGTTTTCTTTCTTATTTTTCTACATATCTACGCACACACACACACACACACACACACACACACACACACACACACACACACACACACACACATATATATATATATATATATATAGTCTGTTCTCATTGCGTTTATATATCTTGTCCGTCAAACTCGTTGCGCACAGAATGACGTTAGCTCTCTCTAACAAAGAGACCTCGCGCCAAAACTTAGCTACGAAGGTGTGCAGTGCGTTCGTCTTCACGGTCGGTGAAAGCCGTGAAGATTTTTGAATAATTCAGTTGTATCTGAAGTCAGGGCTAAAAGTGAATTTTCCGATACGATGTCGAAGTTGAATGCCAGTACATTCCTTCTGTGGTAGTAAGATGATTTGTTCATTTGAAGTGAATTGGCTGTTACTTTGGCGAAATTTAAGACCGAGCTAGATTTCATTTTAACTTGTACCTGTAATATTTGTAACTTGTGCTATTTGATGATTTCAGAAACAACCTCAATGATATGGATCGTTATATCATTCGAAAAAAGAAGAACGGTGAAGGAATAGAAGGACCATCAACAGATACATCTGAAAATGCAACTTCCATGAACATTGTTAAAAATGATAACCTTATCAAACAAACGTTGACTTCTGAGACAACTAATAAGGGGATGAAAAAACAGCGAGGAATACTTGCAATCTGGTTTTATAGAATGGGTGAATTTTAATGGAAATGACAGGCCTCAGTGCTTGATATGTAATAATATTCTTGCTAATGTGAGTTTGAAAATTTCGAAACGAAAAGGACACGTGGAAAACAACACAACAAACTTTGGAATATTTTCAAAAAAAGAAAAAAGATTTGCAGTCATCAGTAAAATTTTTTTTTTCACTTTACAACTGTTAACGTAAAAGACTTATTGTCATCATATCTCTTTGCATATCGTTTAGCAAAAGGAAGATTGCCGCACACATTAGCTGAAAAGGTTGTTCTTCCTGTTTGGAAATTGTGCGTACTGTGCTTGATGAAAATTCTGCCCCAAAATTAGCAGTTGTACCTGTCAGTGACAATACAAGGTCAGTTGCGGAGCGTTTCGATTACAGGACTGCTATCTGGTATAGATTTTGCAATACAGCTAGACGAAAGCACTAATAATGCAAATTGAGCAACACTTAGTTTATGTCAGACATGTGTGTCAAAATGATATGTTGGATGACTTCTAAATTTAACATCGTATACAACTGGTGCAGATGTATTTGCTGCATTAAAAGAGTGTCTTGTTGGGCGGTAAAAATGAAACTTGAAAAACTGCAAAAGCATTACGAATAATGGGGTAGAGGTTATGACTGGAAAAAAATAGCGGTGTTATTAAAAGATTTTTCTATGCAGCTGTTAAGAACGCAATTTAAAATCAATGTTTTATACTCCGACAAGCACTGGTATCAAAGGGACGTTTGGAGATTCTTAAGGAAGTATTGAAAAGTGCAGTTAAGATTTTAAATTTCATCAAAGGAAACTCAATAAATTGTAGAATTTTTGAAATATTCTGTTCAGAGATTGGAGCCCAATACACTTACTGTATCGCACAGAAGTTCCTTTGTTGTCAAAAAACAAGGTACAGGGTGTATGAACTTAGAACTGAGCTTCATATCTTTTTGATTATGACATTTGAATTACCAAACTGGCTTACTTAACTAATATCTTTGGCATTCTTAATGATTTAAACATGAAACGTCTAAGAAACATGAAATGTCTATTGAATATACTGAAAGGTTTCAGAAAATATTGAGGCTATGACAAGGAAGACTTAAAAGTGATCATCCCACTTATTATATGTTTCCGACATTGTTACAAACATACAACTGAGAATATTGTCAACGACGACATTAAGTGTATTAAAACTCGAGATCTTGTCACATGTCACTTTCCTATCTAAAAGCTTTAATAACTATTTCCCGGAGGAGAAATTTTAACCAGTGAAGAAAAGCCTTTGGATAAAAAATCCATTTACGTTTCAAAGAACTGAATCAATAATGAAGTTAAACTTGTTACCTGAAGAGGAAACTGAATTGCTGCATCTTAGTTGTTCCTTCACATTTAAGAATGATTTTGAGAAATAAAATCTCTCCTCATTTTGGGTTAAGAACAAAATGGAATTTCCACTACTGAGTGAAAAATCTATCTTATTATTATTATTGCCTTTTACAACTACTTACTTCTGTGGAATGGGATTTTCTACATTAACTCAATTTAAGACAAAAGAAACAGGCACAACACTACACCCAATATGCGTATATCATTGTCTTCCTGTGTTTCCAATTGAATCAACTGCTTATGAACAAACAAACACATCCATCTCATTAAATGACATTTTTTTCAAATATTATTTTCTTTATCTTTGTGTCAGAATTTCCCTCAAATTTGTTTTTCTAAAAGCAATAATTTTATATTCATACAAATGGATAATACAAATAGATACATGCAATTCAAATATGTGCAGATCATAAATAGAAATTGTCGATGCTAAATAAATGAGCCTAGTGAAGAGTTTAATCTGATTTATTACACGAAGGTATAATAGGTGGCAATGCAAAATGTGGTTCTTGCTCTGGGTCACATTAAAAAAAAAGTTTGAATGCAACAGAATTGTGGTTCTATAGAATCTACCAAACCACATTTCTGTTGCCTTACGTCTCTTTTTCATCTGTGAGGAGATTAATCTAGCATTCACTGCCATATATAGGAGACTGATATTACATAAACATGAATTTAATATAAATCGCCATTTTTGACGTCACGTTTAAATTATTAGTTTGTGGGAATAAGTGAAATTATGTGGGATCAATCTGTAATTGGCATATGCATAAAAGAGGAATTTCTGAATTGACTTATATTCAACAATGTCTGTTATTCTCAAAGTGCTAGCTATAACTAAGAAAAAAATCACTTGTTATCAACACTTTGGTAGCAAAGTAGATGTAAAAATACGAATTTAGTGATTTTCAAAGCAGAAAACTAATGAAGTGACCATGGGAAAGTAAACACATTTTTTTATATGTTGTGTCAGAGTGTAGGTGATCACATTACTCCACATATTCCTTTCCTTGTAGCTATAAGCAAAGTTAGTCTTCTCATTTTCCTTCCCGCTCAATTTTCTGCTTTATATCGAAACAAACTTATCATGTTCGTTTTGTCGCGTGAGTGCCAAATTCTTAATCTTTTTTCGTGATGTGTCCTAGAAATTTCAACAGTCTCTGGTTTTCTTAATCATTCCCCACCCCCAAATGAGGTAATAAAACCACTAAGACACAAGGGGTTATAAGTGTAGGATAAGATAAGGAAAGAAAACATTATTAAGGAGAGATAATGATAAAACAACATTGACATTGCATTTAAATTTTTGAAGATCAAAGTTAACTGGAAAGCAAGAAGCCGAAGTACAAACGAGAAATGTGAGAGAAGAAACTGTTTCCAGAGAACTTTCACTTACATTTCGCCGTTTTAACTGTAAAATTATGAGACCTTGCCGCCAATCTAGTACTGCATTCAAGTTCATAAAGTCTAGGTAGCAAAGCAATTTCATCAGAACAATTACTGTGACAATATTTATAGAAAAGGTCCAAGGTGGCTACATCAGAGCGGTGAAAAGTGATTGAAACCGAGACGTCAGGTCTGGACCAATAACATTGAAAAAGTCCCTTTAGTTTCAGTTTTTCTTAGAACTTATATTCATCAGGATTCAGATGATAAATTTTGTTTTATGGCTCACTAGGCTAGCGGTTCGATGGAGTTTGCACCTAGCTTCGTAGGCAGTGCTATGGATATATTTTTACTTAAGTATTCCGTTATATCATCACTGTGTAGATTTAATTTATTATCTCTGTAATCTTATCAATGCCGAAATCATCTAAGGCGGCCAGAAGTCAGTTTTAATTAATTTGTTTAGTTGTTTTAATTAATTTGTTTGGCTATATATATCATTATAAAAGATGTGATAGAAACAAAGAAAAGAGCACTGAACTGCCACGTAATATCAGTTCTATATGATAGTGGATGATAGACAATCTCCTCACAGATGAAGAAGAGACATGAAGCAACATAAATGTGGTTCTACAGAAGGATGCTGAGAATACTATGGACTGAACATATGAAAAACAACGAAGTTTTAGAGAAAATGGAAAAGAAAGGTGTTATAGTCCAATATCCTCGCACCACAGTTATGGTCCAAGGTTAGAACAAAGGAAGAACAACACGAACACAAGAGGAGAATAACAAAGATATATTACAACAGAAATATAGTACAAGAAGTTGAAGTTGTTAGTAATGACTGTCCGTCTGATTTAGAGTGAACTAATATTGTCTTGAGTCGTTACACCATTCATTCATTATATCTCTTGAGAGGCGCAGTATTTATAGTGTCAGGAAGAGTCCATTATCGTTATAGGTAAGTTCCTATAACAAAAGGATACTTATAATTTGCGTTAGAAAGCGACAGTTGTAATTTCTAGGACGCATAATGAGGAAGGTGGGCTTGGCATATTTGATACTCACAGGACAGATTGAAGGCAAAGAAAACAACGCATAACCTACCTAGTGAGCCTGGGGAAATTCATGGTGGAACAAGGTTTAAGAGAGACAACTAAAAGGCATCTTTTATTAAGAGAAACAAAGGACAAGGGAAATATCACATAGATTTAACACTTTCAAAATATTGAAATATTGAGATCTATTCCCGCCAAGAAAATATATGTTCATAATTTCCCCTCTCTCTCTTTTTCTCTCTAGCAGGTCCCTTCAGGGTGTCATGGCGATCATAATTCTCTTCCGTTTATATGATTTTGTTATTCTAACAGCACTTTAATTATTATTGATAAAAAATAAAAGCGATAAAAAGCTGAATGAGAAAAGGTCAATTTAAACGTCTCAATGTAGCAGGCGTCTAAAAGTAAAGATCGATCGCCTGTATCTTTAATGTGTTGATGTAAAATCTAGGTAGTGTTCATCTTTTTTCTCCCCTCCTTCAAATGTTTCGTCATATGTATAAAATTGATTTGTTATACATATTGGAGATGAGACTGAATCCACCAATAAAACCGTTATTAGTCTGAAGAAGTTTCTTCTTGGAACGAAACGTGTTACAAAATGTCTACTATTAGTTGGATTTATATATTTTTATATCAAATTTTTTTATTTAAAATGTATGTAAAAGGAAATATTTTTATGAAAAATTGAGTTAGTATCTAAAGAAAGATTTTTTGGTTTGTTTGTTTGACGCACATCAATTCTTTATGGGCCACTTAATGTCGAAATGTTATTTTCTTGAGATCTTTGAAGTAATAAAAATATGATATATGTTGTTCTTCTTTCACAATTGAGTACATGGTAGATGATACTCAGCTTTTGTAGATATACGTGTTTGTGGGGACATAATTATTACAGGCGGTGATATGTGTGATTAATGTAGGATATTATATGGATTAATGTCATCAAAGAGTTTGTTCATATTGGTTGGTTGAATGAATTCATTTAGCGGCATATCAACCTCTATAGATTATTTAATGTCAAAATCTAAATATTTTGAACATAATTTTATGGCTTCATCTAAATATATTTTGAACGCAATTGTATGCCTTCAATTACAGATAAAAGGTATTGTTGGCCATTTTGCTTCAAAATTATATTGTAGTAAACTATATCTATAAAAGAGAAGATGTGTGTGTCTGTTTGTGTGCCTGTGTGTGTCCACGTTTCTCGAGCGATTACGATGAAATTGTAGAGACATGTTGCAAATTTATCAAGGTACGTCATGACCAACTTTTCAGTATCCAGCCCCCCCCCGGGTTTGGTAAAAAATCGATGAAACTGAAGGTGGACACCACTTTTTGCAAAAACCAACAAAATTGCACGTTAACAGAATTTTTACTGGATGAGCTGATGTTCGTTGCACTTAATGCAAAATATCAGCTCATATTACGAGGTTTATGTAGAGTGCCTCATTGTTTTCCTGCGACATTGGCTTCACCGCCCCCTCCCAAAATGCATAAAACTAAAAAGAATCGAGTTTTTTGTACTAGTTAATATAACAGCTTGAATACCTCCTCATTTTTATCCGATTTTTTCAAAAATATCGCAAAAAATTTGCCATAATGAAAGAAATAAGCTAGTATGGTTTTAGCTCTGCTCGCTTCCCTGCGTATAACAAAAAACCCACGAAAAGCTGTTTAAAAAGCTTGTTTTTTAGGCCATATCTCCCTGGTTTTTCATCTGATGCTTTCCAAATTTGACATGTAAATTACATATAACACAACTTGTCTTGAGTGCATGTTTGGTTTAGATTATTTCAATTAAGTGGATAAAATCTGCGACAAACTAGGTTCAAAATCGGCTTTTGCCATTTAGCCAATAGTTTCTTCATATGATTCCATCCTAAATTAGCATTCGAACGACCTTTGATGCAAAGATTGTTTGAGGAGGATTATTGAAGCGTTAAAAGGGAAAAAAATTCCCGAAGTATCTCTTAGTAACCCCAGCTTTATAGTAAACGTGCGATGAATGAGTGGGGGCGTTCATGCGTTTGAACTTGCAGTTGAATCAATCTCCGACACTTCATCCCTGTTTTTGTTTGATTAATAGATTTATGAGCAATGCTATACTATATGAAAGTTATTACGACCATAGGAAATTTACTGAATATCTAAAACATTGAAACAATTTAACTTAAAGCAATGACCACACGAGTATGTTTTATCGATGGAATTCCTTCATTAAGAACACTCAAACACTTGCGAAGGACATACCGTAAAAAGATGAGGGGGTAGGTAGCTTATTATACCAATTAATGATGCAGGCAAACGGGGACGCAGGCAGATATTTCTAGAAAGGAGGGTACAGGTGTACAGGGGGAGCTCTTATACAATTGCAGCCATGTACACCCGGGTAACGTCGGGTACCTCGGCTAGTTCTATGATAAATGTGTGTTGTTGCTATTTTTTTTTACATAAAAATGTATTACTGGTATTTTTACTACAAAAATGTATTTTGTTTGTTAGGGGTTCACTATTTCCCCTTAACTGGGACCCTAACAGGTGCTACCACCTCAGATCAGGGTGGATCTGGGAACAACAGTAAGTTCCATGCTCCTCAAAAATGCCAATCTCTCCATCAGAAGTCTTGCTGCCGGATGTAGTTTATCGTCATACTCAGGACAGATCTGAAGAAAGAATATTATTCTATTCTTGATTATCAAATTGGAAACATAAATGAGGTAGAAAATTTTCTAGAACACAGCGCCGAGGTTAATTATCTCAAGAGAAAGTTCTGGCTGAAGATGTATAACGTATATCGCGTAATTGCTTTAGAAAAGCAGGTTTTTAGACAATAGTTTTCATTTAAAAATCTCACACACCCTTAGTAGGGTAAAGATCGACATTGGAATAAAGCCTCTTAGAAATTAAATTAATACCCCAGAAACGCTTTTAATAGCTAGAAACCTTACGAAAACATCGGATATAAACGAGTAAAGTTATTCGGAACTGAGTACCTCGTAAATTCTTTTAATGTCCCTTCTGTAGTACAACTCAGCATTTTCGACACGGTAGTTGAAAAGAAAATTGCCCGCTGGCGACGATAGATTATTTAATAAATGTATGTAATCATCACTATTCTAAAAGCGCGGAGTTATTTGTCTCTCATCTACGCTAACTATTTAAAACCGTCTAGCACAACGGGACTGGTAACTTTTACTTGAGATATACAGCCAGGATTGCGAAAATTGTTAGACGATTACCAGTGGAGATGTGTGCATGGCGTAGCGGTTAATACCACGGAAAGTGGGATTGGTGTTCCCAGTTCAAATTCGAACCGAGGACGTTGCAAAAATACCTTTGTAAAGGCATGAATCCACTTCGAACTAGGAGTAAAAAGTAGGAAAGAATGGGCTCTGTAGCTTTGATTAATAATGTCTAGGGGGAGGACGTGATTAGAAACAAATTGAGCCTTGGGATAGTAACTTTATACCACTATTAAAAAAAATCATTTCACCTCAAGCAGTGCAATAAAGCCACTGAGACGGAAGGGGTTATTGAGTGTTAAAGAATATGAGAAAAATCACTATTAAGGAGAGGGAGCAATAAAAGAACAGGAATTTAGAAGACAGAAGATAACGATTGATATTACATTTAAATTTTTAAAGATCAAAGTTGCCTTGGAAGCAAGAAGCCAGAAGAAATGTCTACAAGCGATAAATGCGAGAGAAGAAACTACTAACATAGAACTTACGGTTACATCTCACCATTTCAATTGCAAAAAGGATGAGGCCTTGCCGCCAATCAAGTACTCCGTTTAACTTTATAATATCTGGGTAGCAAAGAGGAAAGCTCATGAGAACAATTAACATGAAAATATTTATAGAAATTCTACAGGGAAAATCAAAGTTGACTGGGAAGGAAGAAACCAGAAGAGAGTTTCACAAGGCAAAAGTGCAATAGAACTAACACTTAGCATAGAATTTACGGTTACATTTAGCCACTTCAACTGTAAAAGGTTGATATTTTGCCGCTAATCTAGTACTGCGCTTAAATTCATAAAGTTTAGGTACTGTAGATTAAAGTTCATCAGAGCAATTACCATGCAAGTATTTGTAGAAATGGCAAAGGGAAGATCAAAGCAAGAAACCAGAAGAGAGTTCCGCAATCGAGTAATGTGACAGAAGAAAATCTTAGCATAGAATTTGTTATAAAATCCACAACAGAAACGCCCAGTGAGGCTATGGCTCTATAAAAAACAGAGAAATCTACAGGTTTCATTTGTTTAATTTATTTTGTTTTACGGCATATTAATCAACTTCTATGGTTTTTTTTAACTCCGACAATATATGTATTGGCGTAATATTTTTTTTTAATGGAATTGTTGGCAACCTTTTCTTTAAATGAATTGCTGGTGATATTTTTCTCTTTTTTAATGTTAATATTTTTTTAAAAATGTCTTGCTGATAATATTTTTTAAAATTCTATTGCTGGCAATATTTTTTGAATGTATTGCTGGTAATATTTTTCTTTTTTTTTAAATGTATTGCTGGTAATTTTCTTTTCTTTTTTGAAATGTATTGCTGGTAATTCTTTTTCAATTTTTTAATGTATTGCTGGTGAATTTTTTTAAAAATGTATTGCTGGTAATATTTTTCTTTTTTAAAATGTATTGCAGGTAACTAGAGTGAACCTGGGAACACCAGCAATTAAGAGGTGAAATACAGAAATACAGAACATACATACATACATATATATATATATATATATATATATATATATATATATATATATATATATATATATATATATATGCATACATGATGACTGTTGAATCGTTAACCGAATATGACAATAGCTGACAAGTTTTTCAACCAATATGGTTTTGAATTCAGTGTTTTCGTTCTATTAGACCATTTGTTAACCAAAGATGAAGAACCTTTGGTTACCTTACTATTTAACCGCTAAATTGTGTATAGGCTTTTCTGCTCGTGTATGTATGGCATAGGCACAAGTAAACAGTTTTTGTAATGAATGCTTGAAATATCTGGTAATCTTGGTGCAGAGTACTAGCAGGTCGCTTTGACGTGGTTTAATGATTAGCAAGTTGGTCTCGTTAGATCAGTTAGATGACTGAGTAGTGAGTTCGATCCTCACTGGGTACTCCACACTTTCGGCCTTCTCTCACATCTACACTACGCTTAGAGAGTCGCCATAACAGAGGAATGAAAAGGTCATTTGAGTTTGACCTCAGGTTGTTCAAGTTCACTTCGCATTTTAAAAAAAAGGCATGGACTGATATCCTACTGCACTCTGTTTTTAGCTTCTTCCCTTAATATAAAAAGATTTCGCCAGTGATAGATCATGCTGGTGAATTCGCCAACTCGTTTGAAGGACACATTTGAAGATGAAATAGCTGGGATTTTTCTTGGCAAATATTGCGACTGGTGATGGTTTTTTGTTTTGTTGTAATTCCATTTCATGATGTTATCGCAGTTCTTGGACAGAAAACTCTTCCACAGAAAGAGTATTTTCCAGAACTGCTGTCCTCAAATGATCCCCTTTTCTTTTCTTCCATACGGCGTTCCTTGTTTGATCATTGGTTCCAACCATTTTCACGATAACGAAAAATTACTCGAATCAAAACAGAAATTCTTCTTTTATAATGGAATTCACAATTTAGTTCTTGGTTCTTGGACAGTTACAGAACCAGAAGCATACTTTGGTGATTGAATAATAAATGTCTTGAATTTACACGAATAAAATATTTTGAAAAAAAAAAGAGTTGGAAACTTCTGAATCAACCTGATATATCTGGATGCCTTGGAAGTGTAATGAGTAAAGCGAATCGAAAAGAGAAATGTTCAAATCTCGGTGGTGTTTGTTACATTTACTCACGATTGGGAAGGTTTGGATTTTAGCTCACCTCACTCCCCTCATACATGGGTTAAATAACAAAGCTAACCGAAATCACTTGATGTAGCAGCCACTCTAGAGCAAGGAAAACTGAATTTAAAACCAACGTGAAGAGTGATGGGCTATATTACCCTAGACAAACAACTGCTGTTATGGATGCACTACACTTAGTTCTCTTATGACTCGAGTGGATTACAGAACTTGTGATGTTATGTGTTATTTTCAAGCTAGTCATAATCCATCAAGCATCTTCAAATTTTCAGCATTAATAACTCATCATTGAAAGAAACTAGCACCACAGAATAAGACAGACAGCGATGATAACAACATTCCAGACTGTGCGCCATTTAGTCGCCTTGTCGAGCAATTGGAGAAGTCAAATATGAATAAATAACCAAGGTTTTCTTTGTTTCGAAAAATAGTAGAATAGTATTTTGAATTCTTCAAGATTTACTCTTATATTTTTCTTTTCTTTCTCTCCAACTGATATATCTAAGCCTGTCCTGATGACTAGCAAGCTAGTCTTACTACTATGGTGACTGATCCTCATTGGGAACCTCAGACTTGTAGCATTGTGTCAAGCTAAATTGTGATTGGCTATTTTTAAGTTATAAAGAATTACTTTTAGGGGAATTTAATTTTTTGAAGAGTAAATTCAGAAACATTTTTTTCTTTTTAAGTGGTTTTGTGTAAACAGTTTTAGAATGATTCTGTGTAGATGTTTTTAAAAGGATGTTTAGTACTTAAATATTTCTTTAGATGTAAAAGACGCCTTTTCAAAACCCGATTTTCTGTAACTGAAAAGTGATTTGACTTAAAAACATATTATTCAGCATTTGAAAGATCTTTTAATTTTTTCATATATAACGGAATACTTTAAGCAATTTTAAGGTTTTTGAAGCGCAGATCAGGAAATAGGGTTTATTTTTATGCGTCTTTGTGTAAATAATTTCTGAACGAATATTGTGCATTAGAAATTTTTCAAACGATGTTTAATATTTAAATATTTTTTGAATATAAAATAACTTTTTAAAAAAGAGATTTTATGTACCTAGAAAGTGGTTTGAGAAAGACTTAAAAAATGATATTTAGTATTTTAAAGAATATTTTAAAATTGATGAATGAGTATTTTTCATGGCGATCTTATGAAATAAGAATATCAGTAAAAACATAATCTGTGTGCTTTCTGTAGAATAATCTTGCATCGCTGTTCGCTAGGGTTGTCTGACCGTCACCGAAAGTTTCTTTATTTGGTATTTACTCGACCTTCCACGAAGTCGCGTTGTGACACAAGGTCAGTTTCATATGGGAAACCCGACCACGTACACTAGGGCTAGGGACAAAAATTGTCCGAGCCCCCGCAATTGTCGGTTGCGCTGGTCTCGGTGCCAGCACCGATCCCCCTCTCTGGTGCAATGAGAGAGCGCGCCCTCGGATAGCTGTTCCCCAGCTCTGGGCACCTCTTGGTATAATTTTCCTCAGTTGCGTCTCTGTCCTTTGATGGAGTCGCCCCTAAACGTATTCTGTCCAAAACGCAACTGAGAGATGATAAATAAACGTGTTATAAACTACTTTAGAGTAATTTACACACTAAAGTTCCTTTTTTGACTTTTTACCAAACTTTACACACTAAAGTTTCTTTTGAATTTGTACCAAACTTACCTTGAGATTTACTAAGTAATACACAAAATCAAATGATGGGAATATGGGGTAGAAAGATTGTGCTTGAAAATCAGAATTCTAATTCCTGTTTCTTTACCTACGCTCAAACGCGAACTAGTAAAGCCAATAAGAAATAGAATGATACCTCAGTCATTACAGCAAGTTCTTTTTATATACCTTTATTAATCTTAACTTAGTTTGGCACAAGGGCATAAATATGGAGCCTTCAGGGAAGCCTATACTCACTGAAGATATGATTTCCGAGGATAGATTGATCAGAAATTCTGGAAATACTCTAATAGTTATTTACTCATTCTAGTCTGGCACATGGCTAATAAATGTATGGTATCCATTAAGTTACATGATATTCAACAGTAGGGAAGAAAGCAAGATGACTCTTTAATTCAAGGTTTGTGGCATGTTTCTGTCGAAACCTTTATCAAGCTAACTGGAGATGGAACTGCTCGCAGGTTGAAGTGGATTCATGCCTTGTTAAGAATATTAAGCTTACACTATTTACATTGTTCGGACTGTTGTCCTCATCTTTATTGTCATATCCACATGTGTATATTGTTCTAGTCCCACGTGTCATGCTTTTCTTGATATCTCAGTCTCAATTAATTCCCTTTATTAATTCAACTCTCCGGGTTTTGTTCACCTCTGCTGTGGCCTGGTATTGAACTCACAACTCTTTACGTCACTGTATTACTTCAACCAGCACTTTTATCCACTGGACCATGTATCCGTGGGGACCGAAACGCTGTGAATATGACGATGAGGACAACAGTCCAAACAAGTTAAATAATGTAAATAGTTACAATACCTCATCTTAAAAATATAGACAGATTAATTAAATTAAAATAAACAGTCTCAGCCTGAATTCGAACTTGGTTCGCCGATTCTCTTTACTGTAACTGTTACGCCACCAGAGAAGAAAATCAATTTGAGCGTATTGGATTCTGACCGATTACCGGACCAGGAATCCGATGAAGAAAATTTGTAGAATCTACATGTATTCTTCTTCGAATATCAAAATCAGAGAGGTGATTTCATTTTGGTCAGACTGTGTATTACATTTACATATCTTGGAGATATAGCGTTCTTATTTTATCCGACAGATCTTGCCGGAATGAGAGCACAATCAATCGAATTGGTAAAGCAGTAGAATGCTGGGAGTGTTTACTGATTTTAATTAAGAACGCTTAAGATTTGTAATAAAGAACTCGTTAGTATCTGTTGTCGCTATTTCAAACTCCAAGTCTTTCAAAAGATCTCCTGTAGCTGCACAGCTAGAAACAGTAAATTACTACAAACATTATTTCCTTCCGTTTGTATCGCATGATATTAACTTTGATATTGTGGTTTCCTAGCTTTCTGTCAAATTTGAAAACTCGCTCAGTAGAAAGACCCAAATTCGGCCTGGCTGTCGTCTGCAAGGAAAATTTGTTCACTGTGTCGTCCCAGAATGTTTTTTGTTCTCGTCAGAATCCATTTTACACATCTACAAATCTACAATTCGTCCATGCATCCAATATTGTTGCCATATCTGGTCTGGTGCACATTCTGTTCATCTCGAAGTTCTCAACAAAATCCAAAAAAGGATCTGCAAAATAATCGGTTCTGACTTGAGATCTTGACTTCACTCATTTTATCACAGACGTGATGTGGCTTCCCTCTGTCTTTTTTACAAATATTTTCATGGCAACTGCTCTGGCGAGCTTTTTTTTCCCGGGTGTCCCGACTACATATATTTAAGTGTGCTACTAAACTGGCATCTAAATTTCACCCTTTTACTGTTAAATAGTTAAATGCAACCGCCACTTCTACTCCAGCAGTTTATTTTCTCGAACATCCCGACTGTGGAACTCCCTTCCTCTTATTTACTTCCCTGATAACTACAATCTTCAAAAATTTAAATTCAACGTCAATCGCCATTTTTCAGTTGCCTGTTCTTCTCTTATCCTTTCGTCAATCCCCTCTAGACAGTCTTTTCCCTCACTTTCACTCTCTGTAACCCCCTGCGTGCTAGTGGCACCCCGCCTTACTTGGAGTGAAATGCTTAAAAAACAAAACAAGCCCGATTTACTGTAGACGATGCATAGGGTAGCTTTGCAGCTTAGACAAGACATCAGTTTTGTCCTCAGGGTGCAGCTTCTAGTCGAACCCTTGTAGCTTAATACAAGCACAAATAATTCTTTGGCCGTATCATTAACCAAGAAAAAAACCCCAAAATTGTAGAGTCGTCAAATTTTGTTTTGTTGCTACATTCTCGTAAGGCTCTTACGTGGACGTGCGAAGAAAAGTGAGTCAAGGTGAGAGAGTGAACGGTTTAATCGGGTGTGCCTTCCATCTCATGTCGTGAGTGAGCGGACATCTAGTTTAGGCTCCTAAAGTCCACATTCTTCTAAAAAAAAAAAAACAGGACTTCATTGTCCGGTCAGATTTCCCGTAAAAAACTAATTCGTCAAGAACCCAGGTTCTAGTGACCTCGTTCTGCTCCACTCAGCTGACCTCCTTTGTCAGGGTAGGTTGACCTGGTTTTTGGGCGGTCCGCCCCACTTACCCCACCTTCTTTAAGATGATAATTGTCAAAAGGATTGCTGGAACATCCTGAAGTTGTATCCTTAACAAGAGACAACTGACATTGCTACATCTGGTATACTGATATTTATAAAGCAAAGCTCTCGTGCTTAGAAACGTATCTTAACATAAACATTGACAACATATTAAATTAAGTCCGACGATTATTTAATATATTTTCTATATAAACGCTATTTAAATAGATACAAGTAAATGCTATGTTTTCAAATAAAAATTATTAATTACATTTACCGGCTCGAATATTCGAGAAATTCCTTGAGCTGACATAATCATCCCAGAAGGATTGTCAAAGTTTTGTTGTTTTAAAAGAGTAATTTTGATTTTGCTAACGAGAAGCTTCTCTATAGCTGAGTGGTATAGCGCATCAGATCAATAATATATATATATATATATATATATATATATATATATATATATATATATGTATGTATGTATGTATATAAAATCTTTGAAAACTAATGTAGCAACACTGAAAATTACTGTGGATAAAATAAATATGACATTTGGTAAATTTACCGATCACATAAATCAACTAATTCGGGTATTAGAAAACGTTAACAAAATATTAGATAGACAAAAGTTGATGATATTATTCAGCCACAACATGTTTGAAGAAATTTTTGCCTCCGGAATGCACATCATATATATATATATATATATATATATATATATATATATATATGTTGCGTGTGTGTGTTATTTCTCTAGTCTCTATCTCTCTGTCTTGTGCTCTCTCCCTCCCTCTCTCTCTCTATTCACACACACACACACTCATATATATATATATATATATATATATATATATATACACCTACACTTTCTTTGATATTTCGATAAAAAACATTTTAATTTGTCATATTCTTGCTAATCCGACACTTTCTGAGATTTAATGGATTATTTTGTTTGACGCTGAGACTGGCACAATTCAAAGAATTTTCGTCTTTGCAAATATTTGCTAAGTGATTGTACTTGATGATCTCTTTCATTTTCTGCAATTGCGTTTTGTACAGTTGGGAAGAGAGTTGTTCCCTGTTTTGTCATCGGCAGAAAGCTAGCTTCAGTACATGCGAATTATCTATCAATAGCGAAAGAAATGCGCAAATATATATATATATATATATATATATATATATATATATATATATATATATATATATGGGTTGAAAACTAAGTTCTCGCACAACCTGTTATATATACATTTATTTGTTGATTTATATATTCATATATGAATACAGCTTATTTAGACAGTAAGAAAACAAGAATTAAATGGCTACACTTATTACTCTTTTTTTAAATCTTGTTTGTAAGTTTCAGCGAGTATATGGCCAGATTCCAATTAGTTATTGGTCATTTTAAATGATAATGTATGAGAGAAAGAAGCAAATGTATGAGGAAAAAGAAGGAAAAGGATGGAGGGGAAGAGAAAAACAAAAACAAGGAGAAAAAGAAAGAGATAAAAGAATGAATAGAAAATCATGGATAGAAAATTGGGAGAGAGAGAATGAACGACATGAAAAAGGTGGAGCAAAATGAGACGCAAGGAAAGAAAAAGAAAATGAAGAATGATAAGAAAAAAGACAAGGAAAAAAGACGGGGAAGGTAAGAAAGACAAGAAAGAGGAAACGAGAAGAAAAAGGAAGAGATAAAAGTGGCATGGGGGGTGAATGAACGAGATTAAAAAGGAGAAGCAAAAAGAAGGGAACGTAATGAAAGAGAAGAATGATGAAGAATGGGAAGAAAAGAAAGACAAAGGAGAGGATAACGAAAAGAAATAAATAAGAAGAGGAAAGTAAAAAAAAAGAGAAAGGAGATGAAAAAAGAACGAAAGGGTAAAAAGAACGATAAGAAAAAAGTAGAGATAAAAGAAGAGTAATCATGGAAAGAAGTGAAAGAGTGAGAGAGAGAGAAAGAGAGAGAGAGAGAGAGAGAGAGAGAGAAATAGAGAGAGAGAGAATGAAAGAAGGAAGGAACCAGAAAAGAGAAGTAAAGAGAATGGAAATGAAGAATGAAGAACAGGAAGGAAAGAAAAATGGAAGAAGAATGAAAGACAAACAGAAAGAAATAAAAACAAAAAAAGAGAAATGAGATTAAAAAAGGAAGAGAAAAAGAAGTGGAAGGAAGAGGAGAAGGACGAGAAAAAAGAAAGAAATGGGAGGAAGGATGGAAAGAGAAGAGAGGGGATGAACGAGAAAGAAGAAGAGAAAGAAAAAAATGAGAATGAACGAGATGAAAAATAACGAAGAAAGGAAGAGGAAACAAGAGGAAAAGGAAATAGGAAAGAAGAAAACACAAGAGATCAAGGAGAAGGAGAAAGAAGGATAGAGACTAGAAGGAATAACAAGAAGAAAACGCGGGAGAGAAAAAAGAAAAGAGAAGGCAAGAAACTAAATGGAAAGGATAGAAAGAAGAAGAATGGCAGTGAAAAAAAAGGACGGATACAGGTAAGCAAAGAGAGTATGAACGAGAGGAAAAAGGCCGAGAAGAAAGAAGCGGAAGCAAGGAAAGAGAAGAGAAAAGAATAAGGAAAAAAGAAAAAAAAGAAAGAGACGAGAAGATGAACGAGATGAAAAGTTCGAGAAAAATAAAGAAAAAGGGAAATGAAGGAAATAGAAGAGTAGAAAAGCGACACGAGAAAGGACGAGAAAGAACGAGAAATGAGAAGAGAATGTAAAGAGAGGGTGATCGAGATGAAAACAGACGTTAAAAAGAAATACAAGGAAAGAAGGAGAAGGGGAGGATAAAGGAAAAGAAAACGGGCGCTCAAAACAGAACCAGCAAGAGAGAAGAGAAGAGAGAATGTGTACAAAAAGAACGATAAAAAGAAGGGGAAATAAAGAATAGAAAGGAGAGATTGACTGGGGGAAAAAATTCGAAGAATAGTACACAATGCTGAGACAGCTAAGTGAAAAAGTGAAGAAAATTAAGTAGAGAAACGAATGTAAAACAAATACAAGAAATATTAATTTCCAGATGAATAAAAATGAAGAAAAGCAGGTTCTACGAGAAATGTGTGAAAAAGAAGAAAAAAAAAATGAAGACGAACAAATTTTGAAAAGTTTGCATAAAGAATAATAAAGAAACGCGAAATTAACCTCGAGAAGAAGAATATGAAAAATATGAAGAACGAATTTCGTGAAGAATAAAGAAAGTAAATGATATGATAAAACTGAGAGAATAATGAAATAAAATGAAATGCAAGAATGGTCGTAAAAAAAATGAAGGCGGAATAGGGAAAGAAATGTGAGAATAAAATAAACAAGGAAGAAAGGAAGTGGGGAAAAGGATTTCTTCAGAAAAAATGCCACAAGAACTGTAAAAACAAAATAGCAAGAAAAAATGTGGAAATTACTGTTGGAAGAATAAATTGAATAACTCCGCTAAAAATTAAAAATATGGGAGAAAAATGAATCGAGTAGTAGACTTTGATGACAGACGTTCGAAATTGTGATAAAATGTAGAACTCTCTCAGCGGGAGGGGGAAAATGAAAACGACGAAGAAAGAGCTAAATACTGAGAAAGAAGAGAGAAATAGAGGGAAAAATAAGACAGGATTAATAGGTAAGAAAAGAAATAAAAATAATAAAAGGATGAAAGAATTAAATGAGAAGCCGGTGAAAAATGCAGACGTGTGAAAATTGAAGAGACTTTACTGAAATAAAAGAGATAAAAGGAAAAGTAGATAAAGATCGAATAAAAAAATGAATTTCAGTAAAAAAGAAAAGAGAAAGAAAATAACATGGAAGGAAATAAAATTTTAAAAAGTGAAATCAGTAAAAATATATAATAAAAAAGCGTTTTTTAGCACTAAGCTGTTTTATGTACCAAGAAACAGTTCACACGAAGTGTACAACCTTCTCTTTAAATTATATAGCTTGCTAGTGAGTTAAGAATTTAATTTGGCTTCTCAGGCAACGATATAATCATGCTATTCACTATTACTATTAATGTCCTTTTCCGGTGGATTTACACTGAGCTCAGTCATTTAAACTCTTCAAAGTAACTACTTGATGATTATGTAATGTATAATAAAGCATTCTGCGTCCGGTCACATGTTAAATCTTGTTACGTCACGTGATTTGATATAGGTATATTTGTTCACTATCTTTTTTCTTTAAAAGTAAATATAGTAAAGTTCCCAAAAGAGAAACAATGCATGTTCTTCTATGAGGTAGAATATTATTAAGCGTTTACAAGTAAGCAGTAGCAGCATGATAATCGTTTTACAGTTAAAATGGCCAGATGTAAACTTTGTATGCTAACACTTTCTTTTGTTCGCACTTTCCGCTTGTGGAACTCACTTCCGGTTTCTTGCTTTCCAGTCAAGTTTGATCTTCAGAAACGTAAATGCAATATCAATCGTTATCTTCTGTCTTCTTAATTCCTGTTCTTTTATTCTTTAGCGCTCAGTAACCTCTGCGTCTTAGTCGCTTTGTTGCCTTGTTTGTGGTGAAATGATAATGTATGCATCATTCACAATTCGACTAAAACGTAGATGGTTTATACAGTAACTTTGATGAATCACAACATATTAAAACATTTGAAAAAAAAAAACAAAGAAATCTGCAGTCATATCTCTGGGATAACTATTTGAAGCCTATGTTGAATAAGCGATTCATTTTGAATGTAAATGTCAATAATAATAAAAAGAGCAGAATGAAATAATACAAGGCAAAGTAAAGCAATTATAAGGCAGTAAAAATAAATAGTGTTTATACGCCAACGAGATGCACTCAGGTGGTTTTAGCCTTTTGATTTCAAAGCAAGAGAGTAGACAATGTGTAAGGCCGAAAATTGTCCATTTTTATTGGCTAAGAAGAAATCCGAGTATACATGTATTGAATTTGTCTGTAAATTTGGTGGGGGGGGATTGAAGTTATTCCCAAGCCTGTAACCAACAGACTAAAAAATATGTATAAAATAACAAATAACAAATTCTAGCTCATAAGAAGTAATTAGCAATTTTAGAAAAAGGAAAAGGAATTCGACTTTTCATGTCTAAACTGAATATACTTATGTTCAGGATCTTTATTAAATATTACTTTTAAGGTATAACACCAAAATCGAGAGAATTGTGCGTAGGAAGATTGTGCAGCTCCAGTAAGCAATGGTCTTTCCTGTCTATAATATCGGCAATCAAATTTTAACTAAACTTGAACATTGAAGCCTGTAAGTTATAAGCGATTCTTTAGTTTATTAGGTAGACTATGTATAAATTTATATATCTACACTGACGTGATAAAAGATATGACAAACTGTATTAAAAGAAAATGGTAAGTGGCACTACCGTAGCTTAGTATCATAGAAATGCTCAAACCTATATTCATTCTGCTTTGCTTTTTGACAAGTGTGGACGCTGGTTATCTTGCTGCTCATGGGAAAGCGACGAAAATCATCGGAGTTAAACGAGGCCTGACAATGCCAAAAAAAAAAAAAAAAAGGAAAAAAAAAAAAAAAAAGGAAAAAAAAAAAAAGGACATTCCATTTCTTAAATCGTGGTTACATTTCATATAAGGAATTACGTGTGAACCGGAATAATTGATGAAAGGAATCACTGGACAGCATTGGTTACTAAAAGATTTTAACGAAAGGTGTATGGTTAGAATTATCGACGGTGACATATACGGGTTAAAATCTCATCTATACTTAATGAATTTAATTAACAGACGCGTATCAATTCAGCGTTCTTTTACTTTCATGGAATATGGGGTCAGAATATCCACTAGAGGATTTAACCACTACGACGTCGCTAATTGGACCCCGGAGGATTAATTTCATGGTTTCAGTTGTTTCGGAGTCAGGTGTGGTGTAAATCCAGGAGACCAGCCAGAGATTGGCCCCATAACAGTGTTATTTGGGATCATACGTGAGGAAAAGGATTGGAGAATTTAACACTTGCCGGGTATATTTACGGCAAGAAGGACAGCGATACGTCTACCAAACGAACTTGTGTAAAGAAATGGCAAAACCAAAATATAAAAGAAAAATGGGTTTGGTCCTCCCTGTGCCCATGGCCTTGTACCAGAATAATATGTGAATTGTCGTATCTTTTTAGAAAAGAAAGCACAAAAATTTACACATGATAACGAAAAATGTAGGTTCGGTTTTTTTAAGGTCCGGGTTTGATACAAAGCCCATGGGACCATAGTACTTAAGGTACCGTGCAAGGTGATTGCGGTTTCAAAATGGTGGGATGTGTAAATGTGGCATGGGTGAGAGCTACCTTGCACTGCTTCGTGATAATTTTCACCCATCCATGAAATCTATGCATCCCATCAACGAGAAGCTATTCTTCTATGTACCATATACATTCACGACGTAAGCGACCATGGCTCTCCACAATTTCCTGTCCTTTGTAGCACTTAGTAAATTTTGACTTTTTACTATCTTTCCTAATCCTTGTTCTGCCAGCTATTTACAGAAGCTTGTTTGGTAGTTTATGCCCTGCTTTCTTTTATTTCACTTGTCTTCAATATGTCCTGTGAGTATCTAATTTTCTAAGTCCTCTTTCCTCATTTTGTGCGCTACATATTTCAACTGTCTCTCTCTGATGTTAAGTGTAAGGGTCCTTTTAATTTCTATTTTCTTTAAAATTTCATAACTCAAATAGTCATTTTATGGTATTCTCAGTATGCCTCTGTAGTACTACATTTTTGTTGCTTCAAGTCTCTTCAAGGTAGAGGGTTACTGAATCTGGTTGTTTTATTAACGTAATTGGGTGAAGTAAGAAGTGCTGATTATCGCGTTAGGTAGGCTAGATAACGCCTGGGCTTAATTGTAGTAATTGGGGAATCATCTTCTCTGGTGTCTGTTCACAAAGTGGCGTTTCGCGAGAAAAAACTGAATGAAACTTCCTCCTTACCAATGGAATACGAAAAGAATGAGGGTGATTTAACCTAATGCACGTGGCATGGCGGCTGTTTGGTGTAAAAGACTGAACTGGTGGGACGAAGGAATGTATCTCATTTGAACATTTGCCATGGAAATAGCGATAGAGTAACGATAGGCCTGTAACATTTTGTCTATGGGAAAGGTGTCTAAAAGAAATAGCATGAAGTCTCAGCATTATTTGTAATTTATAGAAGAAGAATTTTCTAACTCTTTCCAGTTTTTTATTTGCTTTATTTGTTCTTTTTTTTTTTTTTTTTTTTTAGATCGAATGTGGAATGATCTGCTTGTAAAATTCTGGTCAAAACAATTGATTAGAGTCTATCGAAGGACCTTTGAACACCAATGAGTTTGACAAATTCGTTGAAGTGAATTATCTCCAAGCTGTAGAAACATATACTGAGACGCTCGAAGCAGTTTACACGCGTTTTTGGTTTTCTTTCCCTTCAACGTTTTGACGTTTATATTTACGGAGCTTTCTTTCGCAAGGGTTTATCAGTAATCTTCCGAGAATGTCGAAACCCATTTTTGGCAGAAACAAAAGATAAGAGCACTGAATTGTTATTGAATATGAATTATCCTCGATGACAATGAATGCTGGACAATTTCCGCACAAATGAAGAGAAAATTGGAAGGATGTAACAGAAATAGGGTTTTACGGATGGATGGAGCACACAAACAGCAAAAAAAGTTTAATTATACATAAACAATATGATGAACAACCTCCAAGTTGCATTATAAAGTATCACACCATGAAACAAGTTAATGCAAATATTTAAAAAAAAATCAACCGGTATGAGAAGCTGAAATTCACATGTTATATTCATCATATAGATATATGCTTGAAAAAAATTACCAGTGTCTGTTGGTTAATAGCAATTTTAGTATGCAATAATTAATTTGCATAAAAAATATCACTACTATTACTACTAATAATAGCAACAGAAGCAACAACAAAAAAGAATGTCGAAACCCATTTTTGACAGAATGACGCGATCCTTAAATTTAAAATTGTAAGATGCATTTGATGTTCCGGTGTTAGTGTTTCGAAAATTTTCCCATTTTCATCATCAGGCTTTAATATTTTTAATATTAAATATTTAAATATTAATATTTTTAATAATAAAGTCTGATGAGGGTAATGATAAAATTTTCGAAAGTGCTAGCACCAGAACATCAAATACATTTTAAACATAAGGAACTCGTCAATCAACAAATGGTTAGTAGGTTAATGCTTTATTAAATCTGTTAGCGAAGAGATTTCGCCATTAATCACATTAACTTTACTGATTAATTCTTTGTATGAATACCTCTTTATAATATAATATAATATAATTTAGTATATATATATATATATGTATATATATCAGGTCATCCCATAAGTTCTCACCGAATTTTAACTTTTTGTTATAATGAACGAAATTTAAAGAGTATTTTATAATGTCTAATGGAGCTGAACATTATTTTTATGTTTAGATGCATTTAAACTGATCAAATTTTATTTTAGAGAACAATAAAATTAAATTTTGTTTGATTAAAACCCTGCTAACATGGAAGTACCCAAGAATCATTTGAGGCACATAATGCTTTATGAGTTCAAGAAAGGAAACTCAGCAGCCGAAGCGGCTAGAAACATTCACTCAGTTTATGGAGAAGAATGTGTGAATGAAAGAACTTGCAGAAGATGGTTTGCAAAATTCAGAGGTGGAGATTTCACCCTTGAAGATGAAGATCGAACCGGACGTCCAGTTGAGTTTGATGAAAAGCTTCTTGAAGCAGCCCTTGAAGAAAATCCTGCTTTATCAGTTGAGGAATTGGCAGTGGTTCTCAATTCAAACCATACAACTGTTCATCTTTCAACATCTTCAACAACTTGGAAAAGTTCCTAAACTTGGAAAATGGGTGCCTCATGAATTGTCTGAAAACAACCTCAAATCCCGAGTTGACATTTGATCTTCTCTCCATTCTCGCCAACTTGTTTCACGTTTTTTGGATAGACTTGTGACTGGCGACGAAAAATGGACCTTTTATCGGAATGTTAAGTGTCGTAGACAATGGCTTGGTAAAGGGAAAGGACCCCAGCCACAGCCGAGAAGGGAACTTCATGGGCAAAAGATTCTTCTTTCAATCTGGTGGGATCGCTAAGGAATAATCCACTTTAAATTCTTACCACCTAATGCAACAATTAATGCTCAAATATACTGTCAGCAATTAGAGCGTTTGAACCAAGCTTTGAGGAAAAAAAGACTTGCTCTAGTGAATCGAAAAGGGGTGATGTTTCATCAGGACAATGCGCGACCCCACACATCAAGAATCACGTCACAAAAGATCGAAGAACTTGGTTGGGAGAAAATTCCTCATCCACCTTATTCTCCCGATCTTGCTCCTTCAGACTACCATTTGTTTCGTAGCTTACAGAATCATTTGGAAGAAACAGCTTTTGTAACACAAGAAGAGGTTAAAACTGACATTTGTGAGTTCTTCGAATCAAAGTCAAAAGAATTTTACAGTAATGGAATTAGTAAGCTTGTTAATAGATGGAAGGAAGTCATAGATAATCAGGGAAAATACATTGATGATTGAATCTGTAATTAAATGTAACATTTGGTCACTTATTTTCTTTATTCAAAATTCGGACAGAACTTATGGGATAACCTGACACACACACACACACACACACACACACACACACACACACACACACACACACACACACACACATATATATATATATATATATATATATATATATATATATATATATACAGTGTATCAAAAATATTTTTACAAACTTTGGGGCGGGTCCCACATACCAAAACAAGGACAAAAGTCCATATAGAAATACGTACGCAAATTCTTCGTTTTTGAGTTATTAAGTTTAAAGAAAATTTACGGTAGATGGTGCTGTGTTTATGATATAGAATAGATTACATTTGTCATTTGTATACATCTGTGGCTAGTCTGTCTTCAACGTTTAATGTGTGTAGTAGTGAGTTAACTGAGAAGGGTTCCGTTTAACAATGGCAGGATATTCACATCGTGAGCAGGCAGATAGGACACAGAGGAAGGCGCTGATTAGGTTTAAAATGACACTTTCCTTGCTTACATTGAAGCAAACTTGTTAATTACTAAGAGTAGATAGGTTGGCCTATTATCCTGTTTACGCTCCTTTTCCATTTATTGAACCGTTGTAGAGGTTTATCCCTTGTTTCTTGTGTAGGATTGGGCTCACGGTTCTTTCGAAATTCTTCTAATTCTCTTTCGCTCAATATATGTAATGTGGATATTTGTTCTTGTCTTGGTGTGAGGAAGCCGCATCCAAAGTTTAAAAGAAGTATTTTCGATATATACAGGATGTATCAAAATACTTTTACAAAGTTTGTGGGTAGCTTTTAGACACCATAACAAGGGCAAAAGTTCGTTTAAACATATGTGTCTGCAATTCTTTCATTATTATGTTTAAACTTTACAGTAGACGCTGTGAAATGTATATAATCCAAGATACAATCAAAAAATAATTTTACAAACTTTGGGGTACCACGAATCCTGTCTCAGCAACACGACGATAAACAACAGCAAAGGTTGGATGATCCGGCTGCCTTCGGTCTGGGAACGCAATCTGATACAGCCATGCAGTCTCGAATCCATTACTATTCGAGTGACCGTATGTAAAAATCATATCTCCCTGCACACGATATGAATATTCTGCCATTGTTAAACGGAACAGTTCTCAATTAACTCACTACTACACACGTTAAACGTTGACGTCAGACTGGCCACAAATGCACACGAATGGTAACTGTAACCTCGTCTACATGACAACACAACGCCATCTGCCGAGAACATTCTTTAAACTTAACCCAAAAACAAAGGATTTGCGGACATATGTATATATGGACTTTTGTCCTTGTTTTAGTGTAAGGAATCCGCATCCGAAGGTTGTAAAAGTATTTTTGATACTCCCTGTATATATATATATATATATATATATATATATATATATATATATATATATGTGTGTGTGTGTGTGTGTGTGTTTGAATAAAAAAGAAAGAATAGTAAGATATGTAATACGGTGTTCTTATTGATATTTTTATTTTTTACAAAATAGTGCTCATTGTAAATTTATAGCGCATTAATATTATAAATTAACTGATTTAAAATATGGTTTTTTCGCTACACAGTAATAATCATGTTTTAAAAATGGAAGCTAAAAACGTTAAATATATATATTGAACAAATAAAAATATTAAAAAAATTAAAATCTTCAGGCACACTGGGTTGTATATTAATATTCTTTTGTTTTCATTATTATTTCATTTAGATTCCTCGACTAGTTTCGGCCAACATAGCCATCATCAGGATAAAGATAATTTTCTGCTTTTTGGTAGCAGTGAACTACAAAAATTAATGTCTTGATGGAGAAAATGAACTTTTGTCTGTAGTTTTCATTTGTTTTTTATTTTTTTTTATTTTTTAACATGAATTTTGGTCAAACAGTCTCTTTTAAGTTGTTATAAAGATAAGAGCTGGATGGTTTCATGTTGCTCTGAATTCCCTTGATCATTTCGACAGTTTTATTGGTTCCTGGAGAGGGGATGTGTTAAGTTAGGTACCTCCACGAAATTGCTACAAAAAACATATAGCATGAAAAAAAACGATGTAATAAATTTTTATCGGCTTAAATATATATATCATTCTTAAGAAGAAACACCAAAGTATTTTTTGATTATTTTTAAAAATTTTTTACTCATTCTTATCAGGTCCGAAATTTTATTTAAAAATGTTGTTTATTTCTGTCATCAAAATTAGTAGCTATCAGCCATTTTTTTCTAATTTTGTAAACAAGTTAAAAATCCTCGTTTATTTTTGGTATAATTATACCAAAAATCAATTCTACGTTTTTCAAAATTTATTTGACTAAAATTAGCAAATTTAAAGATTAGTTAAAATATTTTGAAAGAAGCTTTTACTTACTTTTTTCGAATAAAAAAATTGTTCGAAATAAAAAGTAAGCGATCTGAACTGTGTTGTCATTTCTCGAGTGACAAGTGATACCTGTCATCACATATCGACAGCTCACGTGAGATTCGCGTTATCATACAGATGGTCATACGTGACGTAACGTTTTTTTGTTTTTTGTGTGAATCAGCTTTATGTACTACCCCGTAATTAGTAGATAATAAAAACAAAAAATTAGCATTCCAATTTCCTTAATTTTGTTATTTTATTATTACTGGAACTTAAAACATAACTTTGTTGATACTATCTATTGTTACGAGGATGCATTTCTATAATAAAGGATTCCTTTGAGTTCTACTTGTTATTACAAAAAGTTTTCACTCATGAAGTAGTTGTAAAAAGAGAAATTAGAAATAGAATGTTTGGAAGATTCTAGATCATTCTAGTATATTCGAGAAAAATCTAGAAATATGCAAATTAGGTGTTAGCCCCATTTTGGAAAAGGGTTGTCAATGCTGTCAGTATCAACTCCGGCTTTTGATTCAAGGACTATTATATCCAGCCGAAAGAATCTCTATAAAAAGTTGCCGACCAACCAAAACCCAAAAGAGAATTTCATGGAACAAAGTTGGTAAATAGAATTTTGACTAATTTTCATTGACCAAACTAAAAATTAATATTTATTTACACACCTTTGTGGATTTCCAAATATAGCACTTAGATTACTTCACTCGCCCTAAAAAGTGATTTGACTCCCTTTCCTTCTCCCTAACACTTCGCCAGTAACTCTGTGTTTTCTGTTTTGTAGGCTACAATTGTTTATCCTGTATATGTTTTGTTCTGTTTTAGTAAATTAAATATTTGTTTGTGATTTAGCTCTGTGTTGTGGTAAATCATTTTTTTTCCTTTGTTACAATTATCAACACGTAACACTAGAGATAATAAATACTATAAATAATGAAATCTACGCTTACACTCAAGCCACGTGACCTTCCGTACTTTTTTAATGACAACCCATTTAAGCGCTTTTTTATCAAAACATAATTACATTTTTTTCATTAGTGGGTGTCATCGGATGGGTCCAAATTATACAATTTTCAAATCCCTAGACAATGACGAGCTAAGAATGAGAAGTACAAAGGTTGATGGTGCTGTTATTTATTTTTATAATTTTTTAAAAGTGTAATGAAAAAAGTGTTAAAATTTCGATTTAAAATTAAAGAAATGAGAAATAATTGTATTAAAAAATTCAATTTTCATTGAAAAATTATTTTGCTTTCAGAAAATATTGTCCATATTCATACGAACAAATAAAAACAAATAAAAGCGTTTGAGATTAAATAGTATATTTGTTGTTATTGAGTTTTGTATGTTACAATTCAGAGCTGATTTTCAGGTACTGAGTTTCTAAAAAAAAAAAAAATATGATTTACATTCTTCAAAGCCTTGTGCTTTAAATATTGTAATCACTAAAACCCGATGGTATGGAATTTTTGAGTTTTCATAAAATTAGATATGGGGTGTTAATAAAAATAAAAAAAATATTTCTGCCATGACTTTTAATAAAAAAAACATATTCATAATAATTTCGATCATTTGTGAATATTTTCTGAAAGTTTCATTAACATCTGACAATTATTTTTATTTTTACAAAATTTTCCAAATTAATAGATATAAATACCAAAAAAACGCGCTAAAATTTATCTATGTTATTTACCTCCCTTTGTTGCGAAAAAAAAAGATAAACAAAGTTTTTTAAAATCAAAATTTAGAATATTCTAAAAATATGGAAAAATTTTGAAAAATAATTAAAAAAAATTTGGTCTATCCTCTTCATAAAAACATAAGCATTTTGACGATAAAATTTTGTTTTCGTCAATTTTGGCGTCTTTTTCATCAGACTATGCTCTATTTTTTCGCAATTTCGTGGAGATACCTATGTTAAGTGTGCGTGTGTTATTTGGTTCTTTGGGAATGAGTGAGTATGTGTGTAAACGTGTATATTACTTATATGGGTGTGTATTATCATTTGGCTCATTAGGGAGTGAGTGAGTATGATGTGTGTAAGTGTGTATATTCGCGTGAGTGTGAGGGCTCAACACCTCCGCAAGCATGTCTGTCTTGTGTGGGTGAGAAATTCGCAGAGAAATTTTGTAGAGCATATATATATATATATATATATATATATATATATATATATATATGTAGTGGTCTGCAAAATAAGTGAACCCATAAGATTTAAAATAATTGTCTCTTTATGCAGATAATCGACAAATCCTAATTAATCTATATATTCATTAAGAAAAAAAAATTATTAAACGAATTACAACCAATTTCAAAGATTTTATGAAGTTGGAATAAAAAATATTAATTAAAAATTAAGATATGCATAAGTAAGTGACCCTTTACATTTACACTCTGTATTTTTGTTCTACATGGTTGCCAGGGCAAATAAATTTTTGTGAACATGTAAAAATCAAAATGACACATGTTCATTTTTTTGATAAGTTGTGTTTTTGATAAGTTGTGCAGTTAAACAATATAACTCATTGTGTATGCAAAAGTGTGCAGTTAGAGACTAAATTCACAAGAATATATATGCAGAGATCAAAATAACTTCATGAAGTTTTAGAAAAATCGCGTAGTTTAAATTTATAATGATGGAGAAGGCTACAAATATTTTCACAATAATTTGGAGTGCACTTTCCGACCGTGCAGCAAATTATTTATAAATGGAAAACCTTTGGTATGAGTGCAGCACAGTCGAGCAGTGACCGTCCGCGAAAAATCCTGCTGTCACCTTTGTGGTTTGCTAATGTTCACTGGCCAATGTCGGAATCAATGTGCATACATCTTCAGTGCGACGAAATCTGAATAATGCCAACCTTCATGGCAGAATGCTTAGAAAAAGCCACTGCTTACGAAATAGCACAAGCATATTCACCTCAGCTATAACAAAGCTCATATTAATAAGCTAGAAAAATTCTAGCAGAAATTTTTATGGTTAGATGAATCCATAATAGAGCCTTTTGGGATGAACTGTTGGTGGTATATTTAGCGTGCTCCTAATACGTCTTTTGGAGTGGAGGATTTGATAATAACCATTAAACATACCGGTGACAGCATTATGATTTGCTGCAGCTGGAACAGGCAAAATAGTAAACATTGACGGCACAATGGACACTGCAAGATAGCAAGAAATTTTGAACGAAAGTATGTTGTCCTCATTTCAAAAGTTGAGTTTAGGTCAGGGTTGGAATTTCCAACAGGACAATGATGTTAAGCATCAAATCAAATCCACAAAAGAATGCATTCGTAAAAAGAAATTTCAAGTTTTGAACTGCCTACTTAAACTCCTGATCTGAATCCAATTTTAAATCTGTGATTCAAATGAAAGAAGGCAGTGCATGCAAGAACCCCACATAAAAATCGAGCAATTGTGTGAGTTTTGCCAAGAAGAGTGGTCTCATTATTGCCAGAAACGTTTTAAAAATTATAGAAAAAGGCTGATTGACATTGTAACCTCGAAAAGAGCAGTCATCAAATATTAAATGTAAACTTTCACTTAATTTTGCACATCTTAATTTTTAATTAATATTTTTATTACAACTTGATAAATTTTTTTGAAGGTGGTTGTAATTGATTTAATAAAATGTTTTTCTTAATGAATACACTATACATAGTTTAATGAACCTTTGTTGATCATCTGGAAAAAAGAGCCAGTTTTTATAAATGTTTTCTTAGCGGTTCACTTACTTGTATTCAGCACTATATATATATATATATATATATATATATATATATATATATATATATATATATATATAATATTTTGATAATTTTGGATCGTCTCATGGATACTCTATGATGTCTTTTTCCAACTGGGCTTCACAAACCGTGACTTAGTGAAACTATACTGACGTTGATACAACTTTGCCCATCAGCAAATATCGTACCAGAATTGTGCTTCCAATAGAAAATGTACATGTAGTATTAGATATATATCTATGTTTATTGATTGGTATATATATATATATATATATATATATATGTAATGTATCAATGTACATTTTACGTTCGACACACAATCAGACGTTACTAACATATCGAAAATGACTCAGATTATTTTTTCCTAAAAACGCCGCAATGTTTGCCAGCGTCTTGTCGTTTCTGAAAATAAGTGGACATTCCTGCAGCCGTCCTTACAATTAGGACACACGCCTAGGAGAGCAGACTGGATATACTCTTGTCGACAGAATTAGCAGACAAAATTTCTACAGTTCACCAATATGTAGGTAATCGCGTTGGTTTGAAATCCGTGTACGAGGCGAATGGCGAGTGCTTAAAAACTGACAAATATTTAATAGTGAGCAAAAAATTGTTAGCTTAAAATTTATATTATCTACTAAATGATTGGAATAAATATTTCAAAACAAATCTAGAATATTTTTTATCTGCTGTTCTTTAACTTCGGTGTAAATTACCAACACTATAATGTTCAAAATTTTAATTTCTAAAATAATCAATGCCATCTATGTGTAATATGTGATTCACGCCAGGATATACCAGAATTTTGAATCAAATTTAATGCCCATCATGATTCTTAATCTGTAGATAGTTATTTGTAGTGACTGTTGTATTCATATGTAAATCTCCACCGTATAAATAGAAGTATGTAATGGGTTCACCATAGGTCTCATTATTAACGTCTGACTGGAGGATGATAAAAAGTTAGTTTGAGACACGTTTTTTTGGGACGATGGCGGAACGAATTAATTTCTTTTATTAAAATTTATTAAATTAAAATTATTTATATTATAATTTTATTATATTTTTCTAAAAGTAACTAATTTTATAAAAAAAAGGAACCTCTCAGCTATAAATAAAGCGTGCATGAACACGCGAAAACAAAAACAAATGAACTGCTACGTTTTATGATGGTGAACGAAATATATAGTTTGAAAGAGTTATATTTGTACTATTTATCTCAAAATGGGCAAAACATTTTGAGTTTAGGACAGTTTGAAATCTTTTCTTGACGACGATTAAGTTTAAATTTTGGGACGGTTCCGGGACGATGATAAAAAAAGTTAGTCTGAAGCCATGGTTTAGCCTAAGAGATACCAAACATATTTTTTACTCGGTTTCGTTGTAGAATGTCTAATGATTTACATATATAATGTATTCGTAACTTCATCTCTTTGATATAATTTTAGTATGCACTTATTTCAATATATTCATATCGATGGATATATGTATTTTCATGCATTATATATGCTACAAATAGACAAGTACATTTTGAGTAAATTTACTTGAATACATAATGAAGGGCATGCAACATATATCGTGCGTACTCATTTAAAAGTCGCGAATTTAAGCTCAATTTTAAGGCTAAGAATTAGAGATCGTCCTAAAGATCAATAAAAATTAATTTCGTTAATTTAAATTGTGTTCATGATTGGAAGGACCAGAAACTTATCTTCAAACATATGCTATAAAGCTCTTTACAATATATACCATGCATTCTTGTGTAAAATTCTAGGATTTAAACTCAATTGTAAGGCTAAGAATTAGAGATCGACCATAACATGAATAAAAATTTCGTTATTTTGAAATCTTTTCACGTTAGTAAGTGCTGGAAAGTCGTCAGTTTAAATAAATCTATTCTGTTACAATAATAATTTCTACAAACTCGCTTTAATAAAATCTTAAATAAAATTTTAAATGTTTTTGCTGACAAATGATGACATTTATTTTGCTGAGAATTTTTAAATTCAGTGTAAAATACCACAGTATTAAATGGTACCGGCTTGCATTTGATATTCAGGTTCTCCAATCAGCTATGTATAACATGTTCAATTTTTGTAAATGCCCCATCCCTTCAGGACGTAGGCAATCGCAGCTTTCCACAGCTTCCTTTTCTTCATTTTCTATAAACTGCTACAACTTCCTGGGAAAGATAATAGAATGGATTTTTGTTGCCTTCTACCGTTTGCTTTATTCAGTGTTAGTTTTTTAGTTTAACAGCCACACAATGCTAATGAGTCCAGTCTACTTTGCTATTCAGTCGATAGCTGCAAAAGTGGGAGAGATGAAATGGCTTCCTGCCTTTTCAAAAGACATTAATACAGACTATAAAAGGAAGCGCTTTTATGAGAGTTTCATGGAATGCATTTTATATAGCGTAAAATAAAATAAATTTGAGGTAATTTATCGGCATGTACATGAATTATAAGGATTTAGAAGTTAAGTTTGAAAAAAAAGAAAAACCCCATTTATACTTGTGAACGAGGGCACCTCGAGGAGGTGTAATGGTTACGAAGCTTGTCTTGCTAGAACAATTACGACTGAGTAGTGAGTTCGATCCTCACTGGGTGCCCCGTACTTTCGGCCTCGTGCCACATTTAAGTTACGCTTGGAAAATCACTATTCTTCTGAATGAGTCGATTTTTAATGTCACTGAAGACATTGAGTATAAACTTTCTAAATAAACCTCAGTAATTCGAATTTGTTTTGAACCATTTTTTTCAAATTTTAAACGATTAATTTAGACTGAAAACAAAGCCTGAAAATGTACTTAAATTGAACAATGTGAACTCTTGCGATTTCATGGACAAGAATTTCTTTGAATGGCACAAGTCCGAGCGTAAAGAGCCAGAATGATGAAACTTTCACAAACATCAATCGATAACTTTGAGGTAACCAAATAAGAGTAAAACAATTATAAGATATAAAGCATATTTCTAGTTTGTTTTCGTTTACAACATATAAATCTATTCTAGATTACTTAAATCAAAACTGATAACAAAATAGATAGGTAGATATAGGTACGGTTTGCACGAGAGACAAAAAAAAATCAATCATAGGTATAATTGGAATCAGATTCGAAGATTCCTGTGTATGATGATAAATTACATCCGCGTCCTGGGTAAGTTTTTTTTAATATACGCTCTTTAGCGCTAGAGGGCGTCGTCAGTGATGTTCTGGAGATGGATCATTGGGAAGTTTCGGGTCTTTCAAAAATCATACTGACCTCACCAAATCGACCCCATCAGAGCTGATCGGACTCTGATACGCCCTCTAAAAAATGCTTGTAGACACTGACTTCTATAAATATACCCCGTTATCACGCATTTGATTGGAGGTTGACCAATAGCCAATCACAATGGTGTGAACTCTATTTAAGTTGTTTACGGGGAATTTTTCCTTTTATTTTCCTTTTTTGAGTGGACACCCTTTGATCGGATACTTAGAAGGTAATTATGTTTTCCGTTTTCACCCACTACCCATCAAGTTTCATTTCACCAGCTAATAATTACTATTTACAGAGATAATAAGAAAAATTCGGCCATACCCCCCCCAAAAAAAATCGTTTATACGATTAAAATGAATAAATAAATTACAGCGAATTAAACCGATAGACGATAAAGTATATCTAACAACAAGGCTTCTGATCAGGAGGTTTTGAGGAACGTGGAACCACATCTTAATTCCTGGTGTTCCAAGGTCCACCCTGACCCGGAGTGGCAGCACCTGTTAGGGTCCCAGATATGGGCAAATAGTTAACTCCCAAAATGGGGTTAAAACACTATGAAAGTGTAAAAATAGGTTTCAATACAAGCAAAACAATTTTGTAAAAATTATTACCAGTAATGGATTATTGAAGAAAAAATTATTACCAGCAATACATAATTACCAGCAATACATTTGTGAAGGAAAAAATATTACAAGCAATACATTTTTGAAAAAATATTACCAGCAAAGTAAAAATCTTGTCGGCATTAAATAACCAATTGTGATTGATATGCCGTAAACCAAACCAAACTAAACCAAACCAGATTTGAAAAGGCAACATAGCTCCAGTTTACACCAAATTTAAGGAGGCGGGTATAGGACCTGTTTGTATCAGATGCCAAAAGTTAAATGCTAGGTTTGTATAAGAGTCAGTAGAGATAAACATAAGTCTGTTTTTGAACGAGATTAAAAATAGTAGGTATTGTTCCGCTAAAAATGGTAGACACAAGGACGCTTTGTACGAGAGTCAAGGATATAGATCCGTTTTTAGGTTAGACATAGATCCGGTTTACATTAAACCCCGAAATGATAGACATTATGAGAGGTAAACACAGTCGACATAGGTCCCATTTGTGAGAGAGTAAAAAGTTAGATATTGGTAAATCAAATAGTCGGCCCGTTTTGGCGGGGTTATTTAACCCTCTGCTGAATTGTATTTTTAATTGAATTAGCAGCGTAATTTTTTGTTTCAGTTTACTATATTCAGTTTGGCACAAGGTCACAAGTATAATGCACCCAGTGAGAATCGAAGTCATTAATAATGGCCAACCATGACTCCAACTTGAGATAATTTGTTGCCAACCGAAAAACTTGTATTGGATATTTATACTGTGTCAATAATATATTCACCATTTAATATCAAAAGGCAAGAATCAAAATATACCGATTGTTTTCTACATGAGAACATAAAAAAGAGAAGCTAATAACATTTGCAAATTCACTTATAGATTTTATTTTATTTTTGGCACAAGGTATCAAGCTACAAACAAAATTTCGTCTTCCTAAGTGTTTAGCCATCTGGGAACCAATCAGATTATGCTTAATCTCGTTGCTCGAACGAGAACAAATGATTATAAAGTGACATGACCATAGTAACTTACTTCGTTGATCGCACCCACCCAAAATAGATCATGGTTAATGATGACCTAGTGTCAGTTCAGGCCGAGATGATTTCGCATGGAATCACTAAATACAATCTTTTTTTCCCGGTATATCATAATTAAAGTCTGTGATTGGCCACTGTCTATTGGGGCAACGATTTATCATTTTCGATGCCAAACGAAACGCCGATGAAAAATGACAATGTCGGGCGTTTACAAATGACCTGAACGGCTTCGCTACGCTTCATTGTTCACCATGGTTACTATTCAGTGCTATATAAGAATGACTGAAGGTCAAGTATTTTATCTTCAGTTATGCCTTGTAGAGGTTTGTAGTTACTATGCATTCACCTGAGAAAAGGACAATACGCTAGATTTGGCTGACTCATTCTGTCGAGTGAAGATAACCCAGTGGTAGAAGGTCTGGTATCAAATCGGTTGGGTTTCGATCAGGGCTTGGGGCATTCGGTTGTCTAGTCGCACTGAGGAGCTGTGATACAGCGAAACAGTACTCTCTGCGAATATATATATATATATATATATATATATATATGATATTCGAATCTCTTACCAGACTTCCTGATATCGGACTGGAGAGGTCGATCTTAGCGTGCGGCACCTTTGGAAAGTGCCTGAAAACCATACCACGCTAGCACCAAGTATCAAGTTACAATATATAGGTGATATAAGGTCTATCGTGACATGAAAAGTTAACTCACCCACCTCCTTACTTTTCTATTTAACGTAGATCTGACATTTAATTGGTTAATCAAGACATAGCCAAAATTTTATTTTTAATTCTGCCCTTAACTTAGGAAAAGAGGTAACACTTTGTTTTAAAATTTCCTTAAAATCATTTAATTTTACCATCGCCTGAAGAAGTACAATCATCGTATTGAAACATGAAATTTTTTGGGTAGCGATTTCAAAATGTTTTTATCATAATCTCTTATAATAAAAATATAATAATGATGTATTGCTCTACTTTGTATTGAGCACTTTTTAAAAAGTAAATGCTACGAACAGTGGACTTGTACTGCATCTGTTCTTTCTTTCATTTGTATATATATATATATATATATATACAAATGAATTTCATATATATATATATATACAAATGAATTTCATATATATATATATATACAAATGAATTTCATTTGTATATATATATATATATATATATATAAATGAAAGAAAGAACAGATGCAGTATATATATATATATATATAATCTGATTGTTGTCACATATATACAAGGTGTCCCAAAATAATGTATACTCTATCTAAATATTAATAGCTAATAATACATTACCGTGATGTAAGAACTTATATGGATGAAAATATGCAAAACAGATGGATTGGAAGAAGAGGGACAATTGAATACCCACCTAGGTCACCAGATTTGACACCCTTGGATTTCTTTTTTTTGGGGGGCGGGGTTCTAAAAGACAAAGGTTACAGCAGGAAATCTAAAACAATTGTTGAAATGAGAGTAGCAATTGAAGAAGAATGTACTCAAATTCCAGAGGAAATAAAACTGGACGTTTGTAGGTCTATTTCTTCAATATATGAAAAGTGTATCGAACAGAACGTTAACCAGTTTGAGCATTTGATGTGAACTCATCATTATATGAACCTTCTGCCATTGGCCCAGGTAGCTTTTATCTTATTAAAGTTAATTTTCTATGTTTTTTTTTTATATTTTACTCTCAAATTATTTAAATGTGTATTCTTTCTCTTATCTGTCAGATGTGCAGAAATTGCTGTCGCTTTCTGTCAGCACTACGTCTAGTCTCGCCGAAGCCTAGAAGAGCAGTGCCCTCCCACGTCCACTCGCCTGGTTTTTAATGGGTACCGTGGTTCTCTTATGCAAATAAGTCTGCTGCATAAAAATGGCAGTAGGCGTACGCACGCGCGACCGACTCTCAGAGAATGGTTCGACACACGAGGCAGCGAATTCGCTTTGCTCCTGGTAAGTCACTGTCACTTCTATTACAATTAATATTATTTACAAGTCAAAATACATAAATTGAATAAGTTATAACGATTCAAAGAATGTATACATTATTTTGGGACACCCTGTATATATCAAAGACCGATTTTTGGTTTCGCTTGTCAGGGTACAGACAAAAATATTGTATTACTAGCAGGATATATGCTTTTATAAACACTTTTTAAACGCTTATTATATACATTAACTAACGTGCCAAATTTCAAACCATATCCTATAAATTACACACACACACACGATAAGATTTGTTTATTTTTTTTTATGAAACTTTAGATATACAGGGTGAGGCAGAGAGGACGGATGTTTTTGAAATGGTTATTACTCAGCCCCAAGGGGTGGGACATATGTCCTGCAGGCGCCATTTGATCTGTAGTGTCTTAGCAATTTTTTTCTTTTCATTTGAAGCCATGGTACCATGGACGATAGTGCACCGCGTGTTCGCCTATGAACACTTTCGTGAAGGATGAAGAGTCTATCGAGTATAGCATGAATTTCATCACCGATTCAACATTCACCGAAGTCAGGCTGTTAACCCCTCCTTACACAATCTTGCGTTGGGTTCATGCACTTCGTACACGAGGTACACTAATGAATAGCAGACCAATGAGGGCCTCAGGAACGGTACGTACCCTTGAAAATCTGGAACGTGTCAGACAAGCTTTACTGCGCAATCTGAATCGCTCCGCTCGGAAGCATGCAACTGAAATTGGCATCGATAATCGTTCGACAAGGCGTGTTTTGCATGAAGAACTGCATTTCCACATGGGGACTTAACTTTGCACGTCAGATGGAAGCAATTTTTGAGGCAAATGACAACCTCATTTTGTTAATTAGTAACGAAGCTCATTTTCATCTCAATGGCATGGTGAATCAAAAGAATTGTCGTTACTGGGCTCTTGAAAGTTCGAGAGAACTACACGAAAAAACACAGCACCGACCAAAATTGTTAGCTTGATTCTGTATTCATTATTATATTTCTCTGTTTTTACATTGAGCTCTCTTTGAATTAATATCCTCCTTGAAATTATCCATACCAATTATCTGTTGTTATATATATATATATATTAATATACATATATATATATGTGTGTGTGTGTGTGTGTGTGTGTGTGTGTGTGTAAGTTCGGATGAATTTATTATACAAATCAAATAAACCCCAATAATTCGAATTTGGTTTGAACAATTTTTGGCAAATTTTAAACGATTAATTTTGACTGAAGACAATGTTTGGTAACATAATTAAACTGAACAATGCTAACTATTGCGATGTCATAGACACGACTTTCTTTGAATGGCACAAGTTCCAGCCTCGCAGTTTCAAATTAAGTGTGTATTTATGCACGACAATACTCTTTCACATACGTCTGAGGTTAAAGGTGAATCTTTTTAGGCTAAAAGTTTACAAGAGAAGAGATAATGGAAGGGCTACCTTCATGTCTTGATTTGAATCTGATCGAAAATTTATGGTCAATTGTATAGATGAAATTATAAGAAGATAACAAACAATATGAGATAAGAAAGTAGACCTATGGGAGTCAATTAAAACCACCATGTCAAAAATTGAACCTGCTAAAGTAAAAAAAAATTTGAAAAACTAATGTCTAATAAATTACTAAGTATTATTGACAAGAAGGGTTACTATATTTAGATGTAAATGTTTTAAAGACTTATTATATATGTTTGTTATTTATTCTATTATAGGTTTTAAACAATTGTTGATTTTATTACCTCTTTATTAAAGTAAAAAAAAATATTTTATGGTTTTGAATAATAACTTCAGATGGACTAACGTATATATATATATATATATATATATATATATATATATATATATATATATATATATATATATATATGTGAAAAATATATAGAAAATAGGAAGGAACTGGTTAGGTAAATAATCCAAAAGTCCCTTAGTATTTTAGTTATTATTTTTAAAAAATAGTGCTCGATACAAAAGTAGAGCATAAATATAATTATTTATTTAAAAATAAATTTAAAATGATTTGGAATCATATTTTTAAATAAATAATTATATATATATATATATATATATATATATATATATATATATATATATATTACTACAGCATGTCCCCAGGTTACGATCGTCCCAGCTTACGACGATTCGTGGTTACGGCGAAATCCATATTAATATTGTTTCGACGTATGCTGTTTGCCTCTTACGTAAGGCGGCGTGGCTTTGTTCCTGTTGTATGGCATATTGGATCGTTGTGCATTCGCTCTCTTTTCTTCATTATGGTCCCCGAGCGTAGTGTAACCTCGCGGTGTTCCGTAGAAAATGAATGTCATCACCATAGAAGTAAATTTAAACATTGTTAACCAACCAGAAAAAGAAACAGCGACGAACATGTACCCGGTTGCTTGGCCTTAATCATTTAACTGTCGCCTAAATCACACACACACATATATATATATATATATATATATATATATATATATATATATATAGAGAGAGAGAGAGAGAGAGAGAGAGAGCGGGGACATTTTCTTATTAAACTATAAGTTGGTGAATTTCCGATAAAAAGTTTGTGTTTTTTCCTTCCACAGATTTTCTGTTCCTTCTGAGCACTGCAAGAGAAACACGATCGTCATCTCGTCTACCAAGAGACAATGACATTACTAGGAGTAAATATAAAGGCAGCTTAAAACAGTTTAATTTTATTACATGTGTTTTCTTTTTGTCTTCCATGCGTTTTTCTAGACTTAATTATATTAAAACATGTCATAGAAATGTGTTATGTCCTCCATTATTACTTTAGTACTGCGTTAGCATCGGCGAGTAACGTAAGTGCTTCTTCATAGAAAATCGCGGGAACGTTCCGGCTTATATGTTAAGTGCAAGTGTACTTTTTTCCTCCATTTTCTATAAAACTTCCTCGTTGCTCACATGTTCGATCCATGGTATTCTCAGCATCCTTCTGTAGAACCACGCTTGAAGTCTCTCCTTCATCTCTGACGAGATTGTCCAGTATTCACTGTCATATAGGGGGGGACTGACATTACGTAACTGTTCAGTACTCTTTTCTCGGTTTCTAATGAAGTTTTTCTTTGTTAATACTCTGATTATTAAACGTAGTATTTTTTTTTACTTCATAACTTGCGAGGTGGGAAAGACAAAAGAGTCACTCACTAAAATCCCAAAATTTTTACAATTTTTTTTCTATCTGTCTATATCCCATTAAAACAATCATAAGCAGATCTATAATTACCCACATCATAAATTGATATGGCACGAAGAAGAATAATTTAAATGAACTGAATGCCATCATCTTCAACTTTGGAATTGTCTCCTTGATTTCATGAATAGATTACTTTTGGAAATCTATCTCTTCCAGGATTACAACAACGTTTGGTATGGAACAAAAGAACAGAAGCTGCGGTGATTCCACCTATCAGCAGCGGTTGACATATCCTGTATAATGTATATCCATGACTAAAATCTTAAAACTGGGGAAATAGTTATCGAACGAGGTAGCGTAGCAATAATAACTTGGAATCAATAGCTGTCAGGCAGAAGAATTAAAATTCTGAGTAAGATCCATTTTATTGGAACCAACATAAAGATAAAATCTTAGAAATTAATTTTATTTGTCATGCTATATAAAAATTGCTAGTTATTCACCGGATAGATAAACATTGTGGTCTTTATGTTAACTATATATATATATATATATATATATATATATATATATATATATATATATATATATATATATGTGTGTGTGTTGAGGTCATTATGATCTGGAATTGTTGTCCCTAGTGACATCACAAATAGTCAGATAAATTATTTGGCAGTGTTTATTTTCTTTTTGGTTGTGTGAGTAATGTTACTGTCAGCGATTCGGAACGGGGAAATTGGTGGGTTAGATTCATTTTTGGACAGATACACAACTACAAAGATGGATACACGCACAAAGATATGTCCATTTCTTCTCCTCCAGCTATGGGTTAAATAGCAGGGCTGACTGAACTCTCCCGCGTTGGTTAGCTAGGAAAAGTGAATTCGAAAGCAGCCTGGAAAGAGATGGGATTTGTCAAGCAAGATTGCCGTAGACACATCAATGTTGCAATAGCGGCAGTACATGTGGTACTCCAATGAGCTACAAGACTCATGATGTTAATTAGGTGTGTATTTATGCACGACAATACTCTTTCACATACGTCTGAGGTTAAACGTGAATTTTTTTAGGCGAAAAGTTTACAGGAGAGAAGATAATAGAAGGGCTACCTTCATGTCTTGATTTGAATCTGATCGAAAATTTATGGTCAATTGTGTAGAGGAAATTATATAAAGATAACAAACAATATGATAAGAAAGTAGACCGATGCTGGGCAATTAAAACCACTATGTCGAAAATTGAACCTGCTGAAGTAAAAAGAGGTGGTACTGGCTGAAACCGGTTTTTCGTCAATCTCGTGTGTATGGTAGAGTCGGCATCATATTTAAGAGAGGAATACATTCATGCCTTTCACGCACTAGTGCACAGTAGAGATCAGAAGCTTCTACTGACATTCGATCTCGGAACAGTTTGTTTTTAATCATTTCATCCCAAGCAAGGCAATAAAGCCACTAGGACGCAAAAGGTTACTGAATGTTAGAGAATATGAGAAAAACTACTATTAATGAGGAGGACAATAAAAGAACAATAATTAAAATAGATGACGACTGACATTGAATTTAAATTTTTGAAGATCAAAGTTGACTGGAAAGCAAGAAGCCTGACGAGAGTTCCACAAGCGAGAACTGCGATAGAAGAAACTGTTAGCATAGAACTTACGGTTACATCTAGCCAGCTCAACTGTAAAATGATGTGACCTTGCCGTCAATCTTTTTCTGTGCTTAAATTCTTAAAGTTTAGTTACCATAGCGAAAAGTTCATCAGAACAATTACTATGAAAGTATTTATAGAAAAGGCACAGGGAAGCTATGTTACGGCGGTGTGAAAGGGATTGACACCGAGATGTTATGTCAAGACCAATAACATTGCAGATTTTTTGGATATTATCAAGCATCTCTAAATATATAGCAGGAGCATGGGACCATATGTGGTAGCGATATACAAAGCAAGTACTGCGTACTTTTTATAAATCAAGGAGAAATACTACGACTTCTGTCCCATAATACTTTTGCATTTACATATTTTTTCATTTGATGATTGGCAAGTTTTATTAAATGTTATACTTATATGCTCTAGAGACAACTCTGCGTTGGTAGATTTAGTACTTTGTTACTTACAAGCTTCGCGCTCCGAGGAAGAAAGGCTAGGAGAATTAGATACTCATAGTACATTTCCAGGACAAAAAGGATAGTGAGAGGGAGCGGGTCACCTACCTGACGGGCTTGTTTGAATGAAAGGTGGGAGGGATGGTAAAATGACAAAGAAAACTAAGAATTTAAAGCATAGGAAGTTGTAAAGAGCCACTATCGCCCATGTCCTGACACAGAGAAGATATATTTAGTAATTAAAAAAAAATAACTTGATGTGTTTAACAACGAACAAACGAATTGTCCAAAAGCTAAGCAAAAGTTCAAATGTTCGAAATTACATCTGCTCTCATATACTTAGGCAACTCTATTAATGTCCCCCCTCCCGTTTTAGGAAGAGTGGGTATTCATGCGATATAGGCAGAATACAATAATTCATACTTGATTTTTATAATGTATTGTATAATATTTTTTATATGTCGGCTTGTTTTTTGAATCGAATTCACCACAAGCAAGGCAGTAAAGCCACTAAGACACAAGGAGTTATTGAGCGTGAAAGAATAAGAAAAAAAAGAGAGAAACATTATGAAGGAACGAGAACAATTGAAGAGCGATCAAGCAAGCAGGAGATAAATTGGCATTTCATCGTCGGGGAATGTAGGAAGAGGTGAAAAGAGAAGAAAAGGGAGTTGAGATGGTATGGTCACGTAACATGATCGGATGGCTTTGCAAAGACATTTCTTCAAGGAACCGTGGTGGGACATAGAAGGAGGGGAAGACAGAAGAAAAGGAAGCCGAGTTGGTATGGCCATGTAATATGATAGGATAGCCTTGCAAAGACAGTTCTTCAAAGAACAATCTGGTGGAATGTAGGAGGAGGGGAATAAAGAAGAAAAAGTGAAATGACAGTAGATAAAGTCTGGCACTGCATTCAAATTTTTGGATCTCAAAATTGGCTGGAAAGCACGGAACCGGAAGAGTGTTCTACAAGCGAGAAAAGAAACTGCTAGCGTAGAACATGCGGTGACATCTACAATTCAACTTGTCAATTGATGAGACCTTGTTGCCGATCTATTGTTGGTGGGATGCTCTTGAGGCGACAGCTTCAATTCCATAATAAATTTGCATTCTTCTATTGCTCGTTTTCTCTCAGCCGGTGACCGTTAGTTGTTTTGATTCAAGATGAAAAGAACTTCAACATAAATAATTTTAGGTTGATTAGTTTTTTAATGTCGACATATACATGTATAACTATCCAGTTGACTCACTCTCTCACCACTGGAAAAACCTTTTCAATGTACGAAGTGGAAACACGTTTACATTGTTCGATGTCTAAGACTCAACTCCCTGAAAACATTTCTATCTATCGTTCTCACACTGGCTCAGCCAAACCAAATCGACTTCCTTTGTTTTGCCTTCCATCTGACCTCAAAGGTCAACTGCAGGAAGTCGGAGCAGCGATACACTTCTCTAAAAATAATAACCTGCTAAAATATTATTTAACACTATTACTGTGCTTAAATTCATAAAGTCTAGGTATCATAGTGAAGAGCTCATCAGAACAATTAACCTGAAAACAGTTTTAGAAAAGGCAGAAGGAAATAATTTTACTTCGGTGGGAAACTGACTGAAGACGAGACGCCAGATCAGGACTAATGATATTGCTGACTTTTTGGATTTTATAAAGAATCTAAATATATAGCAATAGCACTGTAACATATGTGGCAGCAATGTTCGAAACATAAACTCATAGATATGTAATATACATTCTGAAGAAAAAAATTGTCTAGAACGACAAAGTGAACAAACATTATTAGCAGTAGACCTAGCAATGAATTCAGTATAGTCTTTCTACTTTATAACAGCCGAGAATGTTATCCTGAGAAGGCGCAATGAGTCACTATCCTGGATGCTAGCATCAGCCATGCTGACGGAAGGCAGAAAGGGGTCTCTCAGATGATTAATAGAGAACAGTTTTGTTTTGGGGGCGTTAAAATCAACAAGCCATTGTTTGCCCCAGATAATAAGAGACTGTACGTCATTTTTGAGATCTGTCTTCAATATGACTTTATCGAACTTATTATTGAAACAGGAGTAAATGGTTGTGTCATCATCATAGATACCAAGTTGAGAGCTGATGATATTAAGAAGATCGTTAATGAAAATTAAAAACAAAGTAGGTCCAATGATAGAAACCTGACGGACTTCTTGCCTCCTCTACTGCCGCTGCAGGCTTGCTGTCAAGCTTGACTCCCTCAAAGATGACAAAATGAGTACAACTGGAAATAATACAGATTTTAAAAAAATCAATTTTACCCCAAGCAAGGCATTAAAGCCACTAAGACACAAGGGGGCTACTGAATGTGGAAGAACTGGAAAAGAAATATTATTAATAAGCGAGAAGAGAAAAGAGTAATCAGGTAGACAACAGATAGCCATTGAAATTGAATTTAAATTTTTGAACATTGAAGTTGGCTGGAAACATGGGGTCGGAAGGGAGTTCCACGATCGAGAAGTGCAAGAAAAGAAACAGCACAGAATTTAAGGCTACATCTAGCCAGCTCAACTGTAAATTGATGTGATTCAGTCGACAGTCTAAAGAAGTTTAGGTACCATAGCAAAGAGTTCATCCGAACAATTACCATGAAAAGGCAGAAGGAGGCAACTTTACGCTGGTGGGAAAGTGACTGAAGCCAAGCCTACAGATCAGGACCAATATTATGGCTGACTTTTCTTTGGGTTTTATCAAGGAGCTCAAGGTAAATATCAAGGGGAACTGGAAAGTATGTGGCAGCAATATTCTAAGCATGGACGAATGTTAGGCTTATAGATATGCAATGCTACGCCTCATTCTCTTGGCAAACAGGGAAATTTTTACATTTATTACGGACGGCAAGAAATAGGCTTATTTTGTGACTGGAGCTGTCACGCTGGTATAGCTGAAAATAATAGTTAATGTGGGCTATAGCGTCTGAGCGTGCTGGTGTGAACCTGATATTTCCGAGAAGGAATGAAAGCATCCATATTGGCTTTAAGCCAAGTAGAAATATCAGTGGCACAATTCTCAGTTGGAAGGTTAAAGATGTTAGTCCAAGGGACGTCACGAACAAAATCACGGAGTCCTAATCAGCATGTTGGTAACGGAAATAGGTCTTATGAATAGGGGGTTCACTTTTAATAGACGATTAGAACGAAATATCAATAGATAACACAAATGGAAATAATTCTTACTATATTAAGCATATGAATAAAGAATACATTCCACGTGGCAATCGACTAGTAAGCTAGAATATTTACGCTATTTTACATGCCAAAAATATACAGTAAACTATTTAAATGTTATTCAAAATTAATAATTCCAGAGGTTTAATTAAAAAAATCTTTTTCATTGAAATTGACTTACATTTTCTTTATTATTCATAAATGTAAAAATTATTTCAGGTCACATTTCGTGCATTAAATATAACATTTTTGGTAACCATTCTAGGAGAAGGGGATTTTTTAAAATAAAAACCAGGAGTGAAATACCCTCCTACTACAACAACTGGTAAAAAGACACCGACAGGAAGCCAAGTATGGGGTGTATAGTATAGTATTAGTCAAAATCCAATGTACTCAATATCTTAAGTACGAGGAATTACTCTTTCCGGAGAGATGATGATGAAATGTAATTATTATTATGGAACAGAGGTAGTAATCCATTTAATATAAACGACAAACTAGATAACCTGTGACAAGATTTTATCAAATTGTCTGTCGTGTAAATGCCTTGTGAGACTTTCAACGCATCAATTCTTTATGGAATCAATTTTCTTAATCTCGGCTATGATGCTAATGTACCGTTCGACGTTCCATGACCAATGTCATGCAGTTTCACTAATCACACTGTGTATTTACAATTCAAGATTATCAAACAGAACTTGAGCTGCATTTAATTGGATGCCAAGGTCCAGACCTCTCACAATATTTCGTCTGCTACAAATAACACAGACTGCAGCTGTCTCATCATTTTGCAATATATTGACTTTGGCGACTGATAAGCGCATAAGTTTCCACCACAGTGCGTGTTGGAAAAGCCCGCTGTTGACCGAGGTGTGACTTGGCAATAATAAGCTGAAACAAAGTTTATATTCAGTTATTACTGACGGCTTCTAATCTATTTATCTGATTGGCAGAGTTTGCATATATTTCTAGCGCAGAGTTAATCTTCCTATCTATCGCATCATTTTTATCTATCACAATCTATGTATATATCTATCGCAATCTTCCTGTCTATATATCACAATCTTCCTATCTATCTCAGTGTGTCTGTAGAGGAGAAAGTGTGTGAAAAGCAGAGAGAAATAACCCTTAAACAGAGCTCTACAAATTTTAAAAATTTTATCGAGTATAAAAATAATCTTGGTCTACTTTTGAAAGAAACAAGTTTCACGCAAAAAAAAAGTTCATACCAAAAGATATTTATTAAACATAAAAGAATTGAATTGTGTTAATATAGGGTGAAATGTATGAATTTATCACGCAAAAATCGACGATTTACATTATATTATGTGTGTGTGATGTTGTTAGAAGTAAAACGATTTAATATCAGCGACATTACGTCTTTAGTGGCTACGCATCGTTTATATCTCGCTTGTGTATTTTCGTAATGTAAACTGTGCATTTTTTTATGAAAATACTTTAAAAGCAAAGAAATTAATTTGCAAGAAGGAACTTAGTACTTAATGTGTTAATTCGAGTATGCGAAAACTTGAGAATTCAGTATTGCTTACAATCCCCGGTCAAATTATACTGTAGACTAAAAACTATTACTTTACGTTACGCTATTTATAAGAAACATTCAGATTACAAGAAATTAAAAGCTAAATTTACCTAATTCAGAAGTTGTATTAGTTAATAAAAATATTTCCCAATTTTCTATATCGATTCTTAGGAGAGAAAAGATTTTAAATCATTTTCTGACTGTGATCCTACAATATTTGAACATACGGAAAGAAAAGATTGTCTGGATTTTGAAAGCTTGAATGGCGTTTGAGACAGCGTCGCTGATTGGTTAATAAATGCTAATGAATTTTAAGTTCGTGTGAGCATGTTTTGCACAGAATTGAGGTGATCCCAAAAGAGAGTTGAGAATTTTCTGCACAATGAACTTGGCTTCTGCTAGGTGTAGTTTCGTCCAACATCACAATATGCTACAAAACCAAAACATTAACCTAAGAACTAAGTTATGTTCTTAAATAACCTTGACATATCGAGACTGATGTTATGCATGGATGACATGCAAGGCGTCTAAACAGTCTAGAAATGGCCAAACTTTCAACTATACATAAAAGATTTATCAGATCAACAATAAAAATGGCTTCGACCAAATGAGTCCTGTAGGTCTTAGAGAGGACCATACTTTTTGAATCTCAAGCACGGGAACTACAGAATCAAGAACAAAAAACTGAACCAGAAGGTCATCAGATCTTATATATTATGTAGGTACCTCCACAAAAGAAGCGATACCTAATATTTAAAATGAATTTTTAATAATGAATATCTTCCTGGAAGTTTTTATTTTAGTCTCAATTTCAAGCTGATACATTAAATTTAATATTTCCGATAAACAAAATAATATGCTGTATTTCAGAACTAATTTATATTGATTGGAAGCAATTTTCATTACGAAATTTCTAAAATGTTTGAATTTAGAGCCATTTTTAGCACCTGAAAATTTCATTAAAATCTAACAATTATTTGATTTTTGCAAGAATTTCAAAATGAATTTGTGTCATAGTAAAAAAAAAAACGCTAATAATTTCTATGCGAATTTATAATACATACACTGACACAAAAAAAAAAGAAAAAAAAGGTTTTTAATCAAAATTTCGAATGTTTTAAAATTAATTAAATATTGAAAAATATTTTGAAAATTTTATTAATAAAGATATTTTCTTTAAGTCTAGAGAATTTTTAATCACTTTTTCGTGTTGGATATTGTATACACACACACACACATACATATATAAATAATCCCCAAACAGACTGTTTCACTGTATCACAGTCCATCAGTGTGGCTAGACATGCGAATGCTTCTAGCTGCAACCGAAACCCGAAAGATTTCACATCAGTCGGAGACTCTCACAATTAGGCCATCAACGCGGCGGGCGAAGTAAACTTGTTCAACGCATTATATACGAGATATATACATTACCGGCTACCAGAGGGCTTAATTCATAGCGAAGAAGTTTTTAGCGTTAATTAGCAGCAGCCGACAAATTCCGTTTCTTCAAAAGTGCTTAACTTACGAGAAGGGGCATATATAGTCATTCAAGACAGACTGTCTATCGCACATAATAGGGGGCATATTTTTGTTGATATTTTGAATATTAAACATTGTGAAAAGTGAAAATTGGTTCACTGAAAGTTTCTAAGTAGGTACGTATGAGTGAAAATTTCAATCATAATGACATAAAGCTTCCCATTGAAAAGATAAGATCCCATATTTTTAAAATATCTATGTGTATATATATATATATATATATATATATATATATATATATATATATATATATATATATATGTGTGTGTGTGTGTGCATGTATATGTGTATATATATGTATATATATGTGTATACATATATGTATATATATATGTGTGTATATATGTGAATATATTATATGTGTATATATGTATATATATATATATATATATGTATATATATGTGTGTGTATATGTGAATATATATATGTACATATATATGTGTGAATATATATATATATTTGTGTGTGCATATATATATGTGTATATATGTGTGTATATATATATATGTGTGTGTCTATGTATATATATGTGTATGTATATATACATGTATGAATATATAGGTATATATGTATATATATATATATGTATATACGTATTTATGTGCATGTATATATATATATATATGTATGTGTATAGGAGGCACGCTGGAGTAATGGATAGCGCTTGGATTTAAGAATCGAACAGCCGAGTTCGAATTCCAGTTGAATCCATTACATTTACTTACGTGCTAATACCCTGGGAAAGTATGAATCCTCTTCTTCTTCCTCCAGCTATGGGTAAAATAGTCTTTGATGGCGGAGTCCTTCTAGGATGACAACTCTGAATTCACAGCCTGCGTTTGGGGACCTCTCTGTATTTTGCACTTCAAAAATAGTGGATGCTTCTACACAAAACCTTCACCCCTGTGATCAAAACTCATGTGCTGGTGTCGGGCTATCCGTTTCTTGGAACTGATCTGCTTGACCCTCATACATCGAATTCGACGGGAGAGTCAAGTATGTGTATATATATGTGCACACACACACATACACACACACACACACACACACATACACATACATACATCTATATTTCTGTGTTTGTGTGTGTGTGTGTGTTTAGAAATTAAGGGGAATTAGAATAATCAATATAGTAATTCATCGAGTCTAGAAGAATCCTCAACAGAATCAAAAAAGCACTTTCGTTTTGTCCTATTTTTGGGACTCATCAGCACTGCGCATCCATTACCGAGAATCGAATATATTGTTTCTATTTAGTAACAGCTATTATAAAATGTACAGTAAAAGTGCTCAATACGATGAAGAGCTTAAATAAAATGTAAAAATATAGAATATAGATAATTTGAAATACCTTAGTTACATGAGTTTATCTCCTATGATAAAAAATCATCAGTGCTTGTTATATTTTTATAATTACAAATTGTGCTAACAGCCACTTTGTCGAATGCTGTTGGTCATATTAGCCGTTTCCTTTTGTAGAAACATTCGGCATTTCATTGATTGAGGGTATCGTCGCTACGGTTGGTTGAAATTTATAAAATCTTTCTACTGTTGATAATCCCCAAGTGATGTAGTTCCTGCTATTTGATACAGTTCTTTGTGAATCTATAACGCCAGTACGATGAAGTATGGCCCTCGTGAAGAGCAACACGCTTCACTGTTCGAAGTAATTTTTAAGCATCTCTCTAGAACTGCTTGTTTTAAAATTTTCTGAACGTCTTTGAACCCATGCATGGCATCGATACGAAAGTCTCCACCTGACGTGATGTGACCAATGTAGTGATCGCTAATTTTAAATATGAACGCTGTTTCTTTTTTTTACCGACCCAGATTTGAGCCTTATCCGGGTACCATTTGATAGTTCTTGGTATGTATGCCTTCTGAAATGTATTTACGAAAGATATAACATTCATATGACATGTCAATTTTAGAGTAAATACTGTAGCAACACAACCCTATCCAAATATATCTGAAAAATAAGGGGAAAAAAAAATGAGCCGAAAATAAAATGAAAAATAAGAAAAAGTAGAAGTTATTCTGAGGTGGAAAATGCCAAGAAGAAAACCTGGAAATTTTACCATTCCCAGAACGAAAACTGTAATCAAACAAGAAAGCAGAAATGTGGATATAAACATTTCTTACTGAAACATATCGAAGAAAAATTCATCCGACAATGAACACGTAAAATATGAAGAAAATCTCATCGCATATTTCCGACCTACTCATGTGATTTCTTAAAATCATCGACCGAGGAACCATAAACAGTGGAAAAAACTAACCAGTAAAAAAAGATCGAAATGCCAAACCCCAACTCCGAATAAAGAACGTTGTAACAAAGTCGGAAACGAAAGAATAAATAAGTAACAACCAAACGAGTAGACTAAGAATAACCTCAACACCCTAAGGACTCGCAGCAGGTGGAAAAGGAGATTCTACTTGGTGCAATAATTAAAAGTTATAGACAACATGGCACAGAATTCACCAAAGGCTTCATTCAAAGAATAATCACTGACACTAAAGAAACCAATAATGAAAGAATTTTACCGCAAAGACACTTAAATGCACTAAGGGACCTAGCAAAGCATAAGGAAATCTATATTACATCCACAGACAAGGTAGGTGGGATTGTCATAAGGAATAAGAACTCATCCGATGAAAAAAATTATAATTACCTTTCCTTCATATCTTGATACTCCGCGTTAACAGTAGCTTAATAATAATGATCTAATAAATTTCTATTCTCACCATAGCAACAAAATAAAATCCTGAATAATCATCGGGTGCTACTTAAGAACACTCATAATTTGCAGCCCCCAGTATTTACATTCTTATTTTTTATACTATTATTAACCCCATAAAAAGCCCAAGAGCCACTCAAGGGAGAGTGTTAATAAATGATTTTTTTAAAAGAAGACAGTAAGAAATCCATATTATGAGGAAATGTAGAATAATTAATGGTCGACTCAAGAGTGCTTCAAATCATAGTGATGTAGAAAGCATCAATTCGGAAGTTTTTTTTCACAAAGCAACAGGTCTAGGGGGTAAGGCACGTACATAGATGCAGAACCCAACCTGGATTAATTGATAGAAAGTTCAGATGTAACTGTGCACTTCATCATGTCTTCGAGAGACCCCATCGGAAAAAAAAATCTTCACTGTCCAGATCCCAATCAATAAAAATGGCAATACAGTAACGTTCGATATACTGTACCGGCTGATAGGATAAGGATAAGATAATTAATCTAAGTCTTGGATAATTAATCTAAGTCTTGGATCATTGACTATCAATCGGATAACAACAATAATGACATGTAAGCAGAAAAAAGGATACGATTGTTTTTTTATCTATATTTTATATTTCGAAACATAATTTTATTCTTAAAAAATATTTTTCATGGCCTGACGATGGGTTGACATGAACGGATCTCCCCACTCGACAAAAATCCGCAGTACAACGTCTGACCATTACTTATGAATGGATGTCCTCAAAGGAAATATTTTATAAGGCGATCCCAGGTTCAACGCCAAAATTTGTTGCACAATTAAAAATTAAGTAACAACAGGGGACGATTCTTCAATTTCTGATTTTCGTCGATCAACTTAACTGGTTGGAAATTTTGGGAAATTATATATATATACGTTTGGAGTGCGACTTAAGTTTCGTTGGTTTACCACGAAATATAACTTATGATTTTAAAATAAAAATGATATACATATTATTGTTTTTAACAATCAACAGGCAGGAAAAATTAATTATGACTTAAAAAATAATATATATATTATTTTTTTAAAATCATAAGTAATATTTCCTGCCTGATGAATTGGTAAAACAACAAATCTTACGTCGCACTCCAAACGTATATATATATATATATATATATATATATATATATATATATATATATATATATATTTCATATACCTATATTTATTATTATATATTTCTTAGTTGTCTAAACACATTAAACACTGTCATATTTACACCTTAAAGTGAGTATGGTAAATATTTATTTGCTTACCTGTGTATGTACATTAACGCGCTTGTATATACGTTTGCTAATGTCTAGTGATTTACCCTCTCTCTCTCTCTCTCTCTCTCTCTCTCTCTCTATATATATATATATATATATATATATATATATATATATATATATATATATAATATATATCGGGTGTAGCAACAAAATTGCCCAATTGTTAGATTATGTTTTGAATTGTTGTATCATTGAAATGATTAAAGATTTCTTACTGGAATTCTTCGAGGATTTTTATAAAACTATTGCACTCTTCTTTGAGCAATAAAAATGTATAATTACTCACTAAGCTTAACAGAAGAATCGTGATGAAATCGATCATAAACGAAAATGACATGTTCATCACTAATTAATCATAGCTAAAGATCGGAAGCAAAAAAATTATACATTTTTTCTTTCAACGTCAAAAAAAAAAAAAGAGAAAAACCTTTTTTTAGATGTCTTATCAGGTGAGGAATTATGGTGTTACTAAAAAAATGTTTATTCAGAAATACAGTTATCGAAGCAAATATCCGTCACTTTAGTTCTTCGGAAATTTTCATAAAATGTCTTCTAGAAATGACATGTAGAGATAGAAGGGAATCTAAGACATTAAGTAGCCGTGGGCGAACAAAAAGGAAGAGAAAAAGAAAAAAAAAGGCGGAGGGAAAAGAAAGAAAGTGGCTATGGGAAGAGGATGAGGTGATAAGCGCTAAGAGAAGATAAAAATGGCCATACAATTTAGTTAGGAACGAAATTCTATGACCAGATAAAACCTGGCCATACAATTTCAGATAGAATTCCCCCCTTTTTAAATGTTAAACAAAAAATAGAATTGGTACCGTTTTTTGACGTTGAAACAAAAAAAAAAAAGAAAGAAAAGAGAATTGGCCCTTTTTTTTGACGTTGAAACAAAAAAAAAACAAGAAAGAAAAGAGAATTGGCCCTTTTTTTTTGACGTTGAAACAAAAATGTACAATTTTGTAGTGGATATGTGCATGTTCCAATGTAACACTGCATACGATAAATAAATATTTACGGCTCGACTTATGTATTGATCACTATTTTTAAATTAATGTTTTGAACGCTGTAATCCTGCTGTTCGTTCTCCTACACTTTGAAATATATATATATATATATATATATATATATATATATATATATATATATGTGTGTGTGTGTAATGTGTGTGTGTGAGTGTGTGTGTTATGTATATATTCTTAACCGGAATCAATGGTGACATGTCCAATACACGGCGGCTCACCTAGACAAGCACGAATTGCATATCTACACCTAACCTCTAACATTTGTCACTTTTCTACTTTAGCTTAGATCAGTCTTTGGATTCGTCAAATAAGACAACACCAACAAAAAAAAAAAAAAAATGAAATGTTATTCCCCTTCCTACTTAAAATCTTCAATATAGTACCATTTCGCTTTCAGAAGTAATAATTTTTTTCTGAAGTTATTGAATATTGCTGGAAAATAGAACAAAATTTTATGTTCCGAAACAGAAATTTCCGTGTCGCGATGATAAAACATTTTTAAATAATAATATTATGCTCTATTTTGTACCGACCCTTAAAAAAAAAATGCTAAAGAACTGTGGATTATTAATCTGACTGCTCTTTATATATATATATATATATATATATATATATATTATAAATTAATTGATTAAAAATATGTTTTTTCCGCTACACAGTTCTAACCATGTTTCAAAAATAGAAGCTAAAAGCCCCGAATTTAATTTTGCAATTAAATTAAAAGCATTAGTTCCATTTCATCCTCAAGCGAATTTTCCTTGAGGATGAAATGGAACTAATGCTTTTAATTTAATTGCAAAATTAAATTCGGGGCTTTTAGCTTCTATTTTTGAAACATGGTTAGAACTGTGTAGCGGAAAAAACATATTTTAAATCAATTAATTTATAATATTATGCTCTGTAAATTTACATTGAGCACTATTTTGTAAAAATAAAAATATCTATAAGAACACCGGATTATATATCTTACTGTTCTTTCTTTTTATTTATATATATATATATATATATATATATATATATATATATATATATATATATATATATATATGTGTGTGTGTGTGTGTGGGTGTCTGCATATATATATAATGGACAATTACTCGTTTCTGAGCACATCATCTTTCTGCTAGGGTAGCTAACCAATGCATTTTGAAGACGTCTACTGAGGCAGATCTGTGTTTTTCAACACCCACAGAGCCTATGTTTTATACTGCAACATTCTGTTTTGGGGCATCGGTCATTAAAGGCGACTGACAAGTTACAGAGATTAAGCTTATGTTTCTCATGGGAATAGGATATGAACTATGCACACAGGCACAATGTACTAGCTGTGTTTGGAAAATAACAAGACATTTCCGCCACTATAGATACACATATATGCAAATCTACAAATTCAGTTAAAAATAATATATTTGATAGTGGCTAATATCTTCAAATATGTCTTTGATAGTGGCTAATAATATAGTCGAAAACGCTCAGATATATTGAACATTTTGACTGTTTTATACACTTTTCGTCGACAAAAGAAAATCCCTGTATTTTATCACTTGTTAATGAAACTTTAAATCAAATTTCAAATGGCCGGTCACTGACTAGATGCTTCAAATTTGATTATATATATATATATATATATATATATATATATATATAAGTGCGCAGGTATGCAGAAAATAGAAAACAACACGTTGAGTGCATAATCCGGAGTTCCTTACTATTTTTGTTTTCATTTTTAAGAAGACAGTGCTCCATACATAAGTAGAGCTTTATTATAATAATAATATTTTTTGTTTAAAAATATGATTCCTTCGCTATATAAGAGTTCTCATGTTTCAAAAACGAGAGCCGAAATCATCCAAATAATTATTTTTGAAACATGAGAACTCTTATGTAGCGAAGGAATCATATTTTTAAACAAAAAATATATAATATATATATATATATATATATATATATATATATATATATATATATATATATATATATATATATATACTTACCTCTCTGTATATATATATACACAAAATAATAAAAAAAACAGACTTTTCCGCTGCGTGACAGGTCATCAGTGTCGCTAGACATCCGACTGCCTCAAGCCAGGATCGAAACCGGACTAATTTGGCATCAGCTGGAGATTTTTTCCCCTAAGCTATCAGCTCGCGGAACAAAGTGAATTTTTACTTATTTATTTTTGAATAAACACGCCAGTGACTCAGAGTACTCGATTCATAGAAGAGCTTTTCATTATAACAGTTACAGTTTACAAATTCGCACTTTCCTTCTAAAGTGATCGACCGAAATTTTTTTTTCCGGGACATATAAAAATCCGTGGGTAAATAATTCAAGTGAATCCTAATAATATAAAATATTAAAACTGATCCACAAAGAGAGCCCAATATATTTATTACAGAGCATGTATAAATAAATTACATATAAATGAAATTCAATATCCCATATGGATCGCCATTTCTCTCCGCAGGAATTTTTTTTTTTTTGCTACGGGGAGAAATGGCCATTCATATGGGGTATTGAATGTCATTTATATGTAATTTATATACAGTGTAACCCGGATATAAGAGACCCGGATATAAGAGAAACCCGGATATAAGAGAGATTTTCTCCGGTCCCAAATTAGAATTATACTTACCTAAAAGAAATAGACCAAACCCTGATATAAGAGAAACCCGGATATAAGAGACTTCTTCTCCGGTCCCGACAACTCTCTTATATCCGGGTTACACTATATATATATATATATATATATATATATATATATATATATGTGTGTGTGTGTCTATGTGTGTAATTTATATATATATATTATCATCCGCAGACAGACTGTTTCGCTGTATGACAGTTCATCGGTGTGGCTAGACGTCCGTTTTTGTCTAGCTATGTTCGATATATATATATATATATATATATATATATATATATATATATATATATTCAATTTCAAGAGAATGATAGTACCATAACAGGATTACAGTGTAGTGTGCAACAGCTGTAAATATCGGCCTTGCGTTTTCGTGTTGCCCGAAAAATTCTTTTGAAGATGCAATGTTGCAGTAGTCGTAAGCTTTCATTGTATTTCCACGTCTGTAACTGCTGTTTTCTTCCGAAACGGTATATTTCCATTGATTTCGGTATATTTTCTTTGAGTTATATATATTTAATGTTTCTTCCTTTGAGGAAGTGTCCTCTGATCGTGACAAGTAGAGGAATATGGGCATAAAAGGCATAACCACATTTGTGAGGTCACACATTGAACATCACGGTATTATTCAATACCGTTCTAACATTTCTGCAAACTTCACAAAGGGTGCTGTTTCTTGACCTGTATGTGGAGATGCTGCTGGGGTCAATGAAAGCACAAACGCATGTAAGACATCAAAAGCAAACTTTAAAACGACAGGATAGTCCATCAAACCCTCCCCCCCACACACACGCGAACACACATGCACACATATATACGTGCATACACATGTACTCTATGGACCCAAATTCTAAGGACAGCCTATAGATTTTCGATATATATATATATATATATATATATATATATATATATATATATATATATATATGTATGTGTGTGTGTGTGTATTTGTATCAAGAGTTAATAATAGTTTTTAAACAATTCTGACACATCTTTATTGCGTCAAACATAATACTTAGTGGATGCCCGTATTTGAATAGACTCTTCGTTTTATTTTAAGCGGGATTTCATCTACTGGCCTGCTCATTCGAGAAAACTTTTCTAGAGAGGAGGGCACATTACTATATGTTTCCTCGGGTGGGCCGTATCAACAATAATTAACATTTGAAATAACACACACACACACACACACACACACACACACACACACACACACACACACACACACACACACACACACACACACATATATATATATATATATATATATATAAGTGGACTTTGAGATCAATACCCAACGGAGACAGTTTCTTTCATACTTACACACAATCATCAAGACATTTCTTATAAGTATATAACAGGCTGGGTGTTTACTTCCATCCCCACTTTTATATTTACTTATTTTTTACTGCTTTAATCCATAAATATAGCGTACCTATATATATATATATATATATATATATATATATATATATATATATATGTCCCGGCTTGAAACAATCAGACAACGAAACAGTCGGTCTGTGGATGACTATATATATATATATATATATATATATATATATAAAATATAAAGGCTCAAACACTAATATTCCATGGTCATGGTGCATCAGACCTACAAATTCAAAAATATATTTTTTTTTAATTTGTAGGCCTCATGCATTGGATCGTGATTACGATTCCAATGTAATAAATTGTGACCATGGAATATTAGTGTTTGAGCCTTTTAGATTATATTCTTACGCTGTCCTGGACATTGAGTTCTACCTGGATTCTATCCTCTTGGAAATTTATATATATATATATATTGACCATTAATATTATATATTGACTCTCTGTATACTGTCTCTCTCTCTCCTCTCTCTCTCTCTCTCTCTCTCTCTACATATATATATATATATATATATATATATATATATATATATATTTGAACAAAATATTTGAACAAAATTAACGTTATTTTACATAGCTTTAGGATCCTTTCGACCAACGCTTTTCAAAAAAGGTATTCGTTGGCGACATACAAACAATCAAGAGACATTAATAATCTTCAAGAAATCATATGGTGGTTTTCAACTGTGAAGTTTTGTTTTATTGTGTAGACGCAGCTTGATTCGACTTTCGTTGTGCAGCGGTCACTTCTAAATTTTCATGATGGTCACTCAGTTGTGGTTCTTGCAGCGTGAAATTTTGACCTTCAATCAACCGTAACGAGTATATAAAATCCTCCTTTTGTTTTCATAGGCTCAGCTGGTAGAATTTGATATACAAAGCCCCGAAAACTCTAAGATCGTATACCGAGCGAGCACAATATAGAATGGAAAAGAATGTATTCTCATACGTGGCGGCATACTCAGGATTATCCATCCAATGATGCCCAATCGACGAGTCGTGAACTGCTTGAAAATTTAAAATATGCATATGACTACTCGAACGCAAATACGCAACATGTTGCGCAATCCGCATTTCTAACCTTTGATTGGTTTGTCCTATATAAACAGCTTCACATCGGCGTTTGAATTTGAAAGTAGGACAAACGATCCTTAGTAAAGTAAGAGAATGCAGATTTTGTTTGAAAGACAATTTGCAACTTAACAGCGTAGTAGTTTGACGCAATACAAGCTGAAATTCTGTCAGACAACAGCTGACACTTCTTGCCTAGCCAAAACAACTTTAAATAAATGAGACACCGACTAGGTCCTAAAGCCACTGGTTCTTTAAAGCAATCGATTTTACCATCTATGACGCGTATGATGATATTGGTGGGATACTAGCAAGTTCACCGGGAACATAATCATTAAAGCACGATTAACTAACGTGGAAATTAGACTAATTTTGCGGACTTAGGAACAAAAGAGTCCCCACTTTTATATAAGCCAGTGAATGTGGATTTGCCGGAAATTTGGGTATAAAAATCTCCATCTCTGCGTTGAACGAGAACGTCAAGAAAGAGTAATTTTCCATCACTCTCAACCTCCATAGTAAACTGAAGGGATGGATAAAGAGAATTAAGTCCGCAAAAAAACTAAACAAAAAAACCCCCCCAAAACATTGGCATCATTGACGGAATCAAAAATTGAAAAAAGTATCATCAACGTACCTCACGTAGACGTGGGTTTTATGGACCCTGTTGAACAAAAGATTTTCTTCTTCGACATGTTTGTTCCATCTTATATTTATAGTCGATGTGAACGTATTCTTATACAAAATATATATAAATATTGAATCTATTTTTATATCAGCTGCTAAGAAAGTCGGTTCACTATGGGGAGCGAGACAATTTTTCTCTCCAGAATCTATCTTACATATCTATAAGTCTACCATTCGTCCATGCTTATAATATTGGTCCGGTTCCCCTGCTATTTTCCTTGAGCGCCTTGATAAGATCCAAAGAAGAATCTGCAATATCATTGGTTCTGAATTGGCAGCTCGGATCCAGTAACTTTCCCCACCGCTGTAAGACTGCCTCTCTATGAGTTTTCTATAAATACTTTCATGGTTAATTGTTCGGATGAGCTTTCCGCTATGGTACCTAGACGTTTTGAATTTAAGCGCAGCACTAGACTGGCGTCGAGATCTCATCAATTTACAGTTGAGATAGATATAGCCGTAAGTTCTATGCTAGCAGTTTCTTTTCTCGTACTTCTTGCTTGTGGAACTCCATTCCGGTTCCATGCTTACCAACCAACTTTAATTTGCAAAAATTTAAATGCAATCTCAATCGCTAGCTACTGTCCACGCTTAGCTTCCTGTTCATCATTAATGTTTCTGTTTCTAATTCTTCCACACCCTGTAACCCTTTTGTTTTAGTGGTATTACTGCCTTTGCTGGGGTGATTCCAATTAGCCAAAAAAAAAAAAAAAAAAAAATATTGCAAACTGAAAAATGCTAGAATGTTGCAAAAACTTAATAAAATTTAGTTCAATCTAACCCTAACCATAACCCTGCCAACCCTGGCCCTGACCTTGTTAGCTGCATTATGTGAAAGATGTTTGAAAGAAAGGTTGCTGCCAAAATATACCTTGTTGTGGATAAGAGTTAGTGTGGCTTCTACATTCGGATCTGCCCTACGATTACAAAAGTCAAGGGGTATTCTATATATATATATATATATAGATAGATAGATAGATAGAGAGAGAGAGAGAGAGATAAAGAGGGGGAGAAAGACAGAGAGAAAGAGATACAAAGAGACAGAGCAAGAGAGAAAGAGAAAGAGAGTGAGAGAGACATAACATAATTATTTGTTTGAATTCAGCAAGAGAAGTTTTCAGGTTTTCCATTGACTGTGTCAGCATTTAAAAGAGACACGTGCACAACCCTCGGGCCTGCTTTTGTTCGGGGTGCGCTATATCGATCTTTTCAGAGACGTTGCCGAGCCATTTGGTCGTAGGCTAATATCATTTGTTTTGTAACATACAAAGATGTCACGCTATGTTCTTTAGCTTTCCTTCCCAATATGTTATGAATTCACGTTTAATTATACTAGCTAGTCATGGGACAGATGAAGTATGGATGGCCAAAAGTGAAAATACATGATATTATTCACCATAGCAAAAGCATGCACACAAATTAAAAGCACTGTCATAAACGTTGTAACGGTTTATTTAATAGAGTCTGTTCCACAAAGCAGAGTTTCTCTGGAAGAAGATGTCTGTGTGACTTCTTACCAACAGAATACGAAGGAAACGAGGATGGTTCGATCCTGTATAGGCGCTATGACGGGTATTAGCTTTAAAGCTAAGAACTTGGGAAACTCATGAATTTGACGGCAAAAAAATAGTTTATATATTTCCGACATGAAAATTGTGCATACGGTTAGTCAGATAAATGCCAGACGTGATTTCGACGCATGATTCACACAGTAGAAGAATTTCACGTATTAGGTTGTCATTTTTTTCTGTGGTAGACTGGTTACCAATCAAGGTTGTAGGGCCCAGTCTACCCTGCCCTTCCACCCGTACCTGGAGGGAGAAGGAGATGGATTCATGCCTTTCCCAAGGTTATTTGTGCCTAAGTATGTAACCGGTCTATTTGTGCCTAAGAATGTAACCGGTCTAACTTGAATTCGAACTCGCCGATTTCCCATTCCAAGTCGATATCCATTACACCACATCCATTACGCCACATCCCGGGTATAGTAGAAATTTGTAATAATTAGGCTGATATTCTGAAGAAAAGTTTTGGGAAAACTCTTTTTTAATAAGAAATAGCCGAAGTTGGAGATTCCATTTCCTTTCCAAAGTCAATAAACTAAAATGAAACCCGTGAATACGTTGATATTTTGAGGACAAAGATATTGTAGTTGTAAATACAATTCAATGGCTGACTATAAATATAACTTAATGGAGCTAGGCACGAAAAACTTCATATGTCTATAAATAGTATAAAGGAAACTCTTAAAATTGATTTTTTCTGATATTTTGTTGACGATGACTTTTTTTTACATCATTTTGTTTCTTTTGCAGAAAATACCTTTTCATAGACATTTTTTCTCTTTTCGTATTCATTGGGTCAGTACTTATTTCTTCCTTTTTTTCAGCAATGAGTAGAATTTGTTCTTTTTTCTTTTTCTTTGCATATTCAATTTATTTTCTCATTCATCGCGTAACGTCTATCATTTTCGATTGAAGGAAAAAAAAAAAAAACAGAAACATGAAAAAAAAAAATATCAAAGACCCAAACGTCAAAGAAAATAATTGGGAAGTCGAAGCGATGATAACTTTTGTAAAGTACAACGGAAGAATTCAAGTTGCTGAGGACTTTCAAAATACATGTCATTTTTACTAAGAAAATGATCTGATATTGAAAAAGTGAAGAAAAACGGCAAGCAAATGATAAGGAGGTGAGTTAGAACGAAAAGAATAACAGAATAAAACAAAAAAGAAAGGAAAAGTGGAAAACGGAAAGAATAGGGAGAGAAAAAAAAAGGATATAGAAAAGATAGGAAAAAGAAGAACAAAGTGAAAATGAGATAGAGGGTGAAAGGGAAAAAGGAGAAATACAATCAAAAGGAAAAAGAGAAAGAGGATTAAATGGGAAAGGAGAAAGGGGAACCAAGGGAAAAAGAAAAAGAGGAATAAAGGCGAAAGGAGAAAGTGTGTCAAAGGGAAAAGGAGAAAATGGAATATAAGGCAAGGGACAAAGAGGAGCCAAGGGATAAAGGAGAAAGCCGAACAACGGGATAAGAAAAAAGAGGAAGAAAAAAAGCAAATATGAAGCGCGGGAAAGAAATCAAATGTAAGTAAAATAAAACAAAACGTGTTAAGGACAAGTGACATCAGAATGAAGAAAAAGGTTGAGGATTGAAGGAAAAAACAATAAAGATGAATGGAAAAGAGAGGGAAAAGGAAAGGCAAAAACAAGACGAAGAAGGATGGAAAGGAAAAATGGAGAAAATGAAAAGAACTCCCCCCCCCAAAAAAAAGTAAAGGATTAATCGAGAGAACCTTCACCCCTACTCCGCCTACTTAACCCTGGTACCACCACCACTAGCAAGTAAGAGGCTCGGGGAACACCCACCCGCCATTACCGGCTCCACCACCCATCTGAAGAGACTTTGACCGTGGAAAGCCGAGAGCATTTCACAAGAGTCCCCTAAAAATTTCACCAAATCACCATTGTAAATAAAGGCTGTCTGCTCGTCGCTCAAAAAAATGAAAGTCAAATTCAGAGAATGGAATGAAGTTGTCGTAGTAAGATACAGTGCCTTGTGCCATTTTGTTGTTTTAAATGTTGAAATATCTGAGTTAATTATATTTTACTTTATTTTATATTTTATACTTGTTTTTTTTTAAATTCTTGTTGTTCTTGTATCTGATATTTCGTGTATATTTATCTCTACATTGCTATTAATTATCAAATCGTTTAGTTAACAGTCCCCTGACCAGAAGGGATTAACATGGATTTTAATTTGCTTCATTAAATTATGTATATGGTCGGGTTTCGATCTCGGCTTGAAGTAATCGGACGTCTAGTCGCACTGAAGAGTACTCTATTACAGAGACTCCAGTAATCACGAGAGTCCAATTTGTGAGAGGCTATGCGGTGCCTTATTTTCTAACCAAACAGGGACTTAGCTCCTTCAAGAACTCGCTTACATTTATTATGAGCAGTAGCAAATAGGCACCTGTTATGAAGAGAGCAGTTACACTGGTATAACCGGAAATAGTGTTTTCTCTGTGTTATGGCGGCCGAGCAAACTGGTGTGAACCATGGAGAGGATTTCAGTTTCACCTGGTATTTCCGAGAAGGGATGAAAACGTCCATGCCAGCTTTGACCCAAGAAGAAACCTCAGTGGCGCAATTTTCATTTGGAAGGTTGAAGATCTCAGTCTAAGGGCCGTCACAAATAAAATCCCGGAATGAACCCAATCAGCAGGTTGTTAACGGAAAGAGGTTTTATGGATAGGGTTGCAAAAGAAGTGGAAAGACTATTTCGAATTCATTACTTAGTTAACTGTTAAGAAAGTCAGTTCACTGTATCGGGCGAGAAATTCTTCTCTCCTTAATTTATCTTGCATATCTCTAAGCCTACCATTCGTCCATGCTTAAAATAATGCTGCCATATATGACCCGGATAGGATTCAATGAAGAATCAGCAATATTATTGGTCCTGATCTGGCATCTCGGCTTCAGTCACTTGCCCACACCATCTTTTTTTTTTTATTATAAATACTTTCATGGTAATTGTTCAGATGAACTCTTTACTATGGTACCTAGTCTGTATGAATTTGTGCACAATACTAGATTTACGCCGGTTTCTCATCAATTTACAGTTGAGTTACCTGTTAGTAGTCGTAAGTTCTATGCTAACAGTTTCTTTTCTGGCACTTCTCGTTTGTGAAACTCTATGGTTTCTAGCCAACTTTAATGTGTAAGAATTTAAATGCAATGCCAATCGCTATCTGCTGTCCCTCCCCTGACTGCTCTTTTGCCTTTCTACTCATTACTAATGTTCCTGTTCATATTCCTCCACACTCTAACCCCTTCCATGTTAGTGTCTGTACTGTTTTGCTTGGGGTGATATCGATAAAATAGAGGAGATTAGAGGAACAACAACAAAAATAATGAAGGGTAGATAAAAATAAGACAAGAATCAAAAGAAATAATCAGTCAAAAAATAAAAATGAAAACTGGTGGAAATTGGCTGAGGAAGAAGAAAAAGCAAAGTGAGTAACAGAGAGAGAGAGAGAGAGAGAGAGAGAGAGAGAGAGAGAGAGAGAGGATAGAAAAGTTGACGGAAGAGCGGGACAGCGAGAGATGAAAAGAGAGGAGGGTTTAAAAAAGAAAGATAAATCGAAGAATAGTAGAAAAGGGGAAAGAGATGTGAAGAAATATAGTAAAGTGAAAGAGAGAGAGAGAGAGAGAGAGAGAAAGAGAGAGCGAGAAAGAAAGAAATGGAGATGAAAATAGAGTCAATATTTCTCTGATGAGGTATTGTAATTATTTACATTGTTCGGACTGTTGTCCTCATCTTTATTAACATATTCACGATGTTTCAGCCGTTGCACGTTTCGGCCTGCTTCAGGTGAATGTAATTCAAAACAACCCTTCATTTCGTCCACTGGGGTAGATTATTCTATTTCCACGTGTCATGCCTCTTCCAGATGTCTCAGTTACCTCCCTTTAACTCAGCCCTCCAAGTTTTTGTTCACCACTCCCGTAGTCAGGTATTGAACTCACAACTTTTTGAGTCAATCGCTGGATCCAACCAACGCTTTTATCCACTGGGCCATGTGTCCTTGAGGAATTCGAAAGTTCAATCAATATGAAAATAGAGGAGAATCTGGAATAGCGGGAGGTCGATATTAGAGCAAGAGGAAACACAAAAAAATGATAGGAAACCAAAATAGAAAAAGAAGCAATTTAGGAGACAAAGAGAAGGAAAAGGTGAATAAAAGAGAGGCAGGATGAAATAGGCAAAGAAGGTGAAGGAGAAAAAGAAAACAAAACAGGTAAAGATAGAGAACGATAGAAAAAAAGAAGGAAAAGAAAAAGAGAAACAGTAGAAAATATGAAAATGAAAAAGAACAGCAAAAGCCAAACTGTAAATCGGTCAAAATCTTATTTCTGGTGAGGTAATCGTCTACCTTTTTGTTGATAGCAAACTCAAAGATTTGGCCAACGACACCTATGGAGTCTGATGGGTCAATACTGCGACGGGAAGAACGCTCGCCAACTTTCTTGAAAAAAATAACAAATAGCTGACAAGTTCCACAGAATTCGAAAACATTTCTCTTTTAGACAGCGGTTATACAACTTTGCCAAGAATGGAGATAATTCAGTGTTGATTTTCTTAAGCACAACAGCAGGGATTTATCTTGAACAGTTGCTTTTATAGAATCACGGTTTTCAGTGAGTCTAGAAACTTCACGAGCCGATATGTTAAGGTCACAAATTGCGTGCTCCGTCAGAGAAGGGATAGATGATAATTCTGGTTGTATAGTGTGGAGTTTGAATAAAATTTAATTTCCAAGGGCTTGGTCGTGTACGATGAAGATGGAATAACCTCAAGACCATCAATAATATTAGGCGCAAATGATTTGCCTCTGAAAGTATCTTGGGAGTGATCCTCCAGAACTCATGAGAATCAAGTTGTTCGTTGTCAATTTTAACTTGGACTGATTGTGCACGGCTGATCTTAGCATTCTCCAGAACTTGTTTACCAATGGCTGTGGGTCGTTCTGGGTGGGGCATGTGTCTCGTTACATCGTTTACGCTAATAAATATGGAAGTAATGGTCACGGTGAGTCATGGCCGAAGCAGATATAGGTGTGTACCAAGGCTTTAACTGTCCGGCATCTGCTGATACTTCTTCAATGGAATGAAATGCTCAATACCTGATAGGAAAAATGGTGGCTATTCTGGTCGCTTTATTTTTTTAACAAAGTTGAGAGAGAGAGAGAGAAAGAGAGATAGAAAGAGAGTTGTGATTTGTATGTATGCATGTGTATCTATTTTGCGTATCACACGTTTTTTTTTTGTTTTTCATGTGTTTCTTTATATGTAGTTGGATCTATGACTGTCTTGCCGATGTATACAAGGTTTATAATTCCAAATCAACATCTTTTGTATTATTAAATAAAAAATCTGAGTAAGATAACGTATGGATAATGAATTACGTAATTATGATTACTTCAAATCCTCCTAATAATTTCTATCTCACACATACACACGTTTTTATATATATATATATATATATATATATATATATATATATATATATATGTAGTGAATAATAAAATCCCAAATTACCTTAAATGGGAAATAGGCTTATTTTAACCAACGAAAACTTCGTCAGTCTTATTCAAATCCAGTATAGACTGAGTTTGTCGGAATCATATCAGTAGGATCCACTTGGATTATATACCAACGATTTATTACCTTTACTTTCTCTCTCTCTCTCTCTCTCTCTCTCTCTCTCTGTATATATATATATATATATATATATATATATATATATATATATATAGATATATTATGAAATGGACAATGTCCAAACAATTATTTCAAGACATTTATATATATTTATAAAAAGAATGTGGAAACATAAAAAATGTCTTTATATATATATATATATATATATATATATATATATATATATATGCTGTGACCAAGTAAATGGTTAAGCAATACTAGAAAACAGTTTTGCAGATATACCGTACATTAAACAGTAAGTACACTAGAAGAGAGTGACACGACGAGTGAGAGTGTATCGTATGAACCAGCGCTCCATCCATTCACTATTCACTGTTCCCCGAACCTTCTCTCCTACTAAACTTATAGTAGGCGGAAGAGCCTAACATATCTTTAGAGGTTGAACTTCACAACAATATATATATATATATATATATATATATATATATATATATATATATAATTTATTCAAAATTATAATATAAATGGCATTCAACACCATCACTTGATAAGACACCAGAAGTGTTGAAACAAAATGGCTATTTTTGTAGTGATTTTATAAATTTTCGAATAAATTATATTTGCTCTAATCTGTATTGAACATTCTTTTAAGAATAGTATTTTTGGTTATTGGAATTTATTCCATATACACCAATCCTATACTTGGGTGTATATATATATATATATATATATATATATTAAGAAATGGACAAGGTCCGACAATTTATTTATTAAAGACATATTTTATGTTTAACGTTGTTATTTTATAGATACAAGTATTTAAGCAAATGCTCTGTTTATGATAAACAGTATTAAATAACATTTACCGGCCTGAATGTCCGAGAAATTTTCATTATAGAAAATATTCGTTCTTTGACAGGATTCGAACCTGCATCCTATACGGAACCGTCATATACGCTGACGTGCCTTACCGCTTAGGCTACAAAAAGAAGCGTTCGGTAGACAAGGTCGAATTTACTGCTTATAAACTCCAATTTTCCATGAATCTCGTACATTCATAACTGCTCTGGCGTATCGAATGTAAACAAATGACGTCATAACGCTTCTTTGTAGCCTAAGCGGTAAGGCACGTCAGCGTATATGTCGGTTCCGTATAGGATGCAGGTTCGAATCCTGTCAAAGAACGAATATTTTCTATGAAAATTTCTCGGACATTCAGGCTGGTAAATGTTATTTAATACTGTTTATCATAAACAGAGCATTTGCTTAAATGCTTGTATCTATAAAATAACAACGTTAAACATAAAATATGTCTTTAATAAATATATATATTTCAATGAAAAGGTGCAATTATAATTTATAAATTCGTGAATCATTCATACAAAAAACATATATATATATATGCTCAATCATTAAATTTAGGCAAATAGTGTTTCTGGCCTCCCTAACAATAAGTTAATGTCAAGTTTCGTCAAATTAATGTAAAATTTACTATATTAGATAAATATTTGTCGCTTGAGAAACGTAGCGATAAAGAAACATAAAATATTACCGGAGCTAAATACACCTGATGTAGGCTGAAGATAACAGCAGCTGAAATACCAAGAACGAAATAATAATAGCTAGGCTGTAGTGCAAATAATTAGGCTAATATTCTTCATATACTTACGTGCTTGCGTGTGAGAGCGTTGAGTTTTAGCAAGAATATCAGAATTGTTAATAAGGCAAACTAAAGCTGCCTATGGACCGTTAGCAATTTTCAAATTATCCTTCATTTTAGCGTATTATCAAATTGTCAAATTTCTAAAATTGAAATACTCCCTGGGGTATGTCAGTTCCAACTGATGGCTTGCTACATGTAGGATTATCTAATCAAATACTAATATATGAGATAAAATTACGGTTGGTTTCTTGTTTTCATTAGACAATCCTCCATTAGTAATAAAAAGAAGGAAAGCAAGCAAAAAGTAGAAACATAGATCGTATGATTTACGCATTCAGGAAAGGGACAGGAAGTAGTAATTTTGACAGACGCCTGACTTTGTGAGAAATACCGTTTGTGAAGCAGTCGGCAAAGAGGAGGCAGAAATGCAGTTTCTTTCAATAAACATGCTGGGATTAGATACTTACTGAAGTTATCCTTATTTATGATCATATTCTGCGAATATCTGCGTAGCAACTACAATATATATATATATATATATATATATATATATATATATATATATATATATATATATATAGTGGAAACTGAGGTCAACAATAAACAGGTGACAGTTTCATGCTTGATCGCAATCTTCAGACGTGCTGGGCATTGGATGAAGATAGCGATCACATGGAACAAATATATATATATATATATATATATATATATATATATATATATATACACATATATATATATAACACTAATAAACTTATAAATGAAAGGCGGTATACTCGTCCGGCAAAACCTTAGGTGTTTTAGCCAGTCCGCCCTGACGATCAGCGTAGGTGATACCTAGATAGGTTAGTCTAGCTCTTTAGGTTTTTATATATCTATATATATATATATATATATATATATATATATATATATATATATATATATATATATATATACACACATACATAGCACAAAAATATATATACAGACATACACACACATCTATACACATACATCTATCTATCTTCCTATCTGTCTATCTATATATTTATTTATCGTATGCAGTGTTACATTAAAACATGCACATATCCACTACAAATTTGTACATTTTCTGTTTCAACGTCAAAAAAAGGAAAACCGTTTTTAACGTCTCATCAGGTGGGGAATCATGGCGTTACTAAAAACTTTTATTCAGAAATAGTTATCGAACCAAATATCCCCACTTCCGTTCCTAGGAAATTTTCATAAAATCTCTTCTAGAATTTACATGTAGAGATGGAAGGGAATCTAATGCATTAAGTTAATTTAACACCGCATGAGATAAATAAATAGTTACGGCTCTACTTTGTGTATTGAGCACTGTTTTTAAATTAATGTTCTTAACGTTGTAATCTTACTGTTCGCTTTCCTACACTTTGATATCTGTCTATCTATCTATCTATCTATCTATCTATCTATCTATCTACATGCATATATAGGATATTTAGCATTTTAAGAGACGTATAGAATTCCTTAAAAACAATATTTTAATCATATTGTTGTGTAGTTTAGTGATTTATCATGAAAAGACTACGACTGATCACCTGTTCTCTGCATATATATATATATATATATATATATATATATATATATATATATATATATATATATATATATATAATAGTAGTAATAATCTTATACGTATAAGAAATTATACTCGTCAGGAAAACCTTCGGTGTCTTGATTTGCGAATAATCAAACCAATACCAAAGGGGGAAAAAGGTATAAAAAAAAGAAAGAACCAAGGACATGTACGTTTTTTTTTATTATTTTTTTGGTCACGTTGTTATGATTTTATGTTTATAGGATATAAATATTCCGTCCTTTCGTTACCTTTTTAGCCAGGCTTCCCTGACGATCTACTTAGATGAAACCTTGTTAGGTTTGTCTGGCTCTATAGGTTTAAAAATATATATATATATATATATATATATATATATATATATATATATATATTTAGAGAGGAAGGGAAAGATAGGAATGATTTTAAAATTATTTTTATTACAATACTTAATAGTGATGAAGAGGAGTAAGGACCAGACATTGACCTATTTAATAGGTTATCTCAGGAAACGATATCCAGAGAAGAAAAAAGAGAAGTAAAGATGTAAGAGATCAGAAGTGGAATGAGGGGTGTAAGGAAAGAAAGGGGAATAGAAAGTTGGAGAGGAAAGGAATAATAAAAGAATTAATATATCTGGGCATATTACGGCTAATTTGGAAAAAAACTCAGATTTATATATTTTGCCGGTAACGTTTGACAGTAATTTAAACGTTTTAATTTTTCAACAAATTAAAATAATTAATTCTCATATATATATATATATATATATATATATATATATATATATATATAAAAATTGAAAGAACAGTAAGATATATAATCCGGTGTTCTTATAGGTATTTTTAGTTTTACAAAATAGTGCTCGATGTAAATTTACAGAGCATTAATATTTTAAATTAATTGATTTAAAATATGTTTTTTTCCGCTACACAGTTCTAACCATGTTTCAAAAATGGAAGCTAAAAGCCACGAATTTAATTTTTCAATTAAATTAAAGACATTAGTTCCATTTCATCCTCAAGCGAATTTTGGACTCCAAAATTCGCTTGAGGATGAAATATATCTGAGAATTATTTTAAGACATTTATATATATTTATCTATAAAAAAGAATGTATAAACATAAAAATGTCTTAATATATATATATATATGAAAAAATATAGTCTTAAGATGTGCTATATTTATGGGATAAAGTGCTCAATATCAGAGATAGAGCGCGTGTAAATATAAAAGTGAACATAGAAATCAACACTTAGAGGCGACAGTCTGTTTCATGCTAGATGCAATCGTCAGGCCGTTATATATATATATATATATATATATATATATATAATTCTCTGATATATATACATACATACATACACACACACACACACACACACATATATATATATATATATATATATATATATATATATATATAAATAGTTTTATAAATAAAATATAGTTTTATGGTATGCTATATTTATAGATTCAAGTACTCAATATCAGAGATTGAAAGTATGTGTGTGTGTATATATATATATATATATATATATATATATATATATATATATGTGTGTGTGTGTGTGTGTGTACTTTTATCTGAATAGAATAAAGCTGTAGAGCCAAATATATATATATATATATATATATATTAATCAGCTAATGGATTTAATTATATTAATATATACAGTAATTTAGTCACCTTTTGAAAAAATAATGAAAAACAAGAAAAAAAGCTAACACTTACCAATATCAACTATGAACCCGGCCACAATGTGCTGGCTGTATTAAGAAAATAAAATGCACGTCACTATCAATACAAATATATAAAAATTATAAAAATCTACATATTATTATAGTCAAAAATAAGGATAAGAATAATAACTGATAACGTCTAATAGAATAGCCGAAATCGCTCGGATATGTTGAAAATTTGAACAGTTTTACACCACATTATTGTCCAGAAAATAAAATACTTGTACGAATGAAGAAAATACTGATTAAAAAGTTTAATCGCAGTCCAATGCCAATCGTCGTTAATGAAACATCTATAAAAGAGGGAATTCTACCTAAATATACAATATATATATATATATATATATATATATATATATATATGATTGTGTGTGTGTATTTTCGCGAGCGCGAGCAAGTAATCTGATAGAATTATTAAATAAAGAATAAGTAAGGAAGTCGTGATAAAGTTAATATTTTTCACTATTTATTTTAGCTTCAGCAGAATCAGAAAATGAAATAATGCAAAGTTATGTTTCAGTCATTAAATTCTATTTCGTTTTGCATCCGTTAGATGTGTAGACGACAGCTTTATACCTTATAGCATTTGTGCTTCGTTTTATTCTTAATGTATGTCAATGTATTTATATGTGTTGTAAAATCTCGGCTTATTAATCTATTTTATTTGGATTGTATTATAAAATTGACAAATGTTCATATTACCTAGAATTATTCATTCCCCGCGAGCATTCGTTTCAATATATAGAAATTTACAATAGGGCGTTTAAATATATAGAAATTTACGATAGGGCGTTTAAGTATATAGAAATTTACGATAGGGCTTATATACGCAAGAAAAAGGGACAGGTAATATATATGTGTGTGTGTGTGTGTGTGAGACTTGACTGAGCAAGACAATTTTTTAGTAATACTATTGCTATTAAACCGTCGATGTGGGCAAAATTTTTTATAGTTATACTAATATAGGAAGAGTTTCAGTTTATACTGTGTTTTTAAAAAATATCTATATCACACTATAATGCAATGAGATACATGTAATTGCATACTTATATATATATATATATATATATATATATATATATATATATATATATATATAAAATATTGAGAAAGAAGAGTAAGATTTATAATCCGGTGTTCTTATTAACTATTTTTATTTTTAAAAACAGTGCTCCATCCAATTCTTTAGAGCATAAACATTATAATATTTTTAAATTAGTAAATTTATAATATCTCTCTCTCTCTCTCTCTCTCTCTCTCTCTATATATATATATATATATATATATATATATATATATGTGTGTGTGTGTGTGTGTGAAAATATATGGAAAATAGGAAAGGACTCGTTAGGTAAATAATCCGAAGTTCTTTAGTATTTTTGTTTTTATTTCTAAAAAATAGTGCTCGATACAAAATTAAAGCCTAAATTATAATTAATATAATGCTTATAAAGACACGTAAATTTCAAGATTAGTTATTTCGCTTGAAGATGAAACAGAGCTTGGTAATTTAATTCAATTTTATTCTAATAATTATATTGAAATTTTCAGCTCTTGTTTCTGAAACATGAGAACTCTTTTGTAGTGGATGAATGATATTTTTAAATAAATGATTACATATATACATACATACATACATACATACACACACACACACACACACACACACACACACACACACACACACACACACACACACACTATATGTATATATATATATATATATATATATATATATATATATATATATATATATCATCAACTTTAGGTGTAAAACAAGCTAACTCTATGGACTACATAAATTACACAAAAATAAATTAAGCAATGCGACAAATGTATGAATATACCCACACCAACAGACTTCAAATTAAAGCCTATTCTAGCAGACCCAATTTGCGAGACACACCGCCTAAACAATTTCTTAGACATCTTATTGAAGCCTCTCATCAAACAAATTCGCAGATCCATACGAGATGATCTAGATTTTCTTAATCATCTACCAAACAAAGTAAACAGGAACACTCACATAGTCTCATTGGATATTGTAAACCTATGTAGCAACATCCTACATGACTACGGAATCGAGGCTATTAAATACTAGCTATCTTTTGTGAGCTACCATACTGTATCATTGGATATTTCATCGTTAAAATCCTTGAATTTATCTTAGAAAACAATTACTTCATGATCAACGAAACACTCTACCGACAGAAATCAGGAACAACCATGGGAACAATGTTTGCATCAACATATGCCAACCAAGTCATGGGATACCATGAATTAAAAAATCTATGAACGAACCTCAGAAATGTATGGAAATGATTTCAGTTACGATATAAAAAATTGGCAAAGATATGTAGATGAGTTTAATTCTCGGGAATAAAAATTTTGATGAACTAAGGACATTTCAAACATTTATTAATAATATAGATCTTATTTATTATAGACTGCAGCAACGATAAATTTACTTTTGTTTAGATATATTACTAAGAAAAAAAAAGAAAGAAGCAAAAACTAGAAACCGACATATATTTCAAACCTACCTACTTCCGACAGTATATCCTTTTTATACCTCCAGTACTTCCGACAGTATCCCCTTTTTATACCTCCAGTACTTTCGACAGTATCTCCTTTTTATATCTCCTCATCTGAAACGCACTCCAACCAACATTCCACTCAACCCAACTAAGCGAATCCGGACAAAAGTCTCAAAACCCCAAAACAAAACACAAAAGATCACATAGTAGAATTTTAAAAAATACCAGTCAAGCAAAACCTTCAAAATTTAATCAGCAATAGCATTAAAAATTGATATCCACGTATTCCGAGAAAAAACAACAAAAAAGATCATCCCATATATCTCAAATTTCAACCCAAAAAGCACAGAAATCTGCACACACATACAACTAAATATACCTATCCTGCACTAAAAATGCAAAAAATATTACAAAAATAACTAATCATAAAAAGTAACCGACAACCAAAGTCACTGAAAATATAGTGACGTGTGCAAAACTGCAACTCACAAGTAAAGAGCCTCAGGTGAAAAGCTGCAGCCGCTTCCATTGATGAGCATGCATCTACCTATTAGAAAGAGATTACCCAAATTCAAAATAAAAATAATTTCTTATGCAACTCACAGAACTAGATCATAATAAATGAAACTTGCCACGAACATTACATTAGTCAAACTGGTCTGACACTAAGACAAAAGGATGACAGTTCATCTCCAACAAATTAGGCATCCGCACACCAAAAAAAAAATCCCTCTTAGCCAACATATAGAGGAATCCGATGGACGAAATCTGCCAAATTTTGATATCTTCTGATTCTACCAATGTGATTGCAAGACCAATGGACAAAAGAGTATTAACAAAGAAAAAAATTTTCAGCAGCAAATTTAAACCAAGACTCAACCCACTGCACAAACCAGAGTTACGTCCATCAAAATAGATTATACTTTCCTCACCATAAGCGGCAGAGAAAACCAGCTCCGCCTCTTGTTTTTTTCTTTCATTCTGTTATGGGGTCCACCCCTTTTTCACACAAGTGGACTCGATCAGTGTGTACTTGGACTGCTGCCGTTAAATACCCAGAGTCAGTCAGGAGACAGAGTTGAGTTGGAGGTAGAGTAATAGTGTGAGGTAGCCGCTTCTAGAAGTCACAGTTGCGAGCACGTAGACTCTAAGGAAGTCCTACTTCGTGACTGGATTTACCAGTATATATATATATATATATATATATATATATATATATTATTATTGCTAATAACCACGTTTCTGGATTTACTAACCGTATTACCAATTGTATTATTGTGTAAATACATTTATTTGTTATATTTCATTCCTGCGTTTGTCATTCATTGGAGACCGGATTTCATCTCGGATTCCACAACAAATTGACGACAAGGATTCGAACCCACGCGGAAAAGAAAAGATCAATAAAAGAAAAATCTTCCCTCATCGTCCAACAAGCAAATTGGCACACACACACGGGAAGAAAAACAAAAACAAATTCGAGTCGAGCGATTCTAACTCACACGAGAAGAAGAAATAGAAAAATCCTCCCCTCGTCTGCAACAAATTAGCGACAAACGGTTACGAGGAGTAAAAATACGTAAAGTTGAGTTATCATGGAAGATTTTTAAAATATTTTGGTAGAACTGATAAAACACCAAAATGATCAACAATTACAACTACAAGAAAGAATGGAAGAAAAATGGCAAAGGCAATTACTACAAACGCAGAAGGAAAATCAAGAAAGACAAATAGAGCTCCAGGAACTAATGTTGAAAGTAGCGGGCAACAAGCAATTAGATATTGAAAAAGAGGCAACTTTTTCGCAAGACGCAGTGTGGAATACCATAGAGATTTTCAAATATTCGCTAGATGAGGACAAAAATTTTGGCGATTACTTCAGAAGACATGAAGACATCTATAACATCAATTGTCAAAATTGGACAGAAGCCAAAAAGTTACGTCTATTCCTTAGAAAATTAGGAAAAGAAGAATATACAAAGTTCGTGGATTATATCTTGCCAAAAAAGACGACTTCAAACTAACGGAATTAACCCCGGACAATTTCAAATGTCTCATCTTTGTTCAAGGGTTAGTTTCAACAAAAGATAGCGAAATGCGCAGAAGAATGCTTGCAAAATTACAAAATGAACAGGGTCTAACATTACAGCAATTATCGGAAGATTGCCAGAGATGTCTAAGTATAAAGAAAGACGCAAAGGACATTGAGGTGCAGCTGTCTACGTTCTTCACCCTCCCCGCAAACAAAAAGAAAATTTTACGACAATGAAAAAAGATTCTCACCCTCCCCGGAAACAAAAAGAAAATTTTGTAATAAGAGAAAAAGTACAACATACAGGACAAATTATGACGAATATCGAAGCAAATATATGCCCCCCCTCCATCAGCATGTTATCGATGTGGAGGACTACATTAGAACAAGGATTGTGGAAAAAAGGGCCACAAGGCATCCCAATGTAGAAATAGAAAAGATACTAATAGAATAAGAGCTAAAAGGATGTATAACAATGACAACACCAACGTAAGGAAATATGTAGAACTGGAAATTTTAAGTAAAAAGATTAAATTACAACTGGATTCGGGTTCTTTTGTGAGACCGTAACATACCTACAACATAGACTCTTCCAGGACTATATAAAGTATGCGATATAACACTCTAGAAGAAGAGGAGGAAAGAGAGAGAGAGAGAGAGAGAGAGAGAGAGAGAGTATTCTAATACCGTAGTATCAGCCGCATACGACTACAAATATTGGACACTAGCACATAGTAAGCTCCGATTACACTTACACTATCTTTGTAACCTTTTTGTTTAATATATCTTTCTTACCTCTAATCCGTGTTCCGTGTTTTCCTTCCGTGGTCTCAACTTTGGGTCCACATCAGTGGCGATGAAGAATTCGAGAAACGCACTCACGCCGAAACCTCAATACCATACCAGTCCCACATTAGTGGCGACGAAGAATTCTTGAAACGCATTCACGTCGAAAAACTCAATACCTTGCCAGTCCCACATCAGTGGCAACAGAAAGATTCGAGAATTTCGTCCTCACCATATCAATAGCGACAGAGTACTCGAAAAATACACAGAAACTCCACGCGTTCCCACAGCAGTGTTGAACGAGAAATTAAGCTGGTATTACTATATTAGCGATTTAAACGCAACACCCAGCGTCTACATATAAAAAATATTCCGATACCAAACAGTAGTGACGAACTAGCGATTCGACATCTACAGAATATTAAAGTCTGTCCAAATAACATTACGAGAACGATTTCTTACACACTCACACACAGAAATAAAACAGTTTGTTCATAAAACAAACTGACAACATAAGAGTCGAAGTACTACTTACGACTCAAGTTTTCGAAAAAACTATCTAAAATTTTTTTATGTAACTGAGTTGAATCTCGTGCATAAAATTATTCTCCCCTCAAATTCACTGAGGCGAGTTTTCTCTTTTTTGTACCCCTATAAAAAAAAACATAAGTGTGGTGAAAATTTATACAATTACGTTAAAATTAACGGAACCACGGAATCTCAAAAAAGCTAAACACATAATTAGTTTAGTTTAACTAATTGTCTGTCCATATTTTTTTTGTGTGTGTGTAAAAGAAAAAAAAAAACTATCAAGATTTTTTTGTGTAACTCCCCTTGGTATACGGGTTTCAAAGTAACAAAAAATTGCTGTCATTTTTGTTTCTCTAAATATGGAAGATTTTCAAAAAGTAATCGTCCAAATGTTAAAAGTACATTTGGATCAGCAACAAAAATCAGAAGAAAGACAACAACAACTATTTTTGGAATTACATAAACAACAAATGGAATTCCAACAAATTACGCTTCAGAACGCTGAACTACAACAGAAACAACTTAAAGAATTACTCGTAAATGCATTAAAAGGCTCAAACTCTGAAAAAGATACAATATTCTCCCAGAGTACAATCTACAATTCAATGGAAACCTTTGAATACGTACCAGAGGACGACAAAACGTTCGAGGCTTTTTACAGGCGCTACGAAGATATTTTCAACGTAGACTGTGAACAATGGCCCAGTAAAAAAAAGTACGTCTACTATTGAGAAAACTGAGAACTACAGAACATAGTAGGTTCGTAGACTTCATACTACCCAAGAAAACCACAGACTTGGATTTTTCAGAGAATATTAAGCTCCTATCGGAACTATTCGGGCCTAACACAACCTTGTTCCACAAACGTTGGAAATGCCTGAGCACAGTCAAAGACAACCAGCAAGATTTTCTAACGTTTGCAGCATCGGTAAACAAGGTCTGTAATGATTTTAAACTAGCCGAACTGACTGCCGATGATTTCAAGTGCTTAATTTTCGCACGAGGTCTAGTATCAGCAGAAGACGCCGAAGTCAGACGACGGGTACTGACCAAGCTTGAACGAACAAGGATTGACTCTCCAAAAACTGGCAGAGGACTGTCAAAGAGTAATATCTGTAAAGCGTGACTCAAACACTATCGAGGAATCAGGTGTGACTCAGATTAATAAAATCAGAAGTAAGTCTACCTCCTTTTCCCCTCAAAAAGACAAAAGGCAAATCTCATGTCCTAAATCCCGCAGTAACCCAAACCAAAATAGGTTAAAGAAACCATTGTGGTAAATGGCATTGGATGAAATTCTGTCCAGTTAAGAACAAAAAATATTGCAAAAATTGCAATAAAAATGGGCATACACGGTGCTGGTACGCCAACAGAACGAGAAAACCCAAAAATAAAATTAGGCAAGCTCAATCTGACAATATTGTCGATAGGAATTTAAGGAAATATGTAACTGTGGATATTTTCAATAATTCCATTAAATTCCAGCTTGACACGGGTTCCGATCTTTCAACCATTAACTGGCGTACTTGGCGAAAATTAAACAAGCCGACCTCATTAAAAACGGATAAAACAGCAAAATCTGTAACTGGCGAAAAGATTAACATTTTAGGCGAGGTAATACTTACAGTAACACTAAATGGAGTTACCAAAAAGCTCAAAGCCTACGTATTGAAAACTTTAGATAACTTATTTGGAACAGATTGGATAGAAAAATTCAATCTTTGAGATTGCCCAATGAATACATTTTGTCGCAAGATACAAAGTACAACGTCCAATTTGGTAAATCTCAAAAAGGAACTCAAAAAACAATTTCCCCAGGTTTTTTTCTGGCGGCCTTGGGAAATGTACTAAAATAAAAGCTAAGTTCAAGGTGAAGGACGGTGCACAACCGGTGTTCAAAAAGAAACGGAATGTTTCTTTCGCTGCTCTAGAACAAATCAACAGTTAGATAGACTCATTCCAAAGAATACAGAAGTCTTTGAAGACTCCATCATTGCTACTCTAAGGACAAATTGTGAAATCAAAAACATGATCGCGAGTACCATAGGAGACCTCCCAGTTATTTTGGCCGAAATAAAAAGGGAGTCTCGAGAGGATGAATTCATTCAATCCATAAAAAGCAAAATTCGCAACAAAGACCCCAATGTGCCTGAAGTTTTCTCCCTCTGCGATGATGTCCTACTATACAATGACCGCGTAGTGATTCCAAACAGCCTACAAAGAAAAATCCTCAGGGATTTTCACACGGGATATCCGGGTAAGAACCGTACGAAAAGCCTCATGCGCTGCTATGTTTATTGGCCAAACATGGACAAGGACATAGCAGACATGATAGAATCATGAAAAGGATGCGCGCTTGCAGCAAAAGCTCCAACCACGACGTGCAAACCATAGCCAAACACAGACCATCCATGGCAAAGAATTCATGTCGATTTTGCAGGGCCTATAGACAACATGTACTACCTCATTGTTGTGGATAGCCACTCAAAATGGCCTGAGGTCCTACAATGCAAAAGACCAACCACAAACTGCATGATCGGATTTCTACACGAGCTATTCACGCGTTTTGGCGTGGTAGATTGTGTAGTTACAGATAATGGCACTCAATTCACATCAAGTGAATTTAGAGACTTCTGCAAGTCATATCAGGTGGACCACATTACAACGCCTCAGTACCACCCGAGGTCAAATGGCCAGGCCGAAAGGTTCGTGGACACTCTAAAAAGGGCTTTAAAAAAGTCACTAGGCACACCGACAGATAGAGCATTGCAACAGTTTCTGCAGGTGTATCGGATAACCCCTAATCCGAACACGCCTATGGGAAGCTCGCCTGTAGAAACAATGTTCGCAAGGAAAATCCAGTCTGTCTTCGACAAACTTATTCCACGGCGAGCAAAGTTAAAAAAAACCGTATCATCTCATAAAAAATATTTCAATCCTGGCGATAAAGTCTTTTTCAAGGCTTACAAAAACAACATAACATTCTGGGAAGTAGGCACCATAAAACAAAGAATTGGCGAACTGGTCTATATTGTCCAAGGACCGAAAAACACTCACAAACGCCATTGGAACCAGCTCAGAAAATGCCGTTTGAAGGAATCGGAGGAATCACTACAAAATAGCTGGGAAGAGCCGATCGATGTAATTTTCGATCACTTCGATCTCGACACGCCCCAAGTCTCTCCTGAAGTGCGACGCTCAGGAAGGAAAAGGAAATTTACTCAACCGCTCGACGTAAATCCCAAGAGAAAAAAGTATTAACAGTTTTATGTTTTTTTTCTCCTTTTTAAAAAATAAAAATAAAAAACTCTTGGAAGGTGGGTATTGTGAGACCGTAACATACCTACAACATGGACTCTTCCAGGACTATATAAAGTATGCGATATAATACTCTAGGAGAAGAGGAGGAGGAGGAGGAGGAGGAGAGAGAGAGAGAGAGAGAGAGAGAGAGGGAGAGAGAGAGTATATTCTAATACCGTAGTATCAGCCGCGTACGACGACCAATATTGGACACTAGCACACAGTAAGCTCCGCTTACACTTACACTCTCTTTGTAACCTTTTTGTTTAAGATATCTTTCTTACCTCTAATCTGTGTTCCGTGTTTTCCTTCCGTTGTTCCAACTTTGGGTTCACATCAGGTTCCGACCTCACGATAATCAACTTACAGACATGGAGAAAACTCAACAGACCTACCATGTTACACACACAAAAAATTGCCAAGTCGATTACAGGCAAACGAATAAAATTTGAGGGAGAAACAATCGTGAATGTTAAATTTCACGGCAAGACAAAAAAAACAAAAAAAACTTAAGATATACGCCATGAAAGATATTGAAAATCTAGTAGGTATCGACTGGATGCAGAAGTTCAGTGTTTGGGACCTACCTATAAACTCTTTTTGCAAAAAGTTAGAGGTTGAACCATCAGATACTATAAAATGAAAGAAAGAATTATATAACCAATTTTCTCGGGTATTTTCGAGCGGGTTGAGACGATGCAACAAATTTAAGACCAAAATAGAATTAAAAGAAAACGTCCAACCAATTTTTAAAAAGAAGCGAAATGTACCGTTTGCTACTATAGAAAAAATCGACAAAGAATTGGAGAGACGAACAAACGGATTCTCTCAAAAATAGAGTTAAGCGATCGGGCAGGGCCGGTGGTTAAAGTAAAAAAGAAGCCAGGAGAAATCCGCGTATGCGCAGATTTTTCGACGGGACTCAACAAGGCAATAAAAGACCATCATTACCCACTACCGAGCCCAGAGGAGATATTTACAAAGCTCAACGGCGGTAAGATATTTTCAAAAATAGATCTTAGCGAGGCTTATCTACAAATTCCAGTACAAGAAGAGAGTACGAAAATCCTTTGCATTAATACGCACAAAGGGTTGTACAAATTCAACAGACTACCATTCGGAGTAAAAGTTGCACCAGCAATTTTTCAACAAACGATGGACAAAATACTCACGAGCCAGAATTTCGCGACCGCTTATCTGGATGATATTATAATTAAGAGCGACAATGTTGAAGAGCACACATCTCATATAAAAGAAGTTTTCAGAAGACTTCAGGACTTTGGGTTCAAAGTAAAAGGAGAAAAGGTGTGATTTTTTCCTAAATGAAATTAAATATTTAGGACAGATAATAAATTAAAATGGCAGGAAACCGGACTCAGAGAGGGCATCGGCAATTAAAAATATGCCGGAACCAAAAAATGTTGCAGAACTACAAATTTTCCTGGGCCTAGCTAACTAATATGGCGAATTTATTGACAATATGCATAAACTGAGGGCTCCACTAAATGAGTTACTAAAAAAGGAGAATAAATGAAATTGGACAGAGGACTGTAAAAAAGCATTTAAGGAAATAATACAAAAATTAACCTCGGAGTTAGCATTGACACATTTCGATCCCGAACTTGAAATCATAATTGGAAGTGACGCGAGCTTACATGGGCTAGGTGCGTGTATTTTACAGAAGATGCGGAACGGTACAAACAAACCCGTTGTACACGCATCAAGATCATTATTATCGGCAGAGAGAAACTATTCACAGATCGAAAAGGAGGTACTGGGCAAAATTTTTGCAGTAACTCGTTTTCACAGATATATTTATGGGAGAGAGTTCACGCTCCAAACGGATCACAAACCACTTTTTACGATTTTCGGTTCAAAAAAGGTCTACCAGTCTATACAGCTAACAGACTTTTAAGATGGGGTAACTGTGTTACTAAACTACAATTTTAAACAAGTTCTTACCATCAAAGAAAATAGGACACGCTGACGGACTATCGCGATTAATACCTGCGAAAAGCGAACCGTTAGAAGATTCGGTAGTTGCGGCATTACAAGCTGAAGATGAAATCAGTAAGGTACTATGCAATACTACTACCTGTAACGCTGCTAGAGATAAGACGAGAAGCAGAAAGAGACGAGTTTATTCAAGATACCAAGAAAAAATAGAAGAGAAAGTGAGGAATTTAGCAGACAGTTTCTCAATCTGTGACAACATATTATTGTATACCGAAGTCACTACGATTTTCACTTAGGACATGCCGGAAAAAACGGGATGAAATTACTTATGAGAAGTTTTGTCTACTGGCCGAACATGGCCGATGATATTTACATTAGTCGGATTATTGTCCTCATCTTTGTCGCCATATTTATCACAACGTTTCGGCCGTTCAGGTGGTTGGAATTTCGAACTGAACCCTTTATTTTGATCACTGGGGTAGACTCTTCTAGTTCCACGTGCCATGTTTTGATGGATGTCAGTTATCTCCTGCTAATTTTCCCTTTGAAAGTTCTCCACTGCCTTAACCAGGTATTGAACTGACCATCTTTGGGTCTGTCACTGGATCTAACCAACGCCTTTATCCACTGTGCCATGTGTCCCGGAGGATATCTGGGTATGAACTTCTGAGTATTATAAACCTAATATTTTCAGCATCGTTTTTACCAGTGCTCATATTGCATTTTTGCTGTTATCATTGCATGAACCAGAGTTCATATTGCAACTTTGTTATCATTGCTTTTCTCTGGCACTCCTTATTACTGGTACCCATATTGTATTTATTTCTATGCTTGGTCGGCTCAGGAGATTTTTGTGGCCTAGCATATGTGCTGATTCCTTAAGTTTACGAATTTTCCAATGGCGTTCCCTGTCTATGATCTCAACATGATCCCACAGGGGGCGGTGATCTCCCTTCTCTCTCCATATGTGGTCAGCCACGCCTGATTTTTCTACTTCCCCTCGCATTACAGCTTTCTGGTGTTCTTGAAGCCTTAACTTGAGGGGGCGGCCTGTCTCTCCTTTATATTCCTTTCCGCAGCTGCACGGGATAGCGTACACACAGTCTTTAGTCATGTTCCTCTCTGTGGGGAGTCTCACTCGTGAGAGATATCTGCGAAGTGTTGTCACGCTTTTGAAGGTTGTCCTGATGTTATATTGACCGCAGATACTTTGTATTTTCTCTGATAACCCCTTCACATAAGGCAGGCAGACTGTTTTCTGAGTGTTGTTGTCCTCCTCCTCCTCCTCTTGTACCCGCCTATCCCAGTTTTTGGGGGCTGCTGCCATGTACCCAGGGTAGTTGTTACGTTGTAGGGTACTACTTATACTGACCAATTCCTTATCTAACGTCTCTGGATCGACACTTATAACTTTTGCTCGGTGTTGTAAGCATCGGACGATCCATTTCTTTACGCTGTATGGATGGTGGGAGTCGAAATTGAGGTACTGTCCGGTGAATGTTGGTTTACGGTATACGGATGTCTTGAACCCATGCTCTGTTCGAGATATTAGTACATCCAGGAATGGGAGTGAGTTGTTACTCTCTTTCTCCATTGTGAACTGTATCGAAGGTCTTATTGAGTTCACATGGTCCAGTAGAACCTGGACATCTTCCTGAAGTGGCCAGAGTATGAAGGCGTCATCTACGTACCTTAACCATATAGTTGGCTTTAGCGATATAGACTCTAATGCCATTTCTTCAAAGTATTCCATGTATGAATATATACATGGTGATAATGGCGAGCCCATTGCTAAGCCCTTCTCCTGTCGATATATATGTGATCCCATTCCGAAGTGTGTTGTTTTTGTACAGAAAGTCAACATTTCCATCAGATTATCTATTGGAATACTGGTCCGCTCCTCTAGGGAAGAGTCAGAGGTCAATCTATCTCTGACTACTGAGAGTGCCTCCTCCGTGGGTACCTTGGTGAACAGTACCAGTGATCGAAATAAAGGGTTCAGTTCGAAATTCCAACCACCTGAAGAAGGCCGGAGCGTACAACGGCCGAAACGTTGTGACAAATATGGCGAAAAAGATGAGGACAATAGTCCGACTAATGTAAATACTGTACATAATACCTCATCTCAGAAATATAGACATGCTCTGAAGGATCGGTACGGACCCGATATACCAAAAATATGGAGACAAATTGAGAAATCCTACCAAAAACTGGCACGAATATCTAACCATCTGACATTCCTACACCGATGCAGAGACCTACAACTCATCCTTTCAGGCTTGGCACCAAGACTTCCCGTCAATTCAAGGAGAGCTCGTCGGGTCGCAGAGAAAGCAGGACACGCCCTTGTCCGAGAGAGAATCCAGTAAAATCGTTGGATGAAACATCGACTACATGCTTATATCTCCCAGACGCTCGAGGATTTCTTCAACAGAATTACCAATGAAGAAGACCAGGGAAGGATCCAAAATGACTTGGATAAATCCTTCAGACATGAATTTGATGTAGTCAAGGCTCGCCAAGTGCAAAAATTAAATAGATTGAAAGATCAGAAGGTGACGCACAAGGTCCATCTCCCACCAGTGAAAGCAGTAGTCAACATCCACAATCTCAGCTGAGTGCCTCTGAGGAGTCAGTGTTGAATAAGGGTCTCAACTTCGCCACAACCATCAGGCGGGTGTCATACTTGGACATCATTGCCAGAGTAGAGGAGGTGGCCTTGAACATTCCTCAGGCTCAGGCGGATGAAATGAGATGGAAAGTGAGACAGGCCTTGGAGAGAGCCAAGCTGCCCAGGTCTAACATAACAAAACTGGAGAGACTGGCGATTGAATCACGACAGAGGAACGAAAACATCATCATACTACCGGCTGACAAAGGTAATGCGACTGTAGTGATGGACAAATCGGAGTATACAAGAAAACTGGAAGACCTCATTAGCAATGGTAGCTACAGCATAGTGAAAAAGGATCCTACTATGAAAACGGAACGCAAACTGTCGCATATACTACTCAAGAACAAGGATCACTTCGCACCCAAGGCGTATAGGCAGTTATCGCAGCGTTACACCAAGTTACCTCACATATACGTTCTCCCTAAGATTCACAAAGACGGTATTCCACTCAGGCCGATTGTTAGTTGCCAAGGCTCTGTGTGCCACCCTCTGAGTCACTTCCTTGTAGATATAATTGACCCATTGATCGGAAAGTCTCCTTCATATGTTCGAAACTCCACCCACTTCGTGGAAATAATCAAAGATGCTCCTATCCTATCCAACCAGATGGTGAGCTTGAACGTGGTGAGTCTGTTCACCAAGGTACCCACAGAGGAGGCACTCTCAGTAGTCAGAGATAGATTGACCTCTGACTCTTCCCTAGAAGAGCGGACCAGTATTCCAATAGATAATCTGATGGAGATGTTGACTTTCTGTACAAAAACAACACACTTCGGAATGGGATCACATATATATCGACAGGAGAAGGGCTTAGCAATGGGCTCGCCATTATCACCATGTATATATTCATACATGGAATACTTTGAAGAAATGGCATTAGAGTCTATATCGCTAAAGCCAACTATATGGTTACGGTACGTAGATGACACCTTCATACTCTGGCCACACCAGGAAGATGTCCAGGTTCTACTGGACCATGTGAACTCAATAAGACCTTCGATACAGTTCACAATGGAGAAAGAGAGTAACAACTCACTCCCATTCCTGGATGTACTAATATCTCGAACAGAGCATGGGTTCAAGACATCCGTATACCGTAAACCAACATTCACCGGACATTACCTCAATTTCGACTCCCACCATCCATACAGCGTAAAGAAAGGGATCGTCCGATGCTTACAACACCGAGCAAAAGTTATAAGTGGCGATCCAGAGACGTTAGATAAGGAATTGGTCAGTATAAGTAGTACCCTACAACATAACATCTACTCTGGGTACATGGCAGCAGCCCCCAAAAACTGGGATAGGCGGGTACAAGAGGTGGAGGAGGAGGACAACAACACTCAGAAAACAGTCTGCCTGCCTTATGTGAAGGGGTTATCAGAGAAAATACAAAGGATCTGCAGTCAATATAACATCAGGACAACCTTCAAAAGCGTGACAACACTTCGCAGATATCTCTCACGAGTGAGACCCCCCCCCACAGAGAGGAACATGACTAAAGACTGTGTGTACGCTATCCCGTGCAGCTGCGGAAAGGAATATAAAGGAGAGACAGGCCGCCCCCTCAAGTTAAGGCTTCAAGAACACCAGAAAGCTGTAATGCGAGGGGAAGTAGAAAAATCAGGCGTGGCTGACCACATATGGAGAGAGAAGGGAGATCACCGCCCTCTGTAGGATCATGTTGAGATCATAGACAGGGAACACCATTGGAAAATTCGTAAACTTAAGGAATCAGCACATATGCATAAAGGCGTTGGTTAGATCCAGTGACAGACCCAAAGAAGGTGAGTTCAATACCTGGTGGAGAACTTTCAGAGGGAAAATTAGCAGGAGGTAACTAATAACTGACATCCATCAAAACATGGCACGTGAAACTAGAAGAGTCTACCCCAGTGATCGAAATAAAGGGTTCAGTTCGAAATTCAAATCACCTGACGAAGGCCGGAGCGTATGTGACACATATGGCGACAAAGATGAGGACAATAGTCCGAATAATGTAAATAATGTACATAATACCTCATCTCAGAAATATAGACAGACTATGGCCGATAATATCACGCAAATGGTGGAAAGTTGCAAAGGTTGTGCGGCGAAGGCACCACCCTAAAGTCGACAGACCGTGGTCAAGAATACACGTGGATTACGTAGGACACATTGAAGGTTAATATTATTTAATAACAGTAGATGGTTTTAGTAAATGGCCAGAGGTTACCAGATTTAAACACCCGTCGACAGAAAACATCATAAACTGTTTACACGAACTATTCGCGAGATTTGGCGTCGCGGATTGTTTGGTAAGCGATAACGACACACAGTTTACCTCCAGTGACTTCAAAGAATTTTGTGAAACATATCAAGTAAAACATATGAAGATAATTCTGTACCACCCGATGTCGAACGGACAAGCTGAAAGATTCGTTGACACACTAAAAATAGCGTTAAAAAAAACCGAGGATGTACAGACGATAAAAGCGATACAACAGTTCCTCCAAGTGTACAGAATAACACGTAACGTGAACACGCCATCTGGTCTTTCACCAGCGGAATTGATGTTTGCTCGGAGAATAAGGTCTGTGTTTGACAAATTATTGCCAAACAAGGACAAAAACCAGTATACACCGAGTGTACCAAAGAGATCATTTAAACCTGGAGAACGGGTTTACTTTAGGACGTTTAGAAACAACATGGCTTACTGGGAGCCTGGCACAGTAATCAATAGATTAGGAAATCTAATGTACACAATAAAAGGCGAGACATTTTCAAATAGAAGACATATCGACCAATTACAAAAAAGACGGATTGAGGAGCCAAACTCGTCAACAGCAGAAAACGACGACTCTATGGATACAAGCTTCGAAGTATTTGAGATCCAAAGACCACAGGAAGACACAGAAATGAGGTCAAACAGGAAGAGAAAATTTGTCGAACCCCTGATTATCAAACATAAGAGACAAAAATACTAACTCCCCCCCCGCAAAAAAAGGGATCTAAGGAGGTGGGTGTTATGGGAGCCACCCCTTTTTCATACAAGTGGACTCGACCAGTGTGTACTTGGACTGCTGCCGTTATACCCAGAGAGAGAGAGAGAGAGAGAGAGAGAGAGAGAGAGAGAGAGAGAGAGGGAGGGAGAGAGAGAGAGAGGGAGGGAGGGAGAGAGAGAGAGAGATTGTGATTGTGATTGAGTTGGAGGTAGAGTAATAATGTGAGGTAGCCGCTTGTAGAAGTCACAGTTGCGAGCACGTAGACTGCAAAGGAAGTCCTACTTCGTGACTGGATTTACCAGACTGTATATATATATATTATTATTGCTACTAACCACGTTTCTGGATTTACTAACCGTATTACCAATTGTATTTATTTGTTATATTTCATTCCTGCTTTTGTCATTCATTGGAGACCGGATTTCATCTCGGAATCCACAACACATTCAAAATCGTAAGCGACAGTGCGTGTTAATCTGATAAACATTTAGAAAATTTTGAAAAGCTACATAGCGAAACCGGTTAAATAAAACGATTTTCTTTTCTGAAAACCCACATGTACGAAAAAACAATTTTAATAATTCTCTGTTAACCTACCTGGATTATAAAAAATTCCCTATAGATATCTGTCTATATTTCTGAGATGAGGTATTATGTACACTATTTAAATTATTCGGACTATTGCCATCATCTTTGTGGCCATATTTATTACAACGTTTTGGCCGTTGTACGCTCCGGCCTTCTTCAGGTGGTTAGAATATCGAACTGAACCCTTTATTTCGCTCACTGGGGTAGACTGCTCTAGTTCTACGTGTCATGTTTAATGGATGTCAGCTATCAAGGACACAAGGCACGGTGGATAAAGGCGTTAGTTAGATCCAGTGACAGGACCCAAAGAGTGTGAGTTCAATACCTGGTTAAGGCAATGGAGAACTTGGAGAGGGAAATTAACAGGAGATAACTGATAACTGACATCCATTAAACATGGCACGTGGAACTAGAACAGTCTACCTGAAAACTCTGCTAGAACAGTCTAAAGTAAGCAAAATAAAGGGTTCGGTTCGACATTCCAGCAACCTGAAGAAGGCCGGAGCGTACAACGGCCGAAACGTTGTAATGAATATGGCGACAAAGATGAGGACAATAGTCTGAATAATGTAAATATTGTATCTATAAATAAAAAACGTTAGGTGCTTTTCCAAATCTTCTTATTTTCTCTCTTCACACACACACGCGCGCACACACACACACACACACACACACACACACACACACACACACATATATATATATATATATATATATATATATATATAATAATGTAGGTACCATAAAGGAAATTTTATCAAAACTGTTACCCTGAAAATATTTATAGAAAAGGCACAGGGAAGTTATAATTGTGAGAAATAGACCGAAGCTGTGATACCAGGTCAGGATTAATAATATTGCAGATTCTTATTTAAATTTCATCAAGAATCTCTAAATATATAGCAGAAACACCACACCAGATATGGCAACAATATTCTAAGCAATGACGAATCGTAGACTTATAAAATATGTACGATAAATTCAGAAGAGAAAAATTGTCTAGCACGAGACACAGGGAATCAATTTTCCTAGCGGTAGACTTAGCAATTGATTCAACATAATCTTTCCACTACACGTCAGCATAAAATGATAGTATGAGAAAGTGCAACGAGTCATCTTCCTGGAGGTTAGCATCAGCCATGTCGATGGAAGAAGGAAATGGTTCACTCAGAAGATTGAAAAGAAGTCGTTTCATTTTGGAGGCGTCTGTTTCGAAAGTATGGAGAGATATTTGTCTTAAAACTAGCATTCTGTTAGTCAACGGCGTCCCCCAACTTGACTTGCTTAATTAGTTGTTGACTCCTGTCAATTTTCAGTTGATCCAAAAATTTAATGGTCGCTTGCAGCTTGAAAAATGGCTACGATTGCTGCAACTATTATCACCAGTAGATTTATTCGCTGTAACGGAAACTTCTAAATATTTATTATTATCTACTTATTTGCTGAACCATCCGCAAAATGATTTTCAATAAAAATCATTCCAATGCTCCCTATTGAAATCTATTTCTTTGTTTTTTTCTTTGACCAGCTTTATAATATAATTTTACCTTTATACTTAACCCAAGAGGATGCTTGCACGATCAGTACAATCTTAACCTGTTCAAATCTAGAGTTAACCGTATTCTTCCCCACATATCCGCATAATCTAAGCCTCTTGCTCTATAACCCTCTACCTCAATGGCTCTCGGGCCTTGTACAGAGTGAACACCGTTGTAAAAAATATCTTGGCGATAGCTAACGAAAAACAAATTCTGTTAGAAAGGAAAAAATACTATTAGTTGCAGTAGAAGCAGTAGTATCGACCATTTTTCAATTTCCTGGCTAGCTTAAACTTTTTGGATCAAAGGAAAATCAGGAAACATCAAAGGTGAATTGACTCAGTGAAAAAAAAACAAACTATGAAGACGATATCTCTGCCGAATACAATGCGAAGTTTAACTTTCTTTAGAAAAATAAAATATAAAAAAAAATAGATATTTTCGATAGAATCCTTCCCCACTCGGAGTCAAAGAGAATCTCTTATAGAGCCAGCGCAAAATTTCACTAAGTTTTGCTTGCTCTGGTTTCTGTAGTAAGTAGAATTGTTATAGCTGTGTAGTTGATAGCTCCATGCCAAAATGGTTTTGTACTCAGAGTTGTCCTCTTACAAGACCACGGCCAGAGAATTCGGGTTTCCTTTCTATTTAACCAATAACTGGTGGCAAGAAGACAGGAGTGTGTATCTTTCCAAGGTTATTTACTCGAAAGTGAATACAATAGACTAACCCGGAACTTGAACTCTATGTGCAGTCACCCTTTATAAAAAAAAATATAGTACCGGGAAAGAGGTCAATGTCTCAAAAAAAAAAAAAAAAAAAAAAACTCTAGGGAAGCATCCCAAGAAAAGAAAGACGAAGAAATTCTTGAACTAACGAGAGACAGGAGAAAATGGCAAGAAATGTCGAAGAATATATGTTGTTTAACAAAAACATTAGAAATAAGTGCAAGCGAAATATATATGAATGGTTAAATGAAAAATGTGCATCGATCGAAAAACTGTAGAACAGAGACGTAGTAAGCATCCATTATATAAGATAAAAGAAACATCAGTCTGAAAAATATGCTTTTCAGCAGAAGATCTGAAGAATGGACAAAGAAAATATACTATAGATATTAAATAACTGCATCAGAGAGTTCTTCCATGACAACAGAAGAGAGAAATAATAAAAGCAAATATTAGTTCAACATTGGCTGATAGAAAGAATAGGAAAACGGATGGAGCATATGAGACACAATGGAAGATACTGACAACCTTAAATTATTTAGTATTTCTATACGTTTTCGAAGTGATAAATGAAATATACGACAGCGGTGAAATATCGGAAGATTTCAATCTATCTATTTTCATAGTGCTGCCAATTGAACCAGTAGAAAATGAAAGCGACTTCATTCGGACAATGAATTTAATTAGCTATTTAAATAACCAAATTAAAATTATAATGAATATAGTTCGTTACAGGTCGACATTATTGTAAGAGCCGTGTAGCTCTGTTCAAGAGAACAGAAAGAGAAATGCTTTTTTAGGATGCTATCAGAGCGAGCAATACAAATGCGGTGGATCGATAGATCTATACCCATGTTTAGAATATTGCACAAACTCATTTGATATGGCAAGATAGGATATCCTGGAAATATTAGGAAAGATTGATTTACAAAGAAATAATATTCAGGTAATCCGTACTGCGAGAAATAAAGTTTACATGCGGATAAAAAAAAACAAAAAAAAAACAAAAAAAAAAAAACGAGTTCGGTGACTACACAAAAATAGAAAACGGAGTATGATAAAATAGAATTATTTAACATGAACACTGGGACATATGAAGACATAAACGTGAACACCGAAACATATGAGGACATAAAAACTTGCCAGGATTTCCTATCGGTGGATGTAATCCCAACAAAATAAGCTATGTCGATGATACTGTGTTAATGGCAATTTCATAAAGAAAATTACAAAAGGCCAAAAAGGACTAACCATTAACCTTATTAACATTATTCGGACTATTGTCCGCATCTTTGTCGCCATATTTATCATAACATTTAGGCCGTTGTACGCTCCGGCCTTCTTCAGGTGGTTGGAATGTCGAACTGAACCCTTTATTTCGCTCACTGGGGTAGACTGTTCTAGTTCCACGTGCCATGTTTAATGGAGGTCAGTTATCAGTTATCTCTTGCTAATTTCCCTCTGAAAGTTCTCCACTGCCTTAGCCGGGTATTGAACTCACACTCTTTGGGTCCTGTCACTGGATCTAACCAATGCCTTTATCCACTGTCCTTGAGGACACATGGCACAGTGGATAAAGGCGTTGTCCAACGCAGTGGAGAACTTTCAGAGGGAAATTAACAGGAGATAACTTATAACTGACATCCATTAAACATGGCAAGTGTAACTAGAACAGTCTACCCAAGTGAGCGAAATAAAGGGTTCAGTTCGACATTCCAACCACCTGAAGAAGACCTGAGCATACAACGGCCTAAACGTTGTGATAAATATGGCGAAAAAGATGAGGACAATAGTCCGAATAATGTAAATAGTGTATTAATACCTCATCTCAGAAATATAGACAGATACTAACCATTAACCCTAAAACAAAATCTATGGTTATCGGCAAAAGAGGCAGCCCAAGGTGTTTTCTAATTGTTAGAATTAAGTAAAATAATATTCCTGCAAAGTATATCTTTGAAAATGTATAGAAACTGTTGTTAAATTATAGAACGTCAAGACAAGCATACGTGGAATAATGAAATCGATGTACTTCCTGCAACCGGGGGGAGTACGGCCATATCACGTTGAAACATGAGTTCCCATTCGATCGCCGAAATTACGCAATGTCGAGCCTTGTCAGTACCTTGGTGGGTAAACTTGAATGTACGGGTGGTGCAATTGGTAATGGTTCGGAATTGTTAATCGGAGATTGGAGTTCAAGTTACAAAAGGCAAAAATGGACTAACCATTAATCCTAGAACAAAATTCATGGTTATCGACAAAAGAGGCAGCCCAGGGTGTAATCTACATATCAGAGTTAAGTAGTTGGTGAAATTTGCCGTATATTTCCGCTGATAAGACGGACTTTAAATTCCAAAAATCACCCTCAAAAATTGGGGGTCGTTTAAACTACAATTCTAAAAAAGAAACCTTTAATTCTGAGTGCTATTTGTCGGTAGGCTAACCTCGGTCTCAGTGTGATGGCCAATAACGTACATGAAAAGATTCACATTATCAAATCAACTGATAAAAATAATAAAATCATTTTCTTCCTCATATATTACTGGCATAACTTCATAATAAATTTCCTATTCGAAGAATAATTCCATATCAATGGCATCAACTTATATCCATGCAGGCTCAGCTGAGAAAATGTAAACATGGAGTTATGATTGCGTTCACAGCAATCTTTATCTTTCGCTAAACTTTAAACCTTTGTAATTTCTTCGTTTTGCTGGTGGTTCTATGATTGATATAGGTATAAATTAATGAGAAATTTCAACTGGCTTATACGGAATTTAGGAACAGACTGTATAAAAAATAGTACACCAGGCTTTTTGTAACTGTTTAGATATAGGAAATAAAGAGGAAGAAGAACGAGTACACGTAAGGGATCACCTGATGAAGCGTAAAAAAAAACAACGATTTCACTTTTAGGGGATGTGTGTAAGAAAAATATGATATAGAATTGGTTTTGTTATTGTTGAGGAGTTCTCCCCTTTTACACAAATGGACTCACCCAGTATATACATATACTACTGCTACGTGAAGACCAGAGAGAGAGAGAGAGAGAGAGAGAGAGAGAGAGAGAGAGAGAGAGAGAGAGCAAGACCGAAGAGTCGAGTCGAGTCCAGAGTGACAGAGTAAAAGGTTGTAGGTAACCGGAAGAGTGAGGGTGAGGTAACCGCATTGTAGGAGTCACAGTGATCGAGCACGTAGACTCAGTAAGAAGTCATACAGCGATACTTCAATACCAAAGACTGTATATATATTTTGCTACTAACCCGTATTCCTGGAACTACTAGCCTGCTTTACCAGTTTGTATTATTACGTTAATACATTATTTCCATATATTAATTCCTGGCGTTTGTTATTTATTGGTACCGAATTTCAACCCGGAATCCACAACAGTTATTTTGTTTATTTTTAATTTCTAAGGATACTCTAATTAACAACATTTCCAATAACCTCATCTATATTTAATCAATAAGCAGTCGTCTTATACTACAGGTATAGGATAAATTCATGAAAATTTGCTATATATATATTTTTTTATCTCGTCTTGTATAAAAGGTCGGAAATATAAGCGGAAATATAAGGTAACTATTTTGGCAGTATATTAACAAACAACGGAAAGTATGACAGAGAAATGTTAAGATATTTAGGAGTAGGGAAAGGGGACATTCGGAAACGTAATAAAATATTAAGGAAACGGAAAACATTATTAGAAACAAAGAAAATAATATTGGATTGCTATGTAATATATTATCGCCTATATTACAATGAATGCTGAACTATTTCCTCACAGATAAAAACATTGAAGCGACAACGTTATAGATCAACTGATGGATGCGGAGGATATTATGGACACAGTATACTTTAAGGAGAATATGAACAACACAGAAATCGCTGTAAACAATCAGAAACAAAAAAATAAACAAGTAAAACTTTGTGAACAGACAATGAGAAAGAAAGGTTTGTAGAATTTAGCGCTTAAAATGCACATAAAAGACGTGTGAAGTCAGTAAACTTCTTGTGTTAAAATATGTACATGGCAGAACAAAGGCTAAAAGAAAAAAAACGGACGGTAAAAGAGCAAAGTATTATTTTGAACAACTCTTTTCGGCATAGTGTATGGACAAATTCTTCATACATTATATCCAATCATTGGCTAGTGCGATATATAAACATCCACCCAAGAGAGGAGAATGACAGTTTCAGACATCGCAGATGAGGATATATCGTCCACGTTTCGTTGTCTGACATTAAGGGACGTCACTAATTGAAGTCCGAAGTTGAAGATATAACTAACTATGAGAGATTCGGTTTCCTTTTATCATTAACCAGCACAATGATAACATTACACAAGATGATAATAGGATTCGGAGGCCTATCATGACTTATCAGCCGACATCAACTGAACAACATACATTAAACAGATGAAAGTGTGCTGATAGCAGGTTCATAAGAAAAAAAATCTGAAAGAAGTATTAGTCAAATTAGTCAATGAAACCAAGAAGAAAAAAACGTTAACAGTAAAACAGAAGTCATGGTTGTCAGTAAAATGGACATCCCAAATGAAAGTTACCTATTGGAGACATAAAAATTAAAAAGGCGAAGAAATTTATCTACGTAGTATTATTAAGAGAACGACAATTAGTGGACAAAAATGCGAATGAACAAAAAGGTCTCTGAGATTAAATAAAAGGAAACTCTGTAAAAGATCTTAAAATCTTAGCAATACTTGATCTACATGATACAGATATTCAAATAGTGATCGACTCAAAAATAATAATTGTTATTCGAAATTTGTTTATATCTCTGAGATAAAGTATTATGATTACTTACATTATTTACATTATTCAGACTGTTATCTTCATCTTCATTGCCGTATTCACAACGTTTCAGCCGTTGTACGCCCCGCCCTTCTTCCTAAGATACGAAAACTTAAGGATTCAGCGCATATGGTAGGCCACAAAAATCTCCTGATCCTACCAAGTATAGATATGAATACAATATGGGAACCAGTAATAAGGAGTGCTAAAGAAAAGCAACGAATAATATATAATATGAGCGCTGGTAAAAAAAAAAAAGGTTGCTGTGACATTCGGTTTATAAGTCCCAAATCCCATTGGATCTAATAATGGTTCAATACCAGGTCACAGCAGTGGTGAACTAAACTTGGAGAGACTCCTGGAAGAGACATGGCGCATGGAACTAGAGCAATCTAAATAAAGGGTTCGGTTCAAAATTCCAATCACCTGAAGAAAGCTGGAGCGTACAACGGCCGAAACCTTGTGAATATGTCAATGAGAATAACAGTCTGAATAATGTAAATAATGTTGGTATTCGAAATAAAGAGCTTTGTCCATGCATAGAAAAAAATTGAGTACAGTGAGACTTTTCTTTTTCAAAGTAGATTTTAAATTGTACAAACATTGTAGTATGTATAGTAGTCTATATTATACCAGAATAGACAATAAATGACATGGAAGAACATTAAGGAAGACAAGTGCACTGTTGACATGAAACGAACTTCAAGCCACCGATTGCAGACCCAGGTTATCACCGCAGCTGAAATTGGGATGCAAGTGTGGGAAAAAAACAGTATTATAGACAGATATATAAATCCCCACCCCAGAGTGGGGAGGTTGATGTTTTATTCATAAGAAAAACTGAAAGAACTATTTGACAATGAGTTGTCAAAAAAAAAAAAAAAATAAATAAATAAATAAAAAAAAAGGGACTAAGAATATTAATGTTTGTTTGTCAACAAAAGAGCCAGTTGCGTAACGGAGATGTCAAAATGAAACAAGTGCAGGGAATTGTTATTATTTGGCTAGTGTAGTAACTGACAACAGAAGCTGTGGCACAGAAATGAAAAGCGTGTAATAACAACGAAATAAGCTTCTTATAATTGGAAAAAAGAATAAGGAGATCGAAGAAATCTCCTTAGAAACAAAGATGTTTCTGAACAGCTATGCAATATCTATCCTCTTATATGGCTGCTTTTGTTGGATAATTTCTTTAGAGATAAAGAACCGATTTGACGCAACAGGCATATGGTTCTACTGACAAATATTGGGAATGCCATAGACAGAACATGTGAAAAACAAGGAGTTTTTAATTGTTTTAAGGGTAAAGGTTTTAAGTTTTAATGGTAATCGGAACTACAAAGAAAATTTTGCTAATTAGAAAATATGGATAAATAACTTTTTGGGACACAGAATAAGAAAAAGGTTTTGGAAAAATGTATTACTTACGAGGCATACTGAAGGCAAAATAAGTCAAGTAACTCAATTATTATGGTAAATACCGTAATTCCCCATGTATAATATGCATTTTTTCTAAAAAAATAATAAGCAAAATCAGGGGTGCGTATTATGCACAGCTATGAAATATCTCTAAAAATTGCTGTAAAATAAAATAAGAATTATAAAACTAAATTATATTATTATTATTATTCTATGTTTAAAACGATTTTTAAAAAAAATAAGAGTAGGAAAGCTGACCGTAATGAAATTGGAGAAGTAAAATTTATAGGGTTTGAATATCAAACAAGGGGTGCGTATTATACGTGGGTAAAAGCATTTTACCACACTTTCAACACAATTTTAGGAGTACGTATTATGGATGAAGGCGTATTATACATAAGGAATTACGGTACTTGCCAGAACAAGGACTACAAAGAAAAAGAGGAGTGATAAAATTGCAAGCATTACTTATGGTCACAAAAGTCAGGAAGATATGGAGATAGCTGAACGATCATGTTTGAAAAGTACATTATATATTCAAAGAAAGATATACAGGGTGTCCGAAAATAATGTATACACTCTTTGAAACGTTATAACTTATTCAATTTATGTATTTTGACTTATAAATAAGATTAATACAAGAGAAAGAATACACATTTAAAAGAATTTGCGAGTTAAATATACAAAAAACATAGAAAATTAACTTTAATAGGATAAAAGCTACTTGGGTCAATGGCAGAATGTTCATATAATAATGAGTTCACATCAAGTGTTCAACCTGGTTGCCGTTCTGTTCAATACACTTTTCATATCTTCAAGAAATAGACCTACAAACGCCCAGTATAATTTCCTCTGGTATTTGAAGATATTCTTCTTCAATTGCTGCTCTCATTTCAGCAATTGTTTCAGGTTTCCCGCTGTAAACTTTGTCTTTAAGAAACCCCCACAAAAAGAAATCCAAGGGAGTGAAATCTGGTGATCTAGGGGGGTATTCAACTGTCCCTCTTCTTCCAATCCATCTGTTTTGCATATTTTCATTCATATAAAAAATGTATTATTAACTATTAATATTTAAAGAGTGTATACATTATTTTGGGACACCCTGTATGAATGGAAAATAATATTCCTGCGATGAATATCTTTGGAATTGAATAGGAAATGTTGTTAAATTATAGAACGTCAAGACAAGCATACACGGAATAATTAAATAGACGTATTTCCTGCAACCAGGGGGGGGAGTACGGCCATATCACGTTGAAACACCGGTTCCGATACGATCACCGAAGTTAAGCAACGTTGAGCCTGGTCAGTACATTGGTGGGTAAACTTTAATATACGGGTGGTGCAATTGATAATGATTCGGTATTGTTAATCGGAGAGTCGAGTTCAAATTCCAGTTGAGATCTTTATATTCACTTACTTGCAGATACCCTCGAGAAAGGCATGAATCCACCTCTTCTCCTCCATCTATAGGTTAATTAGTAAAATCACTAAATCAATATTATCTCAAAAAATATCTTACAATAAAAAAAAATGAATCAATCCTGCAACTGACGTAGGAATCGACAGTGTGTGGTATAGCACAAATCTACGCTTCCAAGATCAGGTCAAAGTAAAATTATTGCTGCTGAACTGGTAACGACTAAAATGGCTCCTGAATCCATTTTGATGATGAGAAGATTAGTGGTTACCTACACTCTTGGAATGGAAATATTAAAAATAGACGGATGAAATGTAAATGTCAACGTAGAGATTGTGTCTTATTAAAATCAACATTGGAGGAACCCTCAGTAATTAAATAATGATTTATTCAGTTAATATCACTTGTCTCAAAATGTTCTATGACTTATACCTTTTAGATCTATGAAAGTTAATATTGCAGTTTATTTCTACTGTCGTTTAAACGTTTTGGGCCAACTACATAAAGTGATTAACCAAATTTATTATATTAAAATAGTTTAGCAGTAAGCTTTTATCAGTAGTGTCTGTATACACTGAAATTGGAAAAAAAAGGGCTGAGATTTACTTGACTCCCCACTGAGTAAGGCTGTGACACAAGGTCGGTTATTAACGTGGGGACCCGAGTGTTTCCACGCGGGTCTCTGGTCTTAGCTAGTCATAGCTTGTCTTAGCTGGTGAAAGCTTGTCTAAGCTAATCATAGCCGGTCATACCACCGCGACGTAACAGATGTCACACAAAAAGATGTGGGGAAAGCAAGGAAGGAGATAAGGTCTCCGGCATGGAACAGATACTACATCTGCAGCATCCATCCCGACGGGGGGGGGGGGAACAATAATACCTCCAGAAGAATCTGGGGTAGGGGAAGCCCTCTTCCTCCATTTGTCCTTCCAGTAGAGCTTAGATGTGGCACACAATCGAAAGTAGGGGGCATCCAGTGAGGATCTAACTCACTACTGAGTCTTAATTGTTCTAGAGAGACAAGCCTGCCTCGAGGTGCCAAAGTTGGCAAACACGAACTTGCTTTTTTGTATGCGCCATGTAACAGAAGATACATCGTTATAAGTTGAAAAAATAGAAAACTATTGGGTTAATGAAGGATCTGGGATTGTAAAATAAGGATAATATGCAAATGTCTTTGTTCAGTTGTTCCAAATTATTAACAAGTGTGCAATGTGCCATTATGAGTTATTGTAGTTTAATATTGGCTTGCTTTTTTTTACACTAAAATCATGACTAACCGATTGGCAAAGAGAAATAGCGGATAACACGAGAAAGATTATGAGAGTCTTGGTAGACAATCCAAAACTAAAAACCAGATAATTGAGGAGTGAATGGAGTCTTATCAGAACAGTAAGGTTTCAGAAGATACAGAATGCAGACTTTTACCAAAAACAACTTGAACAAAAAAAAAAAAAAAAAAAAAATTAAAAAAAAACATCGGAATAGAAAATTGAAGTGGTCAAAAGATAACATGGGATGATGTAAAATAATTTTTGGTGATGAATGTAAAACAGGGTTACATTCTTATGCATAAAAACATGTAAAAACAAAACATTGGAAGAAAGAAACAATACAAAATACACCACAAAATCTTGGGTGGTGGGCACGAAAAACTGTGAGGTGGAATCAAAAGCGATGGTAGAATTAAATTGGTAAAAGTTGTTAGAAACCAAAACAGCGAAAACTGTATTACTTTATTACTGGCTAATCGT
>CAHIKZ030000482.1:495000-617500 GCA_903632075.3 Acanthosepion pharaonis
CACTACTGAAAGACAGGGAATCAAGTAGAAGGCTAGTATTTCCCGAAGGAAGCCCCAGGTATATCATGTACTCCTATATATATATATATATATATATATATATATATATATATATATATATATATATATATCTGGATGATATGGAGGATTCTTGGTTTGGCTATCATCACAATAACTTAGGAGGATTAGATGCGTTATGCATCAATAAACTACAAAAGAACTCAAAATTGATCACTGCATTTAAGTATTGAATTAATGTTTAAGCTTACCTTTTAAAAGCACACGTGTAGCACAAATTCTCTCTTTAAACGTTTTTCTAATTAAATCTGAAATACTTTATCAACGACAGATTCTCACATAGAAGAAATGATAAACTAATCCTAGACTCTAGATTCCCACCATTTAATCTTTGTTTTATCCTTGGTAGAGGTGAAATATGTAAATACTTTATGAACATCCAAATATATAACAAGCACAAACACGAAATCTGTACAAATATTCGACAGAAAACATCTCAAATCAATCTCGAGTTACAAATATCCACGCATGCTTGTGTACATCAATAAGTCCGAAAAATCAATTTATTTTACACAATAAATATTTTTTTTAAAAAAATATTATCTCCTTCCTTATCGATGCGGGTAATCAGTAATGATTGCGAGTAGCGTGCTTTGAAAATGATACAGAGTCAATTTGAAATCAAACTTCATATAACTACGTTCTAGGCTGCTGATTTATTGGAGCAACGAAGCAAAAACATGATTATGAATCAGCACTAAAGACAATGAAACGAACAAAAAGCTCCAACAGAAGATGAAATATCATGTGGTTTAACCAGCCATACAATTTTTTTAATGGTGCCGTAGAAGTGGTAGGATTACATGTAATTTAAAAGAAAAAATAGAATTTTTGTTGAAATGCTCACAATATTTAGTATTTCTGAAATTATCGCTAACATTTTTTTGTTGAGATTTACAAACTCTACGTTTCGTTCAATTTCTCAAACCAATCAACGAAATTTGAATAGGCTGATTTGTTTGGAAAATACTTTGACAAAAACCCGAATTCGCGCTTTAATAATTTCTTTAGTTTAATTTAACTTGATAGAGCTTCATGATAAACGATATTTTTAAGGAAATGTCTTCTCCTTTTTGCTTTTTAACAGCGAAGAATAAATTCCTAGGATTTCTTACTCTTGAGCATGCAATATACAACTGGCCATGCATAAATATTTCATTCTGAAGACAAATTCCAACTTTTTAAATCGTTTGAACTTGTGATTTGTTTATGGTTCTTGTAAACGCAGAGTGAACTAGAAAATGGATTCTTGTTAAAAAAAAATGCTGTTTAGAAAGTTACGAAAAAACCTAAAAAGTACTCAAAATCGAGTTGTTTTCGCTCGAAAACAACTGATTTCAGCTACTTTCTTTCCTTACCTGATGCACTTGTCCCAAATAATTTGTTTTCAATCGGTCAATTTATGGCTATTTTAGAGCATGTGACGGATGGACTAACAGAATTTACAGAATTTTATATATAGATGAGTCTACTTTATACCATAATCCAGGAGGGCGAGAAGAAAATAAACTGAAGCAAGTAGTTGATTTCAGTCAAATGAAAGGAACATGGTGATTGAGAAAACCTGGGTAGACTAAACAAAATGGAAAGTGTAGAGAAGAAAAAAAAATGTTCAAATCGATCTGAAAATTACATTCTATCGAGCCAATGGAACGCGTGATGCTTTACAATGATGAATGTTTGACTTGAACCAAGAAGATGAGTGATATGCTTGACGCCTCATATACAAAGATGCTTAGGGCGCTTCGATGTTGTATAAGGGTCACCAAGCTTATTCGCTAGATCCATTGCGACTGAATAGTAAGTTCGATTCTCACTGAGTGCTCCATACTTTCGGCCTTGTGCCACAACTAAACTACGCTTAAAAATCAGGGGCACCTCGGCTTGGTGTAATGGTTAGCAAGCTTGTCTCGCTAAAACAGTTACGACTGAATAGTGAGTTCGATCCTCACTTGGTACTCTATACTTTCGGCCTTGTGCCACGCTTAGAAAATCATTAGGGTACCTCGAGGTGGCGTAATGGTTAGCAAGCTTGTCTCGCTAGAACAATTACGACTGAGTTAGTGAGGTAGATTCTCACTCGGTGCCCCCTGCTTTCGGCCTTGTGCCACATCTAAGCTATGCTTGGAAAATCAATATACAAGGATGCTTACAGCTGTACTTGGTGGATCATGGAAAGAACATAAAACAAATAACCCGTGTTCAGATTAGAAACTGCGATTCATTGGGAAGAGGAATGAAAAACCGTCACGTAAAGAATGCATTTGGGGGCCTAAACACGGAGAACGGAAAGGATGGACCCGACTAAAAATTTTGGGTCAGCTCAAAAAACGATACTTTGATTGTTTGGTTGATTTTGTTTAGCGGCATATCAACACCTGTATGGCTTATTTAAAACCGAAATCTAAATATTTTGTACATAATTTTATACTTTCAAAATAAAGGTATTTTTTTTATACAGAGTTTATAGATTATAAAATGTAATTTTGGCAATTTTATGATAAAAACGTATTTTTTAAATATTTTTTGTGCTGCATTGTCATTTTGCTATAAAAATGTATTGTTGGCCATTTTATTATAAAAAAATGTTCAGATGATTTTTCTTTGGGGTTTCACGAATATGCCCATAGGTGGGATCCTAACTATTGCCCCCATCCCCGTGCCAGAGTGGGACCTTGGAACAATAGCAGTTAAAAGGGGGTTCCACGCTTCTCCAAACCTCCATTCTCCTGATCGGAGGCCTTAATGCCAAATTTATTATGACGTCATACGACGGCAGAAACGATATTTATATGAAGTGTTAAGAACTAACGGAGGTTTTAATAGATTGGAAGTAACTAGTTAATGTTTTTCGAGTCTTATCGAATTAGAAGATAAAAATGTACAAATAAATATAAGCAAAATATACATCGAACTCTTCCGAAAATCAAGTAAAATGCTATTTAACATCTTATATATAAAGTACAGTGTATGTGCGTGTGTTTGTACGTGTTCTGTGTCGAAGCAACTCCTCCGCTTCCACTGTTTTGATTTCAATGATTCCTAGCTCATTCAAAAGCCCGAGAAAAGTTAGGCGCAAGAAACGATTTTCGTTGAATTCAGATTCAGTGTTGCCAGATTATGCGAGGTTAAAAATATATATTTATATATTATACTAGCCACTATTGCTGCTTTCATGATTAAAGGGGAGTAACTCTTATTTTACTTTTGCATCCAAAATTGCAGTGCACGTTTTATTATAAACTATTTTATAGTTTTATTATAATCTAGTTTAAATGCCACTCTATCGGGCGGCAGTTACCTAGCTCCTGTGGAGGACTCTTGGTTTGGCCATCATCATAATAGCTATGGAGAAGTAGATTCGATAGACATTAATAAACAACAGAAAAAATCAAAATTGATCGCTGCATTTAAGTATTGAATTAATATTTAAGCTTATCTTTTAAAAGTTCAACAATAATTCTTCTGCTGCCACATAATTTATAGACGATTTGAAGATACTTATTTTCCGTACAAAGAATTATTTTTTATTTCATGGGTAACAGAACAGGGGACAATTTATAGGATAAAATTAATATAGTGTAAAGATGGGAAAATAGAAATTAGAATTAGTTATGCATTCAACATTTGAAGAGTTAGAGAAACATAATAGCTAATTAAGTAAAACATATTATGAAGTCTATATGGATAAATACGAAATTGGAGCTTAATTCTCTCACGAATTCTGAGATTAAAAGCCCCCGCTCTACTTTATAGTAATTTGTATTTACTCAACCCCAAACCAGGTCAGGTTGTGACACAAGGTCGGTGTAATGTGGGGAGCCCGAGCGCGTACACCCGGGCTAGGAACAAAAATTCTCGAGACTCCCCAACCATCAATTGCGCTGGCATCGGTGCGTGCACCGATCTCACTCTCTAGTGCAATGAGAGGGCGCGGCTTCAGGCAGCTAGTAATCACTAAAACTCATCTGTAACTGTGCTGAAAATATGCTACAAATAAATAAATAAACGAGCATAAAATTAGCAGTACACTACAATCACCCCGAACAACCATTTGCAACTTCAGAACAAAGTCCGAATACCCAATGAACAGTAATTGTCTACAAACTAGTTGCATGTAGGGATACATAAGGCGATAATCTCCCTTTGCTGGTGATAAATCACATGGGTCATTGACAGCTGCTACGTGATATCATTTGGTACTTTGATGACCCAGTTTGTTAAACTGCAGCCAAACTCTGCTGTTGCTTTTTTAGCCTAAGCCAAGTGGCCCGGGCTGAAGCTAAAGCTGCCTCCCCAGCAGCTTACAAGCACATTATGCCGTTTCCGTTTGGAAACTCCGGCTCGTAGCGATCAGTTTGGAGAAACCCAAGACTGGCCGCTCCCCGTTCGTGGAATATGCCCTCGCCTGAGACTTAGTAGATGAATACGGCCCATTTTAATCTGGAATCCTAAAAATGGCTACTCCAGAAATACAGAATCTCCATATTATATGTAAGACCTTTCCTTTTACTTCTTACATTCTGCTTGCTGTGTAAATATATGAGTCATAATTTTTCTTCGTGGAACAAGTGTATATATGCAGATATATTTTTGTGCATGTCTTAGTGGTATAAACGTCTCTCTGAGACCAAAGCATGTCTGTCATTCATTTTTCTTTCAGCCATTCAGTTCTGTCCGTGGATTACACTGTTATATAATTATATGATAATGCCCATAATGAGGGAAATAAAATGGGAGAATAAACCTTTCTTCTATATTTCTCTCCCGCTAGTGATATAATGTATCAAGCTACTGTAAGGCCAAATGATAACACAGAAAAATATATACGAATATATATACGAATAACAGAAGATCCATTCAAACAGAATCTACTGAAATAAGACATTACTGAAGAACAAAAAAATATGCACATTGTACAAATTTCTGAAAATACTTATTTGAATATGAACAGTACAAAACAAAACACACGAAAAGTAACATGGGGAATAAGAAAAATAATAGCAGTTTCTAACAACCGCTGAAAAAATATAACATTCGATTATTCTACATACTACCACATCACGTCTCCAAAGTCTAAACAACTAATAACAAATAACCTCAATCTAATAAACTTTCTTTAAAAGACAATACTAAACATTAGGACAAAAAAACAATCCAAAATTAAATTAATTAAAATGAAAATAGAATGGAACAAAACTAAAACTAAGTCAGAACGAAAAACAATTTTATCTAAAAATATTAGCCTCCATTTTCACAAAATTGTCAAAACCGCTTTCCACCTATCTTCCCATTAAGCCCAGTAGCTCATTTGTAGAGCATACCCAAATAGGAGCAGGTTATTATTTAATGAACACTTGAGGTCTTAAACGGACATTCGCCATGCTGTGTTGATTTCTATGTCCATACTGTTTTTATCTATAATCTCCAATAATGAGCAGTCGTCATTCATAAATATAGCAAATTTTAAACAATCTAATTATGAATGCGTGTGTATTCGGATTCATGCTGTCTGATTTTATTAAATGATGATACGTTATTTCTGGAAGTGACTTTTAAATCTATTTTCAGTAGACAGTCTCCTGTCATTAACAAATGAAAATAAACTTTTTTCAACCGGCTTAAGATAAGAACAAAAAAAAATGAAAAAATAATTCCTGAATTTCGAAGAAGATTCAGTGTGGGATGAAATTTTGTATTCAACTCTTAAAAATGTTTAATTATTAAGAACTAGCAAAGTAGCCATTAAAAATGCATAAAGTAGCCATTAAAAATGCATAAAGTATCCATTAAAAATACTTAAGGTGACTATTAAAAACACCTAAAGTAGACATTAAAAATACCTAAAGTGGGCACAGTGCCTAGGATCAGTGTTGTAACTGTGTGCTCAGCCTAACAATATTTTTCGCCAGATATCTACGGCTCGACGTATACAGCAACCCATAGGTTTGGGAGTGCTGTTAATTCTTGGGTTACCTTAGGATCGGATGCCATATGACAGCACGAAAAGAAAGGTTTTAAGTCCGTAATTTTCGGACACGCCTGTGTCCATCATCGGGGTGATATGGTTAATAATTAGTGTTTAATAAATGTTTTTCGTACTGATCATACTGATCATACTGGTACCCTTTCGTTTGTTCTTGTTTTATTACCCCTCCCTATATATATATATATATATATATATATATATATATATATATATATATATATATATATGCTTGAGGAGGTATTAAATTATACTTGTGTATAAGCCGACTTCATGTATAGTGCAACACCTGAATTTTGGTGGCATGTTTTAACTCGCTCACCGAAATTGCATTATTTTAACCTCTTCAAAAAACTACCTTTCTACTGTGCGATCCTTTATTTTTTGCATAAAACTAATAATAAAAGCTCGCACCATAGTCGAGTACATAGGGTTATTTCCAAAATCCGTACTGCCATCACCAAACATTAAAGGCAGGATGAAAAGCATTTAGCGATAGAAAACAGTTTAAGAAACAAAGAAAATAGTGTTCATTTGTTGTGTAAGATCTAATTTGTTATATTGTAATGTAATTATGAATATTCTTCTCACAAATGAAGAAGAGACTTGAAACTTCAGAATTGTTGTTCTACATAAAAATACTGAAAATATAATGGACAAAACATGTCTTCAGGAGAACAGGAACTACAAGAAAACTACTGTTACCATTCATAAAAAAGACATTTGAAATTTCCGGAAAACATGAGAAAAGAAAGCTTTGAAAATTTAAAACTCACATAATATACTGAAGTTAACTCAAGCCGGTGGAAACTGCGAGCAAACTGCATTTTTGAGTGAATAGCTGCCAGAGAAATAAAATATCAATAGGACCAATAAAGCAACAAAGGCAGAAAGTTGTGGAGAACCATAATACCATACGATCCCTCCCACCAAACAAAAAAGATAGCTCAGACAAGATTTCCTTAGGTTTGAGTCTAACAAAAGTAAAATTATTTATCTCAAATTTTCGGAGAAATTCCGACAGAAAAAAGCAAAGCAAAGGTAGAAGAAACTGAATTTGGCTTCTATGTTTTTTTTTTTTTTTTTAGTCATTGGATTTAGTTGACCATACATCTACTGACTGCTTTTAACTGGAGCATGTTACTGAGAATCACAGATTAATCTTTGATAACGCTAGTCATGAGTCTTTGGTGAATAACTCTTGTAATACTGTTTCGCTATTTTTACACAATGTTAAGGAAATCTTAAAATAATTTAAAAAGCTTCCTTTCATCTTTATTGTTTGTGCATGCATACTATTTAAGAAATTGTTGCTAATAATAATAATAATAATAATCCGTATAATAAAAGAAAATTGATAATAATAATAATAATAATAATAATGGACTTCGGATTAGATAAATGTGCAAAAGTTACATTCAAGAAAGGTAGAATTACAGATACACCCTTAATAGATTTAGATTTTTTCACAAAGATTAGGGAACTGGAGCATGATGAAGCTTATAAGTACCTAAGAATTAACGAAGGAGATGGCATACGACACCCCCAAATGAAGGAAAAAATAAGAAAAGAGTACTACAGGCGTGTACGTCTGGTACTAAATACTGAGCTAAACTCAAAAAACAGAATATCAGCTATAAACACGTTGTATGTCCCTGTGGTGCAATACAGCTTTAATGTCCTTAACTGGACCATAGCTGAAATTAAGCGAATGGACGCCAAAACGAGAAAGCTTCTCACTTGCTATCGCATGCATCATCCCAAAGCTGATGTTGATCGTCTGTATGTGCCCAGATCTGAAGGAGGCAGAGGATTATTTCAACTAGAACTGTCCTACAAAACTACAACAATTGGCCTCCAAAGATACTTGGAAACTACAGAAGACTGGATGATGGTATGCGTCAAGGAACATGAAAGTAGTGAGCGTCTTTACTCCGTAATGAAAGAAGCCAACAAATTCAAAATGGAGTTTCAACTGGGCGTAGAGATGCAACTACAGCACAATCCACCGGCTGAAACTGCAAAATACTTAAAAAAGACAGCAAAGACGAATGCAATCGACCATATACAGAAGCGATGGCAAGATAAACCGCTTCATGGCCAAAACTCTGCCTGTGCCAAACAAGCTGACGTAGACAAAACCCGTACCCATCAGTGGCTACGTAGTGCAGGGTTGAAAGCGGAACCTGAAGGTTTTATCCTTGCTGCGCAGGACCAATGCCTGCTAACTAGGAATTATCAAGCACATATACTAAAATATTGTGTCAGCCCAAAATGCAGATTCTGTGATAAATATCCAGAAACGATTGATCATTTTGTATCAGGTTGCACGATGTTGGCACCCACTGAATATAAAACCCGACATAACAGAGTGGGCCAATATCTGCACTGGAAAATCTGCAACTTCTACGGGAAGGAAACTGAAAGAAACTGGTGTGAACACCACCCAGACCCGGTTACGGAGATAGGACCTGTTACAATTCTATGGGACTACACAATACACACTGACAGAACAATCAAGGCCAACCGCCCAGATATTGTTATTAAAGACCACAAACAAAAACAGTGCCTCCTTATTGATATGGCAGTCCCTGCTGACTGCAATGTATCTTTGAAGATATTCAAAAAGTTGTCAAAATACAAGGACCTTGAAATAGAAATCTCGAAAATGTGGCATATGGGAACATCAACAATCCCTGTTGTAGTTGGAGCCCTGGGATTGGTTGTAAAAGATTTCAGTAGACTAATTGAAGGGATTCCTGGAAGTCCATGCATCAAGGAGATACAAAAGATTGTTCTGACAAGTACAGCCCACACTTTACGAAGGGCTTTATGTATGTATATTTTTTTTTGGTAGGGGAAAGTGTCATGATGCTATTTCTAACGTTAGGTCCCAGGGCGGGACCCAGAAAGAAATGTGTAAACGCCAGAAATCAAAGAAAATAAAAATAATAATAATAATCTTTATAATAAAAGACAATTTATAATAATAATGAACAAACATATCTGTGGATTAAACTGCTGAATATATGTGAATTTCCCTAAAACATATATTCTCCTCTCTCTCTCTCTTTCTCTCTCTCTCTCTCTCTCTGAATATATAGCACCTGATCTGCTTGCATTTTCTGATATGAAAAATGTGTTGTCTCTTGAAATTAGCGGTTAAGATTAGGGGTCAACTCATACGGCACAAAGTAAAGGCAAAACACAACAACGATAATAATACTGGTGTCTTAGTCTTTAAGTGTGTATATAAAATAAGGATTGGACTAATGATCTGTAGAGCAAATAGACACTTTAGAAACACCCTAATATTTTTTCTACCTAAATATAACAGATATTTATTCATTTGAAAGAAATCAAACCGAATCACAAGGATTACCCATCAGGAAGATCACTGAGAACATTTGATCGATTTTAATGGATTCTGTTTATATACGCGGTGAATGAATCAGTTTTCATCTGAACTACATAGTTATAGGCTGCCATTATTCAACAAACAAGTTGGCCTGATAAAATACTCAACTTGCCCTTATCAAACTTTTAGCGGAGTTGCCAGGATCTTTACCGATCTTCTTCAAAGTTCGACTATCTGCCAATCAATTTTGCAATTTCCTGCGTTCCGTAAATATTTCTTTTTATTCATCAAATCAGTCTTAGGAGCCATTTTGAAGATTAAAGCTCGCAACGGAACTATGAATTTAACTTTGAAAGTTAAGATTTCGCTCAAATTCCGTAGAACAAACTAATTTTGATAATAACTACACAGTTATTGCTGTCATCATTCAGAAAATAAACTTTTAGTTCCCAATAAGTATTATATACTGATACTTATTATATATACATTTTATATATCAATAAAATATTAAGTGGATGAAAAGGTGATAAGGTTGTGTGGGAATGATGTCTGAATGAGTAAACAAATATGTGGAATAAGTAAAAATATAGGAATTGCCAAAAAATCTTATTCATGGCTATTTCTCACATCTTGTGTAGACTTCTCTCTATGCAGTGACCAGAATTACATACCTTTTCTCTTTACTCACTCTTTTCTCCTCACTGTCTCTACTCCACTCTCTCGCTGATTTTATCGCACTTCATCAGCTTGAATCTTCTGAAACAAAAAAAAAAAACTAAAATCTCTGGTTGAGTTTTGGAGCAGCTCATACTACACAAAGCAAAAGCCAAACACAATAATAATAATAATAATAATAATAATAATAATAATAGACAGAATAATCAAAGCTAATCTTCCAGACATCGTGATCGACAAGAACAGAATGTGCTTTCTTATTGACATGCAAGTCTCTGTAGATTTTAATGTATCTTTGAAGCTCTTCAAAAAACTATCAAAGATTTCTCTCTCACGTAGGCTCACATAACACCTCAACGACACTAGTGCCATGAAAATCATGTTGTAATAATACATAGTACCACCAGTAATCTATTCAAATCATCTGGAATAAGAAAAATCTTAATTAACAACACCAAAAAATATAAAAACAACTCCAAAAAACGACTACAAATTCTGGAAGCGATCCTCATCAAGAAACCAACATAAATAAAATAGCATTTAATACTGACAGAAACATATTAAACATATTTAAGAACTAATCCTCTAATAAAAAAAAATCAGTCGCATCCTACCAATAATGAACCCAATAATATCATGTAACATCATCTATAAAATTAAAACAACTAATAAAATATCTCCAAATAAAAATCAACGTCGAGATGATGATTGAGGTTAGCCGAAAGAACTCGGCAGAATGCTATCGACTGGGATCTTACTTTAACTTTAATAACCTGGACCCAAACATTAAGAAATTGCGAGGAAGCAAGAAAAAAAACACTGAGAAAAACATCATCAAACGGAAGAGTTCCGTAGTCTTTAATAACGCATGCCTTAATACACACACACACACACACACACACATACATATATATATATATATATATGTGTGTGTGTGTGTGTGTATACATATACATATATGTGTATGTATATAAATATATATTTATATATGCAATTTATTATATATATTATTTATATATTATATATGGGCTAACGTAATCAATCATAGAGCTAACGTATTTAATTGAATTGATGTGAGTTTGTTTCATGCTTTTACAATCGTCAGACAAACTGATTTTTTTTAAAATTTTGGATTTATGTAGGGTTGCGTATATCGGAGATTTTATGGAAGTGGGAGGAAAAATTGTCGTCGTTATGTCACTCATACTTACGCAAACATACATATATGCCCGTACACCCATTGACTTACACATACACACACACACGTGCTCGCACACCAGAGCTCTCACAAACATAAACATATGTGAACATTATAGGACTTGGCATATATATGTATATATGTGCCTTTGTGTAGATACGTACGCATTTGATTGCTGTATTCCATGATAGATTGTGTAGCGAATATTTTTTCTTGATTGTAGCGATGTCAACGCACAGACCGTCTCTCTATTTTTGTTCGCTGAATAATATTTTCTCGCACGCACGTATATACGTATGATGGGGTCTGTGTAAAACTATGATAGGTAAAAATTGCAGGGTCACAAACTCACATTAATCCAACTAAAATATATATATATATATATATATATATATATATATATATATATATATATATATATATATATATATATATGGGGGATATATGCGTGTTATTGATTACTGATCAGAGTTTGTGCTTTCTGCAACTTTTAATTCTAGGAATGAGTCGAATCCGGCATTTCATTCATCTCCTGAAGAAAACTTTCAGATTGAGCAGCGCGGTACTTTTAATAAAGTAATTAAGTTTTCCTGCAAGACTGACTTCTCAATAAAAAGTTGCAAATACTTGAGCGATCAGGTTGAGCAATTTTTCATATCAGTGCCTCATTTTTTGAGGAACACGTGACCCAGAAAAAACCAATCAATCACTGTCCATGGTACCGAAAGATTTAAATTAAGAAAAAGGCTTTAAGCTAGATTAAAACAATGGGTAGGGGTTGACCTAGAGAAAAAGAAAAATTAAACTGATAATGAGATGAGAAGCAGGGGAATAGATCAAGCAATCTCGAATTAAGGAAATACGGTTAGTGGATTTTATACGCAGGGTTATGGCCATAAAAATCATACGGTCTATATTAATGTCAATTCGTTCTGAACAGCCTTATTCTACAGGGTGAGTGGAAAGTAACCAGACGTTAGAAATTGCTTACAGAATCGTATTTATTTTTTAAAAAGAGACAACACATAGGGATTTGTTATTTACGCACAGGAGTTAAAACCTGAAGATTGTGGCCGCAGAATGGAATATGGAGATTTAATGCTAAGTTTGCATGAAGATTGACCTGAATTGTCTGAAAACAACCTCTGGAGTGACGAGGCTGTATTCCATGTTGGTGGTTTCATCAATCGTCACAACTGCCATTACTGGGCGCCATGTGATAACGATTGAAGCAGGACCGTTGAGAGGATGCAAGCTCTCGAACAAAAGTGGCCGTGTGGTGCGGAATGATGCCAACAAGAGCCGTCGGCCCATATCTTCTGCGTGACATCATGAATGCGAACCGCTATTTTAATATGCTTAAAAATTACATGTGGCCCACGGTGTCTGGCTGGGATAACATTAGTGACCTGATATTCATGCAGGATGCTGCGACACTCTATTTTGCGCTTACTGTGCATGCGTGATTAGACCAACATTTTCCAGGATGTTGGATGGGACGACTCAGATTTCATGAATGGCCTCCAAGAAGTCCAGATCTCACTCCATGTGATTTTTACCTGTGGGCTAACACAAAAGAGGAGCTGCACAAAACTAAACCTTGCACACTTTAGGACTTAGAGTCACGGATTCATAAGCTTTTCAATGATATCTCAGACGATGTCCTTCAGAAGGTTGTTCATCCCATCCCTGGCTGTTTGAGGAAACTGGTTGACGTCACCGGTGCTTAAGTTGAAATATGAAGGTTTACTTTCATTTTTTCATGCAATAAAGAACATTTAATTTGTTTCAATAAATTTCTAATATGAATATTGATTTTATTACCAATTTTTAATGGCTTCTCAGTTTTCACCCACGCTGTATTTCTTCCACTGCCTGTTTGAATGTGTGTTTTGGATAAAAATAGCCGTTCTTGTAAGTCTGAAGTTTGAGGGAAGGTGCTTCTGTAAGCGTATAGTAATCATTTCACAAAGTAATGGTGAATTTTAATATGATTAAATACATTATTTACACTAATGTCCTCATATTTCTTGTTGTTTTCACAACGTTTCGCTTAATTAAATGTATGTTTGCTAATCTTTAATAAATGTAATTTACACCTAGGCTGGAAAATCATGTGAGCGATACATTTTTGTTTCTGTTTGGATTTAAGGGAGTTCCCTGCTATATTCGACTTAAGAAATCAAAAAGATTTTTTTTTGTTTTTATGCTTGAATTAAAAGTAGTTTATTTGATTGAATTAAATGATTTATTTATTTGGCTTCCTTCGGACTTACTGTATTATTTTAGGTTTATGGCAAAAATGTTTACTTATCATTTTTTTTATATTTAAAATTAATTTAACATTTTCAAACAAAGTTAATTTAATAATAAAATTAAATACAATAATAAATTTTATTTTATTTTTGTTATTCTGTTTCTAATGAATAAAGATGTGCGCTTAGTTTAGAAACGTTCTTAGTCAGTGATGTAACTCTTCACGTTGCAAAATTAAAGGAAAAAAAATGAAGATCTTGACACGGCTTTTATAGAAAAATGCATAATTTTACTTAATTTGAAGAAATAATATATTAATCCGATTTTTCTAGTCTTTCTTTATGCAAATATACCAAAGACTTTCTCAAGAAAATTAATTTTAACAATATTTTTAATTTCTAAATTCTAACATTTTTCATCCAGTCTTTTTCCTCGATTCTGTTTCAACACAACGAAATTTATTTAAAACGTCATCATTCGTCATATAAAGTTATTTTTAACCATTTCCCACCAAGTCAGGCAATAACACCACTAAGTCGCAAGGGATTACTAGGAATGGAATATAATAAGAAGACTTTGGTGAGGAGAAAAGACAATAAATGAACTGGTTCTAAGAAGACAAAACATGGCGATTGACGTTGCATTTAAATTTTTGAAAACTGGAAGTGACAGGATAGCAAGAAATCGGAAGAGAGTACCACAGGTGAAAAGTGCGAGAGAAGAAACAATTAGAATAGAACTTTCTGTTACCTTTATCTATTTCAACAGTAAAACAATGAGACCTAATTGCCAATCTAGTAGTACGCTTCACTCAAGTATTAGTAACAAGTCGGACATCTTATTCAAACAACGGCTATGAAAATATTTATAGAAAACACAGAGGGAAGCGAGGTCATAGCAGTGGGTGACTACAGTAGTCGAGATGCCAGGTCAGAACCGATAACATTGCAGACACTTCCTTTGATTTTGACGACAATCTCGACATATATAGCCGGAGCACCAGACCAGATATGGTAGCAATATTCAAAGCACGGATGAATGATAGATTTATAAATGTGCAGGGTGGAATTTGACGAGAAAAATTGTCTGGCAAGACAGTGAATTTAATGTTTCTCCATTATATTGTTATACATAACAATAAATATATTAATGACCTGATATCATTTTTAAATGTAATTTGCGTTTTTCTTTAAAATTTTTTTTTTAATCTATGTTGAATTTTAATATAATTAATAATTAAAAATATAAAGGATGAGCAATTTTTTTTATTATACAAAATTAATTTATTAAGAATAGTGTCCAAAATTTCTTGAATTCAATTTTTTTAATATTGATCTAGGGTTTAGTTGCACCATGAGTAGAGCGGTAGTAATGAGCGCCATGTTTCCTATTGTGAATCGACCTCAGAGATGAACACCAGCCAGACGAGTTTGTTGAATATTATTACACGATAAGGTCGCACGTGTAAGAAGCTTTGATTTCCGGCGTTAGATTATAATTTCTTTCTGCTTCCCGGATTAATGAATTGACCAAATGAGTTCACCGTTTCATTGACATATTTATAGCCGCAGGTGTAAGAGATTACCGAACGAGAATCAGATAAGTATCCTTAATCTCGTTTTTAATTGATGAAAAACACTTAAAGGCTAATATTATAAAGAATCGATTACAGAGACAGTGATAATTTGTGTTATCATGTATGTGTGTGAACTGAGTGGGCGAATGCCTTAGAGCGACGATTAGCAAGCCAAGCCCGCATATCACTACTAATGTAACGTGTTCAGTCTTTATTGAATACGCAAAGCTCATGTAGCCACGCTGCAGATTAAACTAAGCTTCATAAATACCGACTTTCTTCTTCTTCATGTGCCGTGTCCGCTCGGGACGTTGGCGATCATGGATCTCCACAAATTTCTTTCCCTTGTAACACTTAATAAATTTTGTCTTTCTCTTATCTCTCCTAAATCCTGTTCTATCAACCATTTACTCAAGCTCACTATATATGTCCTGCACAGTTTATATTTGTCTCTCTTGCCTTCAATCTGTCCTCTGAGTATCAGATTTGCCAAGCCTTCCTTTCTCATTATGCGCCCCCCCCAAAAAAAAATAAACATCAACTGTCACTTACTGATGTCAAGTATAAGTTTCCTTTTTGTTTCCATTTTCTCTAAAAGTTTGTCGTTGCTCACATTTTCGGCCTATGATATCCTCTGCATCCTTCTGTAGAACAGCATTTTTGTTGCTTCAAGTCTATTCTTCATCTTTGAGATTGTCCAGCACTCACTGCAATACAAGAGGACAGATATCATGTAACAGTTTAGTACACTTTTCCTTGTTTTTGTCAAGTAAGAAACACTTCAAGTTAAGCAGCGTCAAACTGTGTCAGTTGTGGCTAAAAGAACGGGCATAATTAGGACAAAAAAAGGAAAGCAACTACGATAGTTTGATACGAGATAAGGGTGAAAAAATGATAACAACATATATTTAGAAAAAGAAATGAGCTAACCGGTTATCACTCCTCAGTCATCAGAACTCGATTGACATAATAAAAAATATGTACACTGAAAAAGACTGAAAAAGGAAACGTGAAAGAGAAAATACACGCGTATCGATAATATATAGATAAATTATTTAAAAAAAAAATCACATTCGATCCTAAAAAGCATTTCTTCTTTTTACAAAAAGAAAAGGTTACCTTAAAAATTAAAATAGTTTCACGGACTTAGACGGATGGTCACTTCGATACACCAAATAAAACAAACAGCCCATGGCCTTGTATCGAACTTAACAAAGTTTAGTAGATCAAAATTGTTCACAAGAACGTTCCAATTTTCGTATGTAAAATTGTGAAGTGAGGGATTAATTGATTGATTTGTTCTTTTTTACGGCTTATCAACCTTTTGCGGGTTATTTAAAGCCAGAATATGTTTTTAGATTGTGAGAATATTTTTAAATTAATAATTATTTACTTATACAAGTACTACTAATTAACCCATAGCTTGGAAGGGAGAAGAGGTGGGTTCATACTTTTCCCAAGACTATTAGAGCGTAAGTGAATATAACGAACTAGACTGGAATTCGAACTCGGCTCTCCGATTTCCAATTCAGAGTCGTTATCCATAGGTACATTGAATCAAATTGAAATAACCAACTAGCAGGTTTAAATGTAGTTTAAGATCCATCCGAACGTGGTATCAGCTCTGTCTAGTCTTCTAGTAGGTCAAAACACGAAAGCAAATGCGGCTAAATCCAATTATTATTATGTTTTTTTTTTATATATAATTCTTTCTAGATTTTCAGTGCAGCTGTAGCTTAATTTTAAGGTTTTTTTATTAAAGATCTTGCTAAGTCTGCTATCAGCAGGAAAGTGTTTTTCAATTAAAGCTAAGGATTTTCGTCAGCGGTTAATACTAACCATTTGGTTAAACGGCGGAGAATTCCAAATAATTTTTCTTTTTCTGTGTTTCTTTTGGTTAGTACTATTGTTTCTATAATTGATGTTAGCGTTTTTGTACCCCCTATTTTTTTAGAGCTGTGTTGTAAAAATTAGTGTGTTTGCGGAATTCATGCTGATTCTTTTATCTATTGATGAGGGCATATGCTTAATTGTAGATGGAGGGTGGTTTGACCTAGGATATACAAGGGGTTAGCGTTAGGTTTTCTCTAAGGTAGGTATCTATTGTTCATTAAGTCCAGAGTTACGTCAAGGAAGTTTACTCTTTTCAATTTTGTATTGACTGTAGTTTTCAAATTTAGCTTTCTCAATTCACAATATATCATCTTTCTAATTTTATCTATTTTAAAAATTAGAAAGATAATATATAGTGAATTCAGAAAACTACATTTAAAAACTACAGTCAATACAAAATTTAGTCTCTACCTCCCCATTATAATGAAGACAAGGATTGTGGCTCGAATAGATAGTTTTTGATTGATTGACTGATTGATTGATATGTCTCTTTACGATTAACCGATTGCGGGTTATCTAAATCGTGGGTTATCGAAACATATTTAGGATTGTAAGAATAATTCACAACTAGAAAGGGTTACTGAATGAGGAATAACCAAAATGGACGTAGGAAAGTAAATGTTAATGGTAAACAACCACACAATATAATACTCGCCAGCGGCGTGAAGTAGGTAAACCACTGCTAGTGGTGCACGACTTAGACAGTATATTACCCCTACTTAAAATGGTGTCTAATGTATTTATGAGGATCGGGGCATATCCATTAGTGTTTATAATTACGGTATATAACAGGGAGATAACAATGATTTTCCCGGAAAGAAGTCCTACTATTGAACTGAGAGGGAAAAAGATGGATTCATGCCTTTCCCAATGCTATTTGCGCGTAAGTGAATATAACGAACTCGACTGGAATTACATCTCGGCTCACCGATTTCCCATTCTGGACCGATATCCATTGCACCATCTGCACATCCACATAGATAGATAATGAACAGAGATAGATAGATAGATAGTCAGATAGATAGATAGATAGATAGATTGAAACTTAGCAAGTTCTATCATGGATTTCTTTGTGTGCAAGGTATGTGCGTGGTGTGCGCAAGGGGGAATCGGTACGTTTGCGTGTTCTTAAAACAATTGCAACGTTGCGTCTTTAAATGAACTCTCCCTTACGCCCGTCCCTAGAGCGTGAAGCCCTAACACAAAAATGACGTCATCACCAGCTCGTAGAGGCGGCGGAAGTGTTAGGTAGCGAGGGTAAGAAGCATTAATTAATAGAGCTCACTTGAATGGTGATGATGTTAATGATAGTAATTGCTGTCTTAGGATGATTGAAATTCAAATGATGATGGTGATGATGATTAAGAGGGCGGTGGCAGGTGCGGTGCAAAAAGATGGCTGACTGGTCTTGATTGTGTTAATGAGACACTCAGAGAGGAAGGGTTTTTTTCTGACGAAGTAGTAAGAATGAAAGCGATGGGGGAATATTAATGGCTTTCATTGTACATCTTACAATTGAAGGTGGCAGCCATGATACTGTTGGGTTCAGAAAATGATTAGTTTGATGTAAATGGTGAGGATCGTTTGAAAATGAGTAAATTATGAATATCGTTACACTAACATAAAAAATACACCAGGATCGATTGGCGGGGGAGGTAGTTATGGTAAGTGGTTTGTTCGAATGTTTACTCATACACACTAGCCTCTAACAGCCAAGAAGAAGAATTAACAATGTCATTTTATCTAAATATCTGGTGATGGGAGAGAGGGCAAGTAAAATTTGGGTTCATGCCTTTCTAAGGACTATTGTGACGAAAGGAACAATTTAGCCTTAAATTCGAACACCACTCGACGCTCTCTATCTCTCCCCCTCCCTCTTTTGCTATATATATATATATATATATATATAAAGGAAAATAGCAGGACAGACAGGGTTCTATAGCGTTGGATGGAAACTGGTCTAGGAGAAGGAAAACTCTGAATTCAAAACTTGAGGAGGGTTGGTTGGGGACCTTGTGGCACGTTGTGCACCAGGTTTCTGTATTCGGCCCTTCAAAAAGTGTGGATGGCTCTGTGCAAAATCTTCACGACTATAATCAAATCTCATGTACTGGTGTCGGGCTGTTGGTTTCATAGGAACTGATCTGTTTGACCCTCATACATCGAATTCGACGGGAGAGTCAAGTATATATATATATATATATATATATATATATATATATACTTTATTATAGGATATTACATTTGAACATATGTAAAACCGCTACATAAATGCTTTCCTGTTTTGATGCATATAATCGCATCTCATCAGGCGGTAGTAAATCCTACCACGCCCTGATGAGATGCGATGCTATGTATGGAAACATGAATTCATAGCGGTTTTACATATGTTCGAATGTAATATCCTATAATAAAGAAAACTGATCTACTATTGTATTGACCAGTATTTTTAAATTAATGTTGTTAACGTTTGAATTTATATTTGATTCGTTCTCATTTCATTTGTATATATATATATATATATATATATATATATATATATATATATGTGTGTGTGTGTGTCCATATCTATGTAACTCATCTATAACGCTGTCTGTTTATTTATTCAATTATTTTCACCCCATGCAAGGCAGTAAAGTCACAGAGATACAAGAGGATACTGTGTGTGGAAGAGTTAGAAGATGGAAACATTAATAAGGTACGAGAATAAAAGAAGAGTAATCAGGAGAACAGTAGATAGCGATTGAAATTGTATTAAAATTTTTGCAGATTAAAAATGGCTGTAAAGCATGGAGCTGGAAGGGAGTTCCACAAGCGAGAAGTGCGAGAAAAGAAACTGTTAGTATAGAATTTACGGTTGCATCTGGCCAATCAACTCACATTTAAATTGATGCGACATTGTCGTCAGTCTATTAGTGCGGTTAAATTCAAAGAGTCTGGGCACCATAGCTAAGTGCAATATTTATTTGTATATAAATACAAAATGTGGCACAAAGCAGAATGTAGAATCTATCTATCTATCTATCTACCTATCTATCTATCTATCTATCTATGTTCATTATCTATCTATCTATCTATCTATCTATCTATCTATCTATCTATCTATCCATGTTCATTATCTATCTATCTATCTATCTATCTATCTATCTATCTATCTATCTATCTATCTATCTATCAGTCTCAGATTCCACAAATGTATCATTGATAGACATAAAATAAACACATGTATATCCTAACAGAGTACAAATCGACGCACACCGCTGCCTACATACATGTGCTTATGCAAGCGAGTGTGTGTACGTGAGTATGTATATGTGCACTTTTTAAAAGACTATTTAATTTGCTATCAAAATGAAAATAGAAAGATATATCAATCAGTTATGTGCCATGCGTGATACATGCTTAGACAATCATGTATCTTTCGATACATGACTGACGAGGCAGATTTTTCCAGCAGTAGGTTGCCATTTCTTTCTGCGGTAGACCAGTTGCCATCCAAGTCTATAGAATCCGGTCTGTTCTGCTAAATACCCATAGCTGTGGGGAGAAGAAGATGATTCATACATTTCCCAAGGGTATTAGCCTGTAAGTGAATGTAATGGATTCGACAGGAATTTGAACTTTGCTCTACAATTCATCAATCCGAGCCGCTATCCATTACTCCACCGTAAAGAAAGAAAGAACGTGCAAAAGAAACAAGTATTTATATAATTTAGTTTTAAATTCTCTGTTTATAATTTTAGTCAATGCAACAGTGGTTAGAAAGTTCTTTATTGAGACCCTTTCAGAAGAAATGCGTTTAACCCCCACTAAGTTCTCCACAATTTTGACCTTGTGCCAAACTAATCAAGCTTTAAGCTACGACCACATTGGCGTAAGGTAATAATTAACGGTCTACTACATTTGACCAGTGTACCTCTGTAGTGAATTCAGTGCTTACTGGTGCTCAAACAATTTGACCTTGTGTCAAACTATAATAAACTTACTAAATACGTAAAGTCCCTATCATTAGCTGTAGAGCCTTGTAAGCGAGTTGAATGAGTTCGATTTTCACTTGTGACCAATTACTGATTAATTTTTTTTACGGTTTATTAAGTACTAAGCGACTCAAAATCCTAAACAGTTGGTTCAAATATCTTGTAGATCATCGAAAACATCAATGAATACATTGACTTTCTGTTTTTTTTATTATAAATTGCAGATGTTGCAAAGCTGAAAGATTTCTTGTCCTAAGGATCAATTTAAAATATTAGATCCCCGACAAAGAAAATTAATTTATCTCAGAAAAATTCGAGGCCTATAAGAAGAATTCTAAAAAGAGATGATAACGATTATCAGAATAAACTAGGAAGCAAGAAACCGGAAGAGAGTCCCACAAGCAAGAAGTGCGATAGAAGAAACAACTAACATAGAACTTACGGTTACATCAAGTCATTTTAATTGTAAAATAATGAAAGCTTGCTTTTCTTATGGGATTTAACACAGTAGCTACAATAATAATAATAATAATAATAATAATAATAATAATCCTATCCTAAAAGTTTTGTAGCTACTGTGTTAAATCCGTAAGTGTGTGTGTGTGTGGGGGGGCAAGCTTTCATTATTTTACAGTTAAAATGACTTGATTTACCGTAAGTTCTATGTTAGTTGTTTCTTCTATCGCACTTCTCGCTTGTGGGACCTCTTCCAGTTTCTTACTTCCTAGTTTATTCTGATAATCGTTATCTTCTCTTTTAGAATTCTTCTTCATTTTTTTCTTCTCTCTCCTAAAATGTGTTAGTTTTTCTTTCTCATATTCTCTAACACTCAGTTACCTTTTGTGTCTCAGTGGCTTTATTAACTTGCTTGTTGTGAAATTATTAAAATAAAAAGCATGAGAAATACATATTCTGAATATTTTCTATCACAGTTTAATCGAGAGGTATTTTCTAGCGAGCGGATCTCCAGTGTCAAGAGACATTAAATCATCAAATATTAAGAACTGATGTATTTTATTGCTATTTTGAGGAGCCACAATGTTTGGCCGACTAAGTGAATGTTGATCATTTATAACTGGCGATGTAATAGTTATGGCTATTAAACTTCGTTATTGGAATAATTCTCTCCGTGTCGATGGTGATTGTTCTTGTGGTGGCGCTGGTGATGATGGCCGTCAACTCTGGCTTCAGAGGGGAGGAGAAAAAGGTGGGGAAATCTATCGACCTTGAAATTGGTAATTAACAGTCACGTGTGAATCACAATTACACTGAGTATGAGTTCCACGCCTGTGCCGCCTCTTTCCTGCCAATAAGAAGAAACCCGTTACTTATTTATTTTATGAGGGGAGTGAGTCATAGAGTGTTCAAACGATCCAGCGAATAGAAGGGAAACATGTTACTGTGGTAGGAGACTGCGTGTGGCGTGTTGCAAGGTTGGTGCGGGTGAAGAAAGCGAAAGAAGTTACTGACAGTGAGAGTTACTTAAAAAAAGCATGCGTCAGAGAGTCCTTCAATGGAAGCCTTCTAAAGCAGTGGACAGTCGTCGCACTCCCACCCCGGACTAGATTTATACCTTCCGTCCGCGTGTTCATCATTAACTCCATTACGATTACTAACAAAGCCTCACTTCAAGTCGATTTTGGACGTGGCTAATGCACAATAGGCGAAGACAATATTTCAATGACTATGGCTTATTGCAGTTGACAGATATCAGGAAAGCGTCGAAAATCTACTGAGCTTCAATCCGTTTGTAATCTTTGACTAATATGAGAAAAAAACACCTGGATGAATATTAAAAAAAGGTCCTTGTTTCCAGAATTCTTTTCTCTAGAATCTGTCTTGCATATTTAGAGGTTTGCCAATGCTTTGGATATTGCTGTCACATCTGGTCCGGTGATTCTGTTGTATTTTAACAGATACTTAATAAGATCCAAAGAAGAATCAGAAATATTATTGGTCCTGACCTGGCATCTCGGCTTCAATCACTTTCCCATCGCCGTAATGTGGCTTTCTTATGCTAAATAATTCCATGGTAATTTTTCGGATGAACTCTTCACTATGGTACATCGAATTTATTAATTTAAGCGCAGTATTAGATTGGCGACAAGGTCTCATCAGTTCACAGTTGAATTGGTTAGATGTAGCCGTAGGTTCTATACTGACAGTTTCTTTTCTCGTACTTTGCGGAACTCTCTTCCGATTTCATGTGTTAAATATAATGTAGTTATAATGATACTATTATTTTTAGTGGCAGTGTATTTTTTGTCTCAGATCTTCTGAGGCTGACCTTTAAGGTCAGATGGTAGACACAATAGGGAAGTCGATTTTGATTGGCTGAACCGAAAGTGGGAATGAGTTATAGATTAAGGTTTTTCGTGGAGTTACTGTTTGGACGCGAGTCTAACTAGATAGCGATTGTGCACCCCCCACAGTGAGGAAGGGTCTTTCGAAAGTTGGTTGTTACATCTGGAAGGAAATGGACGTGTGAGATTTTTGTGTTTGAAAGCGGTTTTCTAATAAGTGTTATAGTAGCCCCCACTTGAGAAGATGTACTCGTCGACGTGGTTAATAAGATTCCTTTTGTTGATGTCTTCTCTTTTCTAAACCGAAAGAACATTTCGTGACACTGACCAAGAGAAGAAGAGGATTGAACTAAAACACCTAGAGATCACAGGCCAGACGAGATGAGACCAACTAAGGAAGGGTATACAACACATGCTTTCCAGCCAACTTTGATCTTCAAAAATTCAAATGCCACGTCAATCGCCATCTAATATATTGATTAATCTCCTATTCTTCTCGGTCCCGAATGTTTCTTTTTTATTCTTGTTCTTCCACGCTCAGTAATTCCTTTTGTCTTAGTGGCTTTATCACCCTACATGGGTTCATATGATTAAGGAAAACAACTCTAGCAAAACGTGACAATTTTCAGCGCAACTTATTTGCTACTTAACACAATTGACTAAAGAGAAATAGTTAACTAAATGGAAAGGTAAAACTTGGTTCAACGTGAGGGTTAACAAGCTTGTTAACATACACAAGTGTTAAGAGTTCGAATCTTACAAGCGCGCGGTAATTGAGACACTGGTCCGGAAGAAAGGTAAGATTAGACAATATACGTAAGCACCACCTTTAAAGATGGCACTAGGTAATTAAAGACTGATTTACAACCATTGTATAAATTTGAGAAGAATTATTCACACATCCAACTTTGTTCAAATTCTTTCTTTGATATATTCGTCGTTGTTAACAAAACATTACAGCCAATCCATTCTTCTACCTTTGTCAGATATAATCCGTGAGTATAAAAACGAAATAGTTGACACGTCTAACATTGTACAGGTACACAGATGTCTTCTTTGAGTTGAGCATCAAATACAACGGCATATGGATGTTATAACAAAAAATGGTAGATAAGGAAATTGACCATAGGATCAGCTGTGCTAGAGGATAGTTTTGTTCAGCACCAAAAAATCCTACAAAACCGTAATATTAATCTAAGAACTCGAGTAATTCTTCTAAATAGCTGTGTCATATCTAGACCCTCATGTGGATGTCATGCATGACATCATACCCGTTCAGAAATGTGAATTTTCAACTATATTTAACCTTTTTCTCCAATCAACAATTGTAAATTACTTCAAGCAAATGAAGATTTTCAAGAAAACAAAAATTCATGAAACCTTCTAGTCTGGTGCCACAAAATAACAAACAAAGAACTTTACCAAATAACAGAAACCACATCACTGGGTGACAACCAGCAACACCAACAGCTATAATGTATAGCACATGGAACGAGAATGGAAAATAATAATATAATCAAAATGTTGGCATTCCACATACTTCAAAAGGTTAGGAAGGAAACTCCCAACAATATTAGACATAGAAGTAAGCGGTCTGGAGAAATCTATTTTCCTGAAAAAAATATTTGAAAAGAAAAATTTTGTAAATTTCAGCAGATAGTAATATTTCTTTATAAGGTTTTTATATAGGAATAAAGTGTCGCTGCTGACACTTGTGTTTGAACATAGATCGCCAGTGGGCAAACACAGGCGATCCTATTATTGAATTAAGTAGATCACGTCACCATAAAGGAAACGCATATATACGAATTAGCGTGGCATCTAAGCGATCACCATTTTTAGTATATCTTCTATTAATATACGGATCGTCATTTCTACTCTATCCTCTATTACTATACGGATCACTCTTCTCTATGCTATTCACTATAGTATTTCTCTATACTGATCACTATACGCATTACTATTTGGGGGCTACTTTTAGAGCGAGTATTATCGAGTAAGTACTATTAATGCAAATGTTATTCGAAGGCGTCTGACACAAGTATTGTTCAACGGCGTTACTATAGTTGTATCTGCGGTTACAAAGTCTCTACTACAACGAGTATTAGGAAAGTGACATCGAGTATTCAATGACATTACAAAAGTGGCAACGAGTGTTCGTTGGCATTACAAAATAAGGAAACATGTAGTGTTACTATTACCATTTTCATCCGAAGATTGGAAATGTTCAGTTAGCTTTTCAGCATGACCATTCTTTACGTCTATTCTCACGAGCGCCAAACTATTTGGCTTTTTGCCACACAAAGCTAAATAAATATCCATAGACGTGGTTAACTATAATAATTAGTAATTATCGTTTGGTATGTAATAATATTTAACAAGCGCGTCAGCAACATCATTCCCTGGTGTCATTAATTATATCCTAGCGTGTTCCTCACCAGTGTAGCTCTGTTGCTGACGAAACTTAAACTTATTAAATATCGACTCTGGAAATTTATCCGGGATATTTAACCCTGTAAGATCAAGATGTTAATTTAATATGTGCATTTATCCAGATATTGACACGACTGATGATAAATGGTGATTATTCCTAGTAGGAAGATTATGTTGCGTAAATCTTCATAGTAGAAAGGCATTGCTTCCTTGGAATGTCAGTATTTTTCAAAACTACAAATCAACGATTCATCCTTGCATGGAATACTGCTGCTATATATGGTCTGGTGCTCCAGCTGTTCATCTCGAGGTCCTCGGCAAAATCCAGAGACGGATATGCAATGTGACTGATCCTGATCTGGCATCCCGTCTACAGTCACTATCTCACAGACGTGCTGTGGCTTCCCTCTGTCTTTTCTACAAGTACGTTCATGGCAGATGCTCCGACGAGCTACTTTCACTGGTTCCTAAACTGCATGAATTTAAGCGTGCTACTTGGTTGGCATCTTGGCCCCGCCCTCTCACTGACAAAACGGCTAAATGTAGCCATCTCTTCTCCTCCAACACCATCTTATCTCGCACTTCTCGTCAGTGTAACTCCCTTCCTATCGCTTGCTTCCCTGATAGCTATAATCTTCAAATATTCAAATGAAATGTCAATCGACATCTTTTAGTGCCTTGACCTTGATCCCTGTCCTTCTCTTTATTCTTTTTCCAGACACTCCTCTTTCTCTCACTCTCTGTAACCTCTTATGTGCTAGTGGCACTCCTGCCTTGCTTGGAGTGATTGCTTAAAAATGTCTTATAAATGAAAAATATAGGAATTATTCAAGAATCAGTCAAGAAATAAAAAAAAAACATGAAAAGTATTTATTATAAGAAGGTGGAATGCAGGTTGTGCGTAAAAAGGTCAGGCTAAGATATCCATGACACATCGGGGACGTCAAAATTAAACAAGTTTGACATTGCCACGACATCATAATTAGATCGAACCATGAACGTACTTGTAGAAAAGACAGAGGGAAGCCACAGCACGTCTGTGAGATAGTGACTGTAGACGGGATGCCAGATCAGGATCAGTCACATTGCATATCCGTCTCTGGATTTTGCCGAGGACCTCGAGATGAACAGCTGGAGCACCAGACCATATATAGCAGCAGTATTCCATGCAAGGATGAATCGTTGATTTGTAGTTTTGAAAAATACTGACATTCCAAGGAAGCAATGCCTTTCTACTATGAAGATTTACGCAACATAATCTTCCTACTAGGAATAATCACCATTTATCATCAGTCGTGTCAATATCTGGATAAATGCACATATTAAATTAACATCTTGATCTTACAGGGTTTAGCGATACGGTTGTTCCGTAGTCGGCCATATAATTTATGACACATCATTAGCCTCCACGGTTGTTTTCAGCTCAATACACCAAGTCGTATTATCTCTACTTTCAACCAGGCGAAAAATTTTCTTGTAATAATATCACAGCTCATATAGTCTGTATAGTATACTATTATTATCACCCAGTAGAGAAATTTTGCCGACTACTAGTCAGTGATGGAGATAGTGTAGTGAGGAAGATAATTTCTCCTATCACAGCATCGTGCAGACGTATATGTTCGCTGCCAAAGCGAAAATTCTCACTGAAAAATTTTAGAGAAATAAACTCAATTTTACACTGAAATCTCGCTAGTTATTGATTCGTCAATTCATGGGCCAATGAAATTGCACCACCACACCCTGCTTGTTTTTCCTTTTTTACGGAAGTTGTGATTGATATATTTCAGAAATACGATATATTTTCAACAAAGTGTGTGGCTGTTTATTGGATGTTTTTTCTTCTTAGTTCTTAATCTTACATTTATCTAAGGTTAAGAATTAATCTTTATTTTACATGCACAATGCAATGCAATTCCGGAAATTCGACTGAGAAAGAAAAAGCAGTAGAAATGAAAACAAAAAGAGTGCAAGGCTACTTTGTCTATTTGACAGTAAAAGCTTGACAAATTGGAGAAAAAGAATTGTGGTTTATAGATATGGTTTTACTGTCGACCGTTTGGAATGCTATGGCTGCCGTATGTGTGACATGAGGAAATTCTAAGAAGAATAGTAAACAGAATGCAAAGTAAATGTTGATATCAATTAGGGAAGGGCAGCTAAAAGTTTACGGCGTATAATGAGGAAGGAGGGTTTGGAGAATTTAACACACGTAAAATTGCAAAAGAAGCCGGGAAAATAGCACAATACAAATTTGAGAATTTTGTGATAATTTATAGTAGAACAAGTACCACAAAGCGAAAAAAGAGTTAGGAACAAAAAATATTAGTTAGATTAATTAAATGCATGAAGCTGTGGAGAGCTATGATCGCGCACATTCTGATAGTACACAGCACATTGAGTGACAGAGAAATACTCGTAAACATTATATGCTAGAGAACATCTTTTGAACTTACAATATAGCAAATATATACACTTGAAAATAAAAGAAAGAAATACGGCAAGGAAAAGAAAGAAAGAAAGAAAGACAGAAAGACAAGCAGAAAGAAGGAAGGTAAAAGAAAGGAGGAAAGAAAGAATGTAAGGAAAAGAAAAAAGAAAGAAAGACAAGCAGAAAGAAGGAAGGTAAAAGAAAGGAGAAAAGAAAGAAGGTAAGGAAAAGAAAAAAAGAAAGAAAGAAGACGGTAAGTAAAAGTAAAATAGATGAAAAAAGACGCTAACCTAAAGAAAGCAAGATGGCAAGGAAAAAAAAAAGAAATGCGGTAAGGAAAACAAAGGAAGGGGAAAAATATCAAAAAAGAAAGGAAGGCAGGAAGAAAGAAGGTAAAAGAAAAAAGAAAGAATGAAGGTAAAAAAAAGAAAAACTGTAATGAAAAGAAAGAAAGAATAAAGATAAAAGAGAGGACGAAAGAAAGGAGGTAAAGAAAAGAAAGAAAGAATGAAAAAAAGAAAGAAAGAATGAAAAAAAGAAAGAAAGAAATGCGTATTCATCAAACATTTCGACACTGCAATCAAACTGTTTGTACGTTCAAGACAACAGTGTAACTTTTTCGTAAGTCATCGATTTTTGTCGATACGCTATATGCGACATTCCCCCGGTGAGACGCTACGGGAAATAATCAAACATTTATAGATCGATATATTAGCTTTACCTTTTTCCGCTCTTTTGTTCGTATTGATTTAACTCACTGAAGGTGTTACACATACTTTAATATCTTCATTTCGACTATACGGACATCTTTTCACCTGAACGCTTAAATGACATTACATGAAATTATCAGAATCCTCGATTCGCTCGCATTTCACAATCCAATGATGATACCATATATTAAATGATGATACCATATATTAAATGCCATACACTACAAGACTCCACTTGTACAAGAAAATTATAAATTTCTTGTGCAAATATTTTAGCAACATGAAAAAATCCTATTTGGTGCTCACCAAATGATTCTAAGTGTAACCCTTCTTTTTGGTGCTCTTATACATGGTCAAGAGTTTCTTTTAAATGAGGAGCTTCAGTGCCGAACATGAATTGAAATAGCTAAAGAAGAATTTCAAAAGCTAAGCAAGGTGCAGAAAAACGAAAAGATTTCGTTAGGGACAAAGAAAAAAATTGTCTGCTTGCTATGTGGTGTACATCCTCTTATATAGCAAAGAATGTTGGACAATTTCCCAAAGAAGGTGAAAAAAAAAAAAAAAAAAAAAAAAAAAAAAAAAAATAACTAAAAGCAACAGAAATGTGTTTCTGCAGAAGAATATAAAAATTCCATGAACTGAGCGAATGAGCAACAAGGAAGTCTGAAAGAAGATGGCAACACGATAAGAGATAGCTGAAATTCCTTTGACACATAATGAGGAAGGAGAGCTTGGAAAACTAAACCCTCACAGGACATATCAAGGGCAAGAGAGATAGGGGAAGGCAAACCACTTACTTGACAGGCTTGTGCGAATAGATGGAAGAACAGGAGATTTAGCAAAGGGAGAAAAAAACTGCAAGGAACCACACAAGATAGAAAGCTGTGGAGAGCCATGATTGCCTATATCTTGAAACGAATCAGACGTATATATAGTGGTTAATACTCGTCACTTGCCAGATGGCTGCGTTTTCTGGTTTCATCTGTTGCTGTTTTTGCACTGAGAGGAATTTTTACGGACAGGAACTATGAAGTCGCTTTCCTTTGTATACGGTCTTGTGACCAATATGGCTGACTCTTCTACAAACAGACATTATATGACATTTAAAAGAGTGCATTAGCAGTCACAGTCTTAACAACATAACATAAGCAAACACAGAAAGAAAAACTATAACTATATTAGAGAAGGTAGTGAAGGAAAGCGAGAAGAAAGGACTAAACATCAATTGAAAGAAGGCAGAATACATAATTATCAGCCAAAGAGAAAGCCCAATATGCAAATTACAAATTGGAGATACCAAAATCAAACAAGTATAACAATTTAAATATTTGCAAAATGTTGTAACCAGAGGACGGAAAGTGTAACACTGAAATCCAAAGGCACATTAGGTTAGCGAAAGACGCTTTCCAAAAGCTAAGTTAAGTATTAAGAATCAGAAAAATATCGCTTGCAAACAAGAAAAAAAAGTACTGAAATGTTACGTAATACCAGCCATCCTATATAGCAATGAATGCCGGACAATATCCTCATAGATGAAGAAGAAACTTGAAGCAACAGAAAGATGTTGAGAACACAATGCATCAAGCATGGTGAGCAACGAGTTTTTGTGAAAAAGAAAACAAAAAGGACACTTACACTTAACACCAGGAAGACACAGTTGAAATTTCTAGTGCACATAATGAGGAAAGAGAGCTTGGAAAATTTGATACTCCCAAGACGGGTTGAAACAAGAGGGACAGAGAAAAACAACGCATAATCTACATCATGAACTTGATGGAGGAACAAGATTTAAGAGAGATAACAAAACGACAAAATTTACGAAGATCTACAAAGAGCATGTAATTGTGGAGAGCCATGATCATCAATGTCCTGAAGAGACACGGTGCATAGAAGAAGAATAGAATTTTTATGCCGAAATTTCCTTAGATGATTTTATTCTTACAAAATCCTGAAGGGAAAAGTTATGAGTATTATAACCTTGTTTTTCCTGTTAGAGAATTTTCATTTAAATTTTGTATACAACTTGTGAAAAATTATTTTATTCATTTATTTATTTATCCTTGTCGCTATGCAATGTACAATGAAATTGGACAACAGTCCCCAGAAGCACAAATAAACCTCTAAAGAAAAAAAAAAAAAAAAAACTCTGCTGAATGAAATTTGATAACGTTTAAAATACGTTGAAAATTGTCAGCGTGCGGCAGCGTTCATTTTACGCAGGGCCCAAGCACGAAAGTTGTCCCTCAAGCGCATTCTACTAAAATGAATATAACTAAAACGTTGCCCCAGGGGGTGACAGTTAAAAACAAGTGGTACCCGGGATGTGTACTGTTTTTCATTATGCTATCTGCTTTGCTGCGACAACGAGAATTAGAAATGCACCCCCACCGTCACCAAGAGATGCCGTCTGGTGTGATGGTTAGTAACACAAGCAAAGGAATCAGTCAACCAAGTTAGATCTTAAGCCGAGGTTGCTGATATTCATTTTGTAATGATACTTTTGTAAAAGCATGAATCCACTTCTCCCTTCGCTCTGACCAGTCAACAGATATCTTCAAATATCTCGTCACTGACATGTCACGATAGCTGAAAAAGAAGATAGTGGGTGAGCGAATATTCGGCCAACTTTCGTCTACTTATTATTCGTTTCAGATAATAAAAGATAAATCCCTATTCTCCTGTGAAGAGATTATGAATTTGTAATTTTGGTGTGGGTGGCAAAACGAAAATAAATTGTTATGGCTAGCGCCTGCTTTAATACATAACTCGAGTTTTTAAGAAGTATAAAAGCATTAACTTGCAATTGAAACCTGCACCGTTACGATAAGGAAAGTCAGCTCCCTGCGCCTCGCCAGGAATTTCTTCTCGCCGGAGTCGATCCTTCAAATCTACAAATCAACCATTCACCCTTGCATGGAGTATTGTTGCCATATATGGTCTGGAGCCCCTTCTGTTTGTCTTAAGGTCCTTGAAAAAATCCAGAGATGGATATGCAATGTAATTGGCCCTGATCTGGCATCTCGTTTGCAGCTCCTCTCTCTCAGACGTGCCGTTGCCCCCCTCTGTCTTTTTTACAAATAATTTCACGGTAAGTGCTCTGATGAGCTACTTTCGTTGGTTCCCAGACTTCATGAATTTAAGCGTTCAACTAGGCTGGCATCTCGCCCTCACCCTTTCACTGTCGAAACTGTTAAATGTAGCCGTCTCTTCTACTCCAATAGCTTCATGTCTCGCAATTCTCGCCTGTGGAACTCCCTCCTTTTCTTGTTTCCCTGATAGCTATAATATCCAACTATTCAAATGTAATGTCAATCAACATCTCCAGATGCCTTGATCTACCCCCTATCCTTCTCTTCATCCTTTCTTCTATCACTCCTCTTTGCTTTCGGTCCAACTCTCTGTAACCCCTTGTGTGCTAGTGGCTTCCCGCCTTGCTTGGGGTGGAATTGCTTAAAAAAGAATATGTAATCGAGTCTAATTCGCTACCTCACCGTCACCGAGGACCGTTGGTACAGTTGGTATGACAGTTGTCTCACCTCATAACAGTCCGTGTTTCAATTCTGGTTAGAAGTTGCTCACTTCTAATAAGTCCCCAATATAGAACGAAACAGCCTTCCGGTGCTTCCTTTTGTTGAGGGGGTTTGTTCTAGACTTGGCGAATTACTGAATTATGATTATTTCAAACCCTCCTAATAATTTCTCTCACTCATACATATCAATTGTTTTCTGTTGATATTAATCTTTCCTCGCCAATTTTTGTCTATCAGCTTTAGCATTTACTTATTTATCAGTCGTTATCGATTAATGGCCACACTGATTTCATTCTGTATGTGTTTACCAATTCCAACCAAAGTTTTACTTTCTTTATCAATCAATCAATTTATTTATGCAGATAAGTCTATCTATATTAATCTACGCCAGGCTATCTATTGATCGATTTGTCCAATCATTCCGACACTGCCTGAATAGGACAAGAACGAATCTGAGATCAAACTTCTCCACTTTCCTACACTGAGTGAGAATCCCACTATGTTGCGTGACTAAGCGTTCTCTCAAATCTGACGTCGCCTCCCACCGTAAAACGTCTGCCACCAAATGAATGATAATCAGTAGACGCGCGAATGTACCATCACTCCAATTGACCTTTGCTACTCCCCTTTTTAACATCCTCTTGTGTTTCAAGTCATTTATAGATAATTGTAAGTCAGCACAACATCCTCAGTCCTTTCCTCTGATTTATTTCCTATAATTTCTGTCATCATACTTGCTTTCGATCGACATTTTGTTCGTTCCGTTTTATACGTTCTGATTTTTGTTTGGGATATTTTTTTAAATAAAAAAAAAATGTTCTTTTCAACTATTTTTATTTTATTCACATTCATGAATATTATGATTATTCGTTCAATTGATATTTATTCGTTTTTTAAATTTATTTTCTCAATTTTCAAACTTAATTCTTGATTTCTTCAACATTCAACAATCAATATTTACTATTCATGGTTATTTCCTTTCATCTGTTCTTTCTATATATCTTCTATTTCCTATTGATTCTATAGTTCAATAAGTTTTTCTCGCTATCCAACGATCGACATTTTGTGCGTTTCTGCCTTTATATTTTGATTTTTGTTTGGGATATTTTTCAGTCTATCTATCTATCTATCTATCTATCTATTCTTGGATTATATACCAACGGATCTATATATCTATCTATCATACCTATATATATATTTATCTGGATCAGTTTTAATATTTTTATAAGATTCAGATGACAGATAACGTCGTCTGTATGAAACATGTACAATTCCCCATATGAAGGCTATTCGAGGATTCTATTGATCAACATTTTACCATTACTATATATATATATATATATATATATATATATATATATTTATATTTTATATATTTTGATTTTTGTTTGGGATATTTTTTCAGTGAAACTCAAGTGTATGGAATTTTTGTAGTTTTTAATATTTTATATGGATTATAAAAAATTTGTTACCATTACTATATATATATATATTTTATTAATAATTAATTATTTGCTCTGTAATAATAAATACATTAGCCTCTTTTTGTGGATCAGTTTTAATATTTTATATTACGAGGATTCACTTGGATTATATACCAACGGATTTGTTACCATTACTATATATATATATATATATATATATATATATGTGTGTGTGTATATGTATGCATGTATGTATGTATACATGTATAAGACTTCATACCTCTATATATTTATCAAGTGTATGGAATTTTGTGGATCAGTTTTAATATTTTATATTACGAGGATTCACTTGGATTTACTATATATATATATATATATATATATATATATATATATATATATATATATATATGCATGTATGTATGTATACATGTATAAGACTTCATACCTCTATATATTTATGTATGTATGTTTTAATATTTTATAATACGAGGAACTTGGATTATATATGTTACCATTACTATATATATATATATATATATATATATATATATATATATATATATATATATATGTATGAATGTATAAGATGTATGTATGTTACATATCATACCTCTATATATTTATCAAGTGTATGAATTTTGTGGATGTTTTAATAATACTACCTCACTTTGGAGTTGACCACTAATATATTATAATTCATGTGTGTGTGATATGTGTGCCTCGTCAAATGCTTTGATTTATATATTTATCAAGTGTATGGAAGATCTTTGCCACCACCACTTTATGTAAGTATGTATGTGGGGTGAATGTATAAGATGTATAAGGGTAATGGAAAAGAGGAGGATGTCAAACGATCTAAAATGTTCAAATGTGGGCGGGTGCCGATCAACGGAGCACATTTATTTCGTGTTATTTGCTCGTCAACCTTTTTATGAAAAGAGGATTAAGAAAACGTTCGGTGACGAGCGTCATAACTACTGTAAGTGATTTTTTTTTCTTTTTCTATGCTTAGGTTTTAGTCTCGGGCACGTCATATCCCGATCTCTTGGACTTTATTTTCTTTAATTCTGCAAATAATGATGTATTTACATATCCAACTGGAGCCGAATAAAGTTCTTTGAAAATATATGCATATGGATAGATATTAATAAATATGTAATTCTTCCATTTTTCCATTGTACATCTCTGAGTTTCATTGAAAAATAAGTTTTCAATCAGCAGCTGAAGACGATTTCGTTTTGCATGAAACTCAGAGTTCTGCGTCTGGTGAGGCAAAAATGCATATTTCTCATTAATATCTATCTATCTATCTATCTATCTATCTATCTATCTATGTGTTACTCTGTCCCTCTCTCTTTTGTGTATATATATATATATATATATATATATATATATGTGAGAGAGATACATATTTTTATATATCAAGAACAGTATTTGGGGAATTGTATGACAAAGTGGAGAAAGTTTACTTATGACGCGTTTCGTCCTTCCTGAAAGCGAAGTAGAGTTTTGGCACTTTCTGATATATATATATATATATATATATATATATATATATATATATATATTCAGACATCTTTACTCAAGACCAAATTCATGCACACCGTAATTGTCAACGATTTTAGTTGTGAATGAGTTTGCTACCAGTAAAAAAAAACGTATATTATTATTATTATTATCGCTCTCTGTCTCTCTTTCTTTCTCTCCTCTCTCTCTCTCTCTCTCTCTCTCTATATATATATATATATATATATATATATATTACACAGACAAAACTGCATATGTTATTCCCTAATATGTAACCCTTTTTTCGGCCAACACCTCACCAGAAGAATCGTTGGCGAAAATATTAACGAGAATCACCGAAAATATTAAAGGGGAATCATAAACTGGGAGGGATCGAGGTACTACGATTAAAATACAATTTCATATTTAAAAGTGAGAAAAACATAAATGAGGAGGAAACGGTAGCAAAAACCAGAATAAATACTTCCAGTCAGTATAAAAAAGAAAATCAATACTCTTAAGCCTCTCAGTACAGAAAGAGAACGAATAAATTTCTCTTTCTGTGACACAAAGACTGTCGGTGTAATTTAATATATACTGCCTCCAAAATGTGCAGATGTTTTGCCGACAGTGCTTTATCCAAACTGGAAAATCACGAATCCGAATTTGCACGCTCAATCTAGATTATCTATAAGGTGTTGGCCTATCGTAGAATCCTGTGCTATTTGCGTAAGACGTGAATTACGAGCTCTCATACCTTGTCTGATATGGGCAGGCACATGTTGGGCAATACGCGTTTCAAGGTTCTGGTGTAATCAGCGTCACACTGACATTTATATTTAAAACCGACCAAACTATTTTGTAGATAGGGTTGTTAATCTTTAGCAAACAAAGAAAACGCGGGGACAGTGTCAAAAACAACCCGTGCCCTGACGACAGGAAAACATGATGAAACACAAGTTGACACTCTATTAGCCGGAATCAGGATTCCCTCCATAACCACGACAATTTCAGATACAACGGCTGCAAGCCGGGACCAAACATAGGCTGGGTTTTAAAACTTTTAACCCTTTGCTCCATTGTACGTTTAATAACACTATCCGGGTAAATATGATCCCTGAAATTTAGCTATATATGTGAATAAACCACTGCGAAAAAATCAACAGATGATTAGCAAGAATACTCACGTTACATCTCTCAAACTATAGTTCAGTTAGGACACATTTAAACACTCATGGTGACCTATCAAACTAAGTCCGCAATATAGATGTGGAAAATAAGACTATAATAGTTTTATCAACGTAAAAAACGGCTAAAAATAATGAATGCATTAATAAATAAAAAAGAAAACGCCAACACTCAATAATATCAACTATAAACACTGTCACAACATGATACCCGTGTTTGGAAAATTAAAAAGAGCGTTCCCATCATTATAGATATACACATCTTTGATAATGGATAATGAATAGCCAAAAGCGCTCGCATATATATAATATTTGAACAGTTTTTTTCACACTATACTTCCAGAAAAGTAGATAATTGTACGAATGTAAGAAAAATTGAATAAAATATTTAATCGCAGTACCTTGTTAGTTGTATTTAAGAAAACTTGTATAAAAGATGGATCGTTGATCAAATACACAATTAAAGGCAGAGGTCATATCATTTTGATGACTGGGAGATCACCGACTTCGTCAGTATCTTATCATCAGACTATTCGAGTCATATGTGACGCAGGCAATTTCCAATGATCTTGACTGGTTCAAGATAATTAAATCAAGGCTGCTAGGGACTGAGAGTCCATGTCATGTTGCGCAAGCTATGAATATATTAATGGCTGTAAACAATCACGGGAGTACTATCGAGCGTTTTGGAGTCAAGAGAGGGACCACCTCATCTACCGGTTGTCTTTGTATAGCTTCTGAGTAACATATATATATATGTAAGCTAAAACCTGAAGGAAGTGTTTACTCCTTCACCTGTAATAATTGTCACAAAAATACATTGGAGAAACCTTAAGGAATCTAAATAAAAGATTATATGAACACAAAAGGGATATTTTAGAAAATGATACGCCAAATGAATTTGTTGCCCGTCGTAACGAGACTGATCACAATTTTGGCATAAAAAAAGGCGACTCTGATCAAAGGAGGAAATAATTCACTGCGACGAAAATGTCTAGAAAGTGACTTAATCGTAAAGTCATCTACAGTAAATTTGCACCCTGGCTCTTACAACATTTCACCATTCCTGGTAGATCTAATATCTCAGTGAGGAATACCTACATACAAAATTGATGGAAAAAAGAAAAAAAAAAGGCTCTAAATGAATTCGACTAGATAAAAAAGATCTAAAGTTCCCAGCACCCCTCTGTCCTGTCAAGCAAGAATATACAATTGATAGAAATTTTGAACCAGCTCTGCAGAGAGCAGATTGGGGAAAGAAAACGTGGCTCGCAGGGGCACAATCCGTTGGGTTAAGTATATTTGGATTAGTTACACCACGGAATTTAGTGAGAACGGCGCTATATCGAGTGTAGCTAGTTACTTCTTCGTCACCGAGGTCCGTTGGTCCAGTGCGTCGTAAAGTAACGGTCCGGGTTCGATTCTCGATACTGTATGCGCACTGCTGATGAATCACAAAATAGGACGAAACGGCCGTCCAGCGCTTTCTGTATTCTGTTGAAGATTTTTCTTGACTCGATGAATTACTTTAATTTGATTATTCAAACCTCACTAAAATTTCTATCATTTTTATATTTCTATCATATATATATATATATATATATATATATATATATATATATATATATATATAGTGAATCAATTTAAAATTCGGTTGGGGAATGTTAAAAGTGCTGGGGGAGGGGGGCGGATTATTCCGATAAAATTAAAGATTTTTTTCTGCAAATAAGAGCCCTATAAAATTTAATAAGCTAATGTTTTGTGAAAAAAAGAACTCAAAAAACAAAAAAAAACGAATAGTAAAATTTTCTGGTTCATTTTGAAAATTAGTGGCACGAATGATTTTAGAGAAATGATACAGATCAGTTCAATAGCATTGTCACAGATTGAGGACGTGAAGACAAATTTAATATTTTGTTTAGTCTTCATTTTCACCAAATGGTGTTTGTGTCAGCGTACATCAGTGACGCCCGCTCGTATGTGTATTTATTTGCTAAATAAATATAGTTTCTTTTGCGAAATGCTTAATAAGTAAGATGGCTGACGCTTATAAAACTATGTAAATAATATTAAATAATTGAATAAAAAAACGGAAGCAAATTTAAATAGTAACAGAAATATTCATGGCTGAAATGTTGACGATGTCATCGGAATAAAATGTTTTTCGCAAAAAAGCCTTTCTGCTTACTTTCCGAGAACGAACCGAATGTTAAACTCAAATATTTTAGCTACGTCAACCGGAAGTTCTGTTTACGGTATCTGTTGGGGCGTACCCACCTTCTGACTGATAATGGACTGATCTCTCTACGATATAGGTCAGTGCTAGAGATATCAGGGGAGAAGGAGATCAGAGAGATCACGAGATCAGGTGACCATTACACTTCCGTCTCTCGACCGGAACATACCGTTGGACTGTAGACTTTTGCTATTGTTACTTGCTAACCTGCGTTCGTTATTACTAAACACTCTGTTGTTAAATACCTCTTTCAAATATACAGTATTTTTCCCTACGTCTGTGTTTGTCTTTATTTGAATACACACACGCGGGAACACTCCCAACATCTCAACAGTATCTGACATAATTTTATATGGATCAAATTGGCAATATAAATTTCAGATAGCGAGTGTAACAGCAAAATTATCCAAATCGTATTACAGAATAATTGTCCATCCCACAAAACGTTTAATATAAAAAAAACCCACATAACTAATTGAATGTCTTTTTTTCAGGTTTTCAGATAAGATATTTAGCCATCTTTATTTCACTTGTTGTAAGAATCACTGAAAAACTGAGTTATTCAGCTAGAAAGAGAAGAGGTTAAAATCATTTTGTGCCAGCCCCACTATGTTTTCTCAACGTAGCATTGGCGAGGAAAAATCATTCAGGCTTTCAGTAATGGTAGCAGTATTCATACTCTAGCTTCCATCTTCAAAATCCATTCAAGAACCATCAAGAAAACAGCTGAGAGAAAAAAACTAGATCAGGAGATCACAAGAGGAACACAGATCTTCATTTCAACTTAGTGCTAAAGAGATCAATTAGAAAAGGTTCGACTCAATTCATAAGACGTTTGACATGGGTGAAAAGAATTTCACCTGTAACAGACCAAACAGCAGTGAAAAGAGACTTGGAAATGAAATCGTACATGAAACGTAGGAGGCACCTTGTTACTGCAGGACAAAAAGTTAGGTTAGAGAAGCCGAAGATTATCTTGAATAAGTTAGAAAATGATCTTCGAATAATATATATATATATATATATATATATATATATATATGAACTTATGAGCTTCCGATCCTTAACTATCATTAATTAATGATGGACATGTCATTTTCGTTTATGATCGTATGAGAGTAATTCTCCATTGTTATTGCTCAAAGTAGAATCCAATATTGTCATAAGAAAGTCGTAGAATTCCAGTAAGATATCTTTAATCATTTCTACTACACAACGGTTTAGAACTTAATTTAACAATTAGACAATTTTGCTGTTACACGATTTGGACATTTTTGCTGTTACACCGAGTATTTGCTAAGCTAAGCTAAATCAGGGCTAGGTTGACAACAGTGGAAATCGAACACTCTTCTCTACAATACTAGTTTGACAGTTTGACAGTTTGACAAGGAAAACAGTGAAAATGTAACATTTATATTCGTGAATGCCAAGTGCGAATAAATTCTTTTTTTCAGTTTGTGAAGGTTTTTTTATTAAACATGGGCTTTCGTCAGATTCTTGGGAAGTGGGGAAGGGCCATTACGCTTGGAGCACCATATCTCTTTTTGATTCATGATTGCTCAACGGCATTTGTGTAAGAGAAGGTAACGAACTCGACTAGAATCCGAACACATCTTTCCAATTTCTCATCCTGAGCTCTTATCTATTACACAACTCCTTCATGCACACTTACAACACCTGGTATTCCCAAGCGGTCAACCATCTAGCTACAGACCAGACTCGACGTTGCTTAACTGCGCAGATCAGACGAGAACCGATGTTTCGACGTGATATGGTTATAAACCGACTACATTCTTAACGATGACGAAACAGCTGGTGATGTGACAGAGAAAAGGGAAACGTGGTTTCATGCTTTTTTTAACGTATTAATACCGAGTGAAGACAGCTACAACAAGTATCTTCTATATTTTACGTTTTTGAATTTGTTGCTTAAATTTATCTCTGGATACGAATTATTCTTTGCAGGTTCATTCGGTTTGATAAATACAGGCTGAAAGCCGCTCGTAATGGTTCGTATGAACAAGAACAGCTTGGTTCCCCTAAGAAATATTTTCCAAGGCTACATCTAAAGATTTTTCAATAAAATCGAAAAAGGAACGACACAGAGGGCCAGCTATGAATTGGAGATGTCAAAATCAAGAAAGTACAACATTTTAAATATCTGGGAAATGTTTTTAGCAGAAGACAGAATCAAGGACATCAACATTCAAAGGCGCATTCAATCATCAAAAAGGCCTTTCAGAAATTAATGGAAATTATTAGAAACAGGCATAACTTTAGTATCTGTCTATATTTCTGAGATGAGGTATTATGTACACTATTTACATTATTCGGACTATTCTCATCTTTGTCGACATATTTACTACAACGTATCGGCCGTTGTACGCTCCAGCCTTCTTCAGGTGGTTGGAATGTCGAACTGAACCCTTTATTTCGTTCACTGGGGTAGACTGTTCTAGTTCCACATGCCATGTTTAATGGATGTCAGTTATCAGTTATCTCCTGTTAATTTCCCTCCGCAAGTTGTCCACTGCCTTAACCAGGTATTGAACTGACACTTTTTTGGTCCTGTCACTGGATCTAACCAACGCCTTTATCCACTGTGCCATGTGTTAGATCCAGTGACAGGACCCAAAGAGTGTGAGTTCAATACCCAGTTAAGGCAGTGGAGAACTTTCAGAGGGAAATTAACAGGAGATAACTGATAACTGACATTCATTAAAACATGGCACGTGGAACTAGAACAGTCTACCCCAGTGAACGAAATAAAGGGTTCAGTTCGACATTCCGACCACCTGAAGAAGGCCGGAGCGTACAACGGCCGAAACGTTGTAATAAATATGGCGACAAAGATGAAAACAATAGTCCGAATAATGTAAAGCATAACATTAATTGAAAACAAAGAAAAGATTGATCAATTGTTATGTACTGTCAATCCTGTGGCAGTGACTGCTAGACAGTTTCTTCACCGATGTAGAATAGACTTGAAGCAATATGGATTTGGTTCTCCTAAAGGATGTTGAGAATACCATAGCATGTGAGAAATGAAGAAGTTTTAAAGAAAATAGAAATAAAAAAAAGGATGCTTATACTTACAATCAAAAAGACAGATGAAATTTCTAGGGCGCATAATGAGAAAGGAAGCCTTGGAAAATCTGACACTCACAGGATATATAGACGACAAGGGCAGAAAGAAACAGGTAGTAACCTGCCTAACGAACTTATGCCTATGGATGGCAAAACAGTGATGTAAGTGACAATAAATAGAAAAATATTGTAAAAGATAGCATGGATCGGATGTTGAGGAGGGTCATTTTCATCCACGTCCTGAAGAAGAAAAAGAAGACCTATATCTTTCTTATATTCTTTACTGGCTTCTGACCAATTTTCTTCCGCTTTCTACAATTGAGTGTTTCATTTTCTAGCCGTCGGCAACGGGTACGTCAACTAATCCCTTATAGCGATTTTTTTATTTGTTTACTGTGTTTCTTTTAACTTCCTCGTCTTTACATTCTCCGTTTCACTTCATCGCCTTGCTCTCCAACCCAGCTCTCCACTTGGCTGTGGCTTTTTCATCGTGGGTGCGCGATTTTTGGTAGTGTGTCTACTAATATGGAAAAACAACTGGACATGTCAATCGATACGGGCCCCTATTACTGACAGGCAGACGAGCCTGCAACGCTACAGTAGCACTTCAGTTCGCATATATCTTGAGCACTCAACGAGCTACAAATCAGGTATACACAGCTAGGCGCCTTCATGCATACATCCCTACCCAGAAATAAAAATATACACACTCACATCGAGAATCAGGCATCTCAATCGAACATTATTGATTCTTACGAAGGTTCTGTCATCAACATGGCACACACCTCGACATCTTGACATCATAAATGATTTTCAATAAAAAAAAAAAAATTATCTGAAAACAGATGCGCACACATGCAGGCACACGCACATGCACATACACACGCATATATATGCACAGCCGCACACATACACGCACGCATACACACATACACGCACAAACACACACACACACACACACACACACACACATATATATATATACATATACATATATGAATAATGATAAAAGGAAAGCTATCCTTGATGATTAGAAGACGAAACATATTGGTAAAGATTATTTTTCCATTTGTCTTTATCATATTGTTTTCTTACACAGACACACATAAACACACACATAAACACACACACACACACACACACACGCGCGTGCACACACACACACACACACATATATATATATATATATATGTCTGATGATCGCGAAAGCGTGAAACTTAGAGTTACAGACTAATATCCATACAACTGAATATGTTATCTGTATCACAGATATTGAAAACTTTCCACTAAATTTCGCGCATATATATATATATATATATATATATATATATAGGGTGTTCAAGCTAAATTTGACACTTTTTTAAAAAGGAAAACAAAGTGAATATCTAAGCCAAAAATCAATTCATTGGAAAAATAGAAAAATGGCCTACAGGTTATAAACCTCACTTAAAGAAGACACTTTCAGTATTTTCCACGGCCTCCACCCGACTCTGGAATCTGGCACATGCGGTCTTCGTGGTTTCCTAGATAGACCCTGAAATTCCTCCTTAATCCTTTCGATCAGGTGGGCCCTGGTGTTACAGGCAATGCGGTTGGCGTCTGTCTCAACCGTGCCCTGCACATAATAATCCATGAGATCACAATAAGAGGAATTAGGTGTGGCAGACGTTGGGGCTGGTGAAGTAAAAAATTATGACAACCACTTCTGACTCTTCCTGGAGGTGTGGCGGGAATTGAATCTTGAATTGGTCCCCCAAAAGCAACCCTCTCCAAACAAGGCTTGACCACGGTGTTCAACAACTCCACATCGCCATTCGAATTGAGCCTGAGACCTTGTTCAAATATATGGGGAGGTATGAAATCACCCACACTGAAGGCACACCCCAAAATCATCACAGTCTGGGAATATTTGGTCTTCATGACATGAGGAACGTTTTATGGATTGTAGGCAAGGCATTTTTTGTTCTGGATGTGGTGCAGCTGGTCCTGACAAAAATTCTTTTCATCAAAGAAGAACCAGTTTGTTCCGGGTTCAGGAGTTTCTTTGCCTTTGTAAGATGCTTTTCTTGGGATTTTTCTGTAAGAAGTTGACCTTTACAACTCTTGTATGACTGGTAACGGAGGTCCTCATTCAAGGACATCTTCATGGTGGAAAATGCAACACCCATTTCCCGCTCTTAAGTCCGCATTCCCTTGCCTAGGTCTTCCATCACTTTCTCCTGCAGTTGTTTGAGGCAAACAGAACGTCTACTGTGTTCGTTCCTACAAGCCACGGCTTCGTAGTCTTCGTTGCAGCTCTGCATTTCACGTCTTATTGTTTCCATGGTATTTAAAGAGCATTGAGCAGCTGCCATGATTGCAGCATTTTGATGCCCGCCACGAATTATCAGGATAGAGATTAGCCTTTTCCAATATTCAGGTGACTTTCATTCATCGATGTCAATTACCTTTGACACCTCTACAACTATAGTGATTAGGCTTCACAATATTCCCTGCATACAGATATTCCAAACCAATTTGAAAAAAATAGACCACACACACAACACACACACACACACACACACACACACACACACACACACACACACTCTTTCTCTCTCTCTATATATATATATATATATATATATATATATATATATATATATGAATATATATATAAGTAATTCATCGAGTCTAGAAGAAACCTCAACAGAATGCAGAAAGCACTGGACGGCGGTTTCGTTCTATATTTGGGACTACATCACCAGTGCGCATGCACTACCGAGAATTGACTTCTAATAATCAATGCAAATACATTTACTAAAAAATTTTGTAGTAAAATATAATTGAATAATTTTGGTAGGAATTTAAAAGTAAAAAACAAAAAAAAAAACCCCAAAAACAGAACACCCCACCCCCAAAATCAAATACTTAAAGTAAACTCACGAAATCTCCAAGATCTTTGGTGTTACCGCCAGAAAGAATGGGAACATATTCCATTGAGAATATCTGGACCTTGGTCTATTCCATGCCTCATCCAATTGAGGCAATTATTCGAATAACAATTCAGTAACACTAATTACTAACTCCATAATTTGACATTCTGTATTTTCTGCAAAAATAAAGATCACTTTTTGCATAAAGCAACTCCTTTTTAACGTAAGAAAAGAGTTGAAGCGTGAAATGCTCGCCTGCGGCCAAGTATTTTTTACATAATCTTTTTGACAGTAACAATACTTAAGATACTCTATCAACCCCCTACAGCATTAACAAAAATGGGGAGGATTGTTTTATGAAGCGCTGTAGTTGCTTCATGGGTATCCTAAAACGGTACATCTTATCCTAAAAAAAAATTAGTTTTCCTTAAAGAATAGGTATGTTTTTTAAGACATTTCTTAAAAGAAGACGGAACATTTTTTTAACGATACAGTTTTATTAGAAGAAAATTCGTGTAAGAAATTTCCTAAAATGATAAATTTTTACACGTCATGTTTTTCCGTGGCTAAAATCGCCAAAGGGTGACTTTATCAGAAATGTGTATTGGTCCTTCAGGCAGAGAAAAACCTGAATTTTTTTTACCAAACAAACGGAGGAAGTGTTCGCGACAAATTTCTTTCGGCTAAAGTTGTCGCGATTGAAAATGTTTGGCAAGATGATGTTAATTAAATTTAAACGTTCTGAATGCTCCCTAAAGATAAAAAAAATGATAGAACCAATTTGGAGGGTTAACCAAGATAAAAAGGCTGACTCTATTAGAACGACACATGAGATGATGACGATGACTCATATGAAAGTTTCACACAATAATTAATCTATCATTTTCCATTGATTACAAGGTGCAAGATCGAAGCAAATTGTACCTGTTCGTTCCATCTTTTTGTCATTTATCCACCGTGTCCAACATTGTTTCTCATCTGCCATTCGCTTTTTCATCCTTTATCATTGTTAATAACATGTCAACAATCTCACTATTTCACTTCCCGATAAGATACAAAAGACAAACGTCAAACTCTCTTCTCTTCATCATTTGTATTTGTCGATTAACGATAATCCATAATTCACATGAAAGAATTAGAGACAAGAAAAAAAAGCATCTCTCGGCCTTGATACTGAATTGGTGTTAGAAATTAGTTCCATAAAAGATTGCACACATACATAGATGCAGGCTTACACATGCACACGTGCGTTTAATAATTTCTAGAAGAGCCTGTCTCTGCACTCTCGATCTCTGCCCACCGACACATATAAGCATATATATATATATATATATATATATATATATATATATATATATATATATATATAGATAGATAGATAGATAGAGAAAGAGAGAGAGATCTATCCTAAGCCAAGGTTCGTTGAGCAAAGACAGAGATGATTATCTAAGTTACTGTTACGAGTCACTTGATTCAGAAGTATTGTTTTACAGTGAAATACCCGATAAATAAAGAATACACACACACACACACACACACATATATATATATATATATATATATATATATATATATATATATATATATATATATATATATAGTTGTATTTCAAGAAGTTAAGCCATGCCACAACATGTTTGACACTACACCTTTCTGACCATAGCTCAATTAGATCTCATTTAAATACTCATGGAGACCTACTGGGCACGATTCGTAACATGTTGACAAGACAAATATAATAGCATCGTCTACATGTAAAAAAAAAGGCTAAAAATAATGGAAGCCTTATTAATAAACACACATATATATATATATATATATATATATATATATATGGTAGCTGTAGAAGTGAATAATGGCTATTCTACAAAGTATTAAATGAAGATTATGTATTCATTTTTGTATTGTACAAATAATTTTTCACCCATTAAAATGGATAAATGAGATTGAATTCTATTTTTGCTTTCTCTGCATATTTAGTTATTATGCATCTGTGTACAGTTAGTTATAAGAAAAGTATGATTATTCATTAGTTGGAAATACAATAAATTAAAAATTCGTATACGCACGAATTTTTGTTTCCACACGCATACATATTGTCATCTGAAGACAAACTATTTAGCGGGTCATCAGCGTGGCTGGACATCCGATTGCCTGAAAACGGGATCGAAACCCCACTGATTTAGTATCAGTCGGAGATTTTGCCTCTAAGCCATAGGCGCACGGCAGGAATGAAAGTGAATTTAGACGTATTTATTTTTAGATAATCACGCCAGAGAACTCGATTCGTGGCTGGGGTGGTGACTGAAAAATTAGATTTATACCAATATTACAAGTATTATAATAATGGTTCACGGATTCATTTAATACTAGATTGGTTTAATTCATTTTTAATATTTTTTTTATTTTCATAATTTCTATTATAATACATTTATTATAATTTTTATTTTTTAATAAATAATCATAATAAATCTTTTGCAGGTAAAAAGGATTGTGTGAAGGACGGGAGCAAACAGTTTGAACATTTGAGGGATTGATATGTTTATTATTGATATGTTTATCATTGATATGTTTATTATTGATATGTTTATTATTGACTAGCAGTAGAGCCCGGCATTGTCCGGGGATGTAACAGTAAGAGATAGATCAAGTATCGACCATCATAAAGACTGAAAAATAAAATTGACAAAGATTATTGTTTAAGGTTGACGGACACGCATGTCTTAATTTTTTTTTTTTTTTTTTACGAATTGGTCAAACGCAAACTCAAACAAAAACATTGTTTTCAATCGTTATGAGTCTACCGATTGAATAGAATTTTATTATAAACAGTTGTCTTGTAAATGGAATTTTTAAAGCATTTTGAATGTAAAAATAAAGAAAAAAGTGTGCAAGACAATAAAAAAACACTACCTGCCAAAAAAAAGTGAAGTTTTGTTGAAATCGGTTGAAAAATGTAGGAAATCCGATCCCATTATAAATGAACACAGACACACACACACACAACCTGGGTTTTATAATAAGTATAACTCAATATGAGTTGTCCCCCTTTCATTCTGTGAACGCGATGCCTCTTAATCGTGTTTTCAAATTGATTTTGTGCAAAAACAATTGAGTTTTTCCAACTTTTGGCACTGTCAGAACCACCGCAAGGTAATTTTACGTAGTCCTGTGAAGTTTTGTTGAAATCGGTTGAAAAATGTAGGAAATCCGATCCAATATATAAACGTACAGACACACACACACACACACACACACACACACACACACACACACACACACACACACACACACACACACACACACAAACCTGGGTTTTATAATAAGTATGATATGTTTATTATTAATATGTATATTATTGATATGTTTGTATAATCAACACAATACGTTGTGTGCGTACCTTTTGCTTTTCAATATTGTATATCTACTTTTGCATCCACCTCTATATATAGTGGTGCCTCTGCGTCTGTGTGTGTCTGTGAACAATTATAATGGTTCAAGGTATGAGTACTCAATATCAAGGAGAGAGCTCTTATCGACAGACGTTGTATACCCAGAAAAGAGTCTGTTGGTCGGTTAAAATCTGACAAGATTTCTTTCTTCATTTATGTCCTCGGAATTTCAACTGGGTCTTTCTGATTCTAAGAATAAGTGCTTTTTAACTTCCATTTTCCTTAAAGCTTCCTCTTCACTCAAATGATCCGTCCATGGTATTCTCTGCCAAAAAATATACGAAAACACTATCCAGATTCGATCTTAGTCGAAACATTAGACTGAGAAAGTTGAATTTATTTTTTAAAAAAATACAACGCAAAGTATATGAAAAAATAAATATACATAGCAAAATAAGACAAGAAATAGCAGTTTAATTAATTTAATTTGTAAAATAAAATATAACGTACTTTTAAGGCATATCACTTGTTTTTATTCATTTTTGTAAATGAATAAATGTAAACCTTCGACCCATTACCCCACCGTGTCGCCTGTAATGCGTATATATGTATGTATAACGTTATATTTTACATATAGATGCATATATTTTAACATCATAAACATACGAGGGTTGTTCAAAAAGTTCTAAGCCTCACTCAGAAAAAAGGGTCATAGTTGAACATTTTTTTCTTGAGGCAACACACTACCACTTCTTATAAAACTAGGAAAAGTAAATCAGATTTCTGACTTAGTTTTATGCATGTGTGGCTTATACAAAATTGAGAGGTGTGCGACAAATCTAAAAATGGAAAAACAGAAACAATCATAAAATATCTGCAAAAGAAAGGTATGCTACTTAAGGAAATCCACGAGAACATAGTACGCACACTTGCTGAGGATTCCCCTGCCTATGCAACTGTGAATAAGTGAGGTGCAGGATTCAAGCGGGGTAGAACAGAACAGATGATGACCCCCCCGGACAAAAACCTCAACCGCTGATGAACACGTTGATGCCAATCACCGTATGGTTTTGGATGACAGACATTGCCCAGCAGGTAGCTATGTATATAGGCATCAGGATCATCGGGATCAGCAAGCTGTCTGAAAGATTGGTTTTAAGAATGCTGACCTCAAAGCAAAAGCTGTGAAGAGTTGACATTTCCAGGACATATCTGACTCACTTCCAGGCTGACCCTGAAAATTTCTACTGCCGATTAGTAACTCAAGCAACCGGGTTTACAACTTTGAGCCTGAATCAAAACAAACAGTTGATACGCTCTAGTTCTCCATCCCAAAGTAGTTCAAGCAGGCAGCGTCAATTAGCAAGATGGTGGCTTCTGTTTGTTTTTTTTTTGTAGTGGTGGGGATTCTAATGGCATAATCCTGATAAGCTACCTGCAAAAAGGGGAAAAATATTAATGGACAATACTATGCATCAGAATTAAGACAACTGAAGGAAACAATGTAGTCGAAACGCAAAGAGAAGCTGCGGGTAGGAGTGCTCTTTCTCCAGGATAACGCGTTTCTTCACACTGATCAGGTTGCAGTAGCTGAAGAAGCCAGTTGTAGGTTTTAATTGCTACTCCATTCCTCTTACTCAGCAAACTTAGCTCCAGATGATTTATTTCTGTTTTTTAAACTCAAACCCAACCTGTGTAGTCGCCATTTTGGAAACAGTGATTAGATCATATGTGCTGTGGGGGATTTTTAGGATGACACCTGATTCCGTGATGAGATTGTAATGCTTAAGCAATTATGGAACATGTGTATTGATGTCAAAAGAAACTGCATTGAAAAATAGTGAAAAACACGCTTGTTTCTCCACCTCCTTCTAAGTGAGGTTTAGAACTTTTTGATCGACTCTTGTATACATACATAGATACATACGTATAATATATAAATAGTCCGTAGTGCCTGCTGTTCGAAGCGCTTTCGCTTACTTCCTTAGCCATTTTCAAGATGGTTTTGTTGTAAGTTTATTTTCACTTCAGATGCTTCTCATGTCACCTATCTGAACAAAGTGCCATAAAAAGGTACTTAGCCAGTCGCAATATACAACAACTCATAAGGAAGATTATTGTTGATAACACTATCATCCTTCATAGGTCCCGTAATCGTGGGAGGAAGGACATTTGCATAAAACATCTGGCGTCCAGTATAAATCACACCATATTCAATTCACGCTATAAATGCTACTAGTATTTAAGCATCATTAAAACTAGATCTTAAACAAGCAAACATGAAAAGAATTTAACACCCCCCTCACCTTGAAAATGGCTAAAGAAGAGGTCGAAAGTTTTTAGGACAATAAAAACTAAGGATAACTTTTAAACTCCCTTAGTTCAACCAAACGGAAAATGTAAGTATATTAGAAAAAATAAATAAAAAATTCATCAAATGTTCCATGTCTGTTATATTCAAGAAAATATGTTTGAAAGAAAGGTTTCTGGCCAAATATACATTTTACATTATATCTCTATTTATAAAAGGCAGGATGTGTGTGTGTGTGTGTGTGTGTGTAACGAATGCACGGCCGCAATTTTCGACGGATTTGCACCAAAATTTGTAAGCACATGCTCCAAGTTAGTGGAAAGACCAAGACCGACTCTGCATTTCCCAACTCCCATCGATAGTGGAAATAATCGATTTTTCATGCTTCTACATCAGTTTTCATGTAGTTTGTGGCCATTTTCTACTGACCAGAGTGAGAGCCAATAGCTGGCTGCCACAAATAGGCAGGAAGATTCTACTGGCCAGCGTGAGAGCCAACAGCTGACTGACACGAATGTTAACTAGCATGCTAGCATAAAAAAAAATCGATAGCTGCATTCGTCACAAGTGGGAAAAATTTAAATCTGCATGGCACTTTACTCCAATTTGCTCATTCGCTTGCTTAAACTCAACGTTGATTCTAATTCCGCAGAACTGGGTTGGATGTGAAAAAGTAGTTGTTGTTTACATTCTTTTTTCATTCGGTTTTTCCAGTTACGAATCCTTTTTTTAAAGCTGATCGTTTTGTATTCATTTTGTTTAGTTCTTTTATCGTAACAGATTTAATGTTTAGTATAGAGCTTAGAAAAAATTCGCAGTGTGAGATAGGCAAGAAGTAAGGCATGTAGCAACATCAGCACGGCAAAGGGCACTCCTTTAAAGGCAAGGTAGGGCAAAAATATTTTAAGTCAAGTGATAGCGATTGCTGTATGAGTCGTACGATTTTTGAATCAAGCACGGGCAACGCCGGCCAGTGCTGCTAGTATATATCATAATTATTTAAAAAAAAATATGATTCCTTCGCTACATAAGAGTTCTCATGTTTCAAAAACGAGAGCCGAAAACAACCTCAATCTAATAATTAAAATTAAATTGAGTTAAAGTATCAAGCCCTGTTTCATCCTCAAGCGAAAATTTAGGAATAACCAATCTTGAAATTTACGCATCTTTATAAGCATGTTCATTCGCAAAATTAATTACTATGGAAACGGCTAGGGCAACCATTTTGGTAAGGGGCCTAAGAGATCATTTTTATCCACATATCAGTCACCTTTGGAAAGAGGTCAAGCCGAGGTAGAGTGGAGGTTTCCATTTCAAAGGGAATGATGGCATTCATGTGTGCATATCGTCTGGTCAGTCACAGCGAAAGATAGCTTTTGGCACCATAATAAGTTAAGTGTGTAGAGAATTTTGTTTTATTTTATTTATTTATTTATTCATTCTTTTATTTTATTTTATTTTATTTATTTATTTTTCTAAAAGGCTGTTTCGTAATTAAACGCGTCACACTGAACTACAATTTGTTTTTTTGACGACTTCATAAAGGGTTTTTCAATCTTGATTGTTTTAAGCTTTGAAACCTTTTATTAGACTATGAAATTTAATTTTTTTATGCTAATTATTTAATGCGAAAATTTGTTGATGTCGACAGAAAACCGTTAATTCATGTCTATGCTTTAATAAATTTTCATTATTTAGAAACTTAATAATGTATAGTTTTTCATGTAGGCATAAAGGGCATGGGTCATCCCAGGTTTTACAAGTTCTTATTCTATTTATTATTTTCCATTTTACTTTTGGTGTTTTATTCATTTCTTTTAAATGCCAAAATATTTGGATAGAGATGTCTGATTTCTATTTTTAATATTATTGAAGGAGCTTTTGTGTTGTCTCCATCTAATTTTAAATTTATTCTTCGTTGAACCAATGTATATCCTATCAGTGTTAGGACTTTCAATGGATGAGATAGTGCATTGGTATACTACAGATTTTGTACGGCATTTATTTTCCAACGGGCAGTCTTCAGGGTTTCTACTATCACATAATTTTTCATTATTTCTTTACTATTTTTCTACATATCTTCATATATATATATATATATATATATATATATATATATATATATATGAGTATTGAGTTAGAGATATCATTCAAATGTAGAGTCAAGCGTCGTGAAATCGAGTTTGTGGTGTGACCAATATAAATATTATTTAATCCGTTGGAGATACAATCTCCCAAGGGGCACTTTTTTTTTGCAATATTAGTATTTACTATGAGAATATTAAACAAACACTTATTAATAATAGCTTTCCAAACTATAGTTATAATAAGGTGCTTTCTTAAAAGTCTCAATACTAAGGAAATAGAACATAATACATAATGTTATAATTACTAGGATCTGTAGTTGATATATTAGAATTTACTAAATTTTTTAGTATATTTTCATCTTGTTTATAATTAGTATGCATTTGATTACGATATAGCAGATTAATATATTTGAGATCAGTAGAAGCAGCATTATGTACAATTTGCTTATTATTGAGATTTCTAAGAAAGCATCTTATTTGTTCATCAACTATATAATTTGGAAAGCTATTATTAATAAGTGTCTGTTTTATATTCTTTAGTTCACTGTAAAAAAAATATATATATGCTGTAAGTAATTAATAATTTTTTGAAAAAAAGTTATTATTATTATTTTTCCATAAATTTTATTGATAGCTTACACAAAATATTTTTATTATTTTTTAAAATATTTTTTATAAAATATGTTAATTAATCAAATATTATACCTTTATATTATAGTATTTCTTTGTAAGTTTTACGATATATATTTATTATATTTGGTGACAGACATACACACACACACGTATATATATATATATATATATATATATATATATATATATATATATATATATATATGTCCAGTCTATTTTCGCAGCACTGTTTCTTTTAAATATGTCGTGAATAGACATGTTATACCTATTAAACTTATTGATCCATTTCTAGTACGCGAATGACGATACACCAATGTTGGTGTTGTATAGAGCCGAAATTAATATTGTCTCAAAGGTTTCGACTCACCATGAATCATCGTCAGGAGTGTGAGTAAGAAAAGAGAAGAAAAAGGAACGAATGCACTTTAAGCAGTGCATTGTTTTAAGTGTGTGCTTAGTTTTTTGTTTGTATCAGTGTAGTAGAATGCTGTAAATCAGATTTTAACCACGTGTAATGTCAACGTTTACGGACAACGACGTGTAATAACGTAATATATATATATATATATATATATATATATATATATATATAGAGAGAGAGAGAGAGAGAGGGGGGGGGAGAAAGATATATATATATATATGTGTGTGTGTGTGTGTGTGTGTGTCTGCCTGTGTGTGCGTGTGTGTGTGTGTGTGTGTGTGTGTGTGTGTGTGTGTGTGTGTGTGTGTGTGTGTTATGAAAAATTAAGAAGAAAATAATAAGGGGCAAAGTAGGCAGGGAAATATATCAACAAGAGAGAGGGTGATAAAACAAATAGTATAGTAAAATTAAGTGGATAGGGAGTGAAACAGTGAGAAGATGAGCGTATAAGTGAGTGAGTGCTAGAGAGAAAGAGGGAGAGAGAGAAAGGAAGTTAAATGATAAAATGAATAAGGAAAAGAAGGAGTGGAAACAACTACTATGAGCACGTAGAAAGAGAGAAAAATGCAGGTAGAGAAAGAGAGAGAGAGGGGGAGAGGTAAAGCAGAAGAGCAGGTAGAGAGAGAGGGATGGGGAGAGAGGAAATTAAATAATGAAAAGTTAAATGATGAAAAGAATCAGGAAAAGACGGAGTGGAAACAACTATTATGAGCAGGTAGAAAGTAGGAATAAGAAACAAAGAAAAAAAGAGAGGACAAGGGAGACAATGAGAGAAAGAGAAACTTTCTCTATCTCTCACTCTCGTTCCTGTGCGTCATTGTGTGTATGCATGTATGTGTGTATGTGTGTGTATGTGCGTGCACTCGTTCATACCATTAAAAGGCCGGGTTGCTGCGTGCTGGAGTTGACAGTAAACGAATCACCTACGAAACCAGGGCTATCATGCTACATTGTTAGAGGGACACAAACGATTGGCTCCTAATGTAGATTTGAAAATCGATACATCAATCCTTTCATGTAGCCCTTTTCTCTCTTCACTTCGTCTTCCATCCATTCCCTCTTCCGGTTGACGCCTCTGCCCATCCTCTGTCTTTCGTGTCAGTCGCACTGCGAGCGGCATTCATACTATTCACAACTGCACATGCGCCTCTATCTGCGCTCTCCCGCGCGCCCGCCAAAAAAAAAAAAAAAAAAATGCAGGAAACAAAGGCGAGCTTGTAAAGGATAGAGAACACACCAGCGCGTGCATTTGTGTGTGTACACACCAATAAATACATATACATGTGTTTGAATATACTTTTGTGTACGTGTGTGGCCTACAATCTGTTGCTGTCATAAATGATTCCATGTTTCAGTCGTGCAAATATTCAGATGTGACGGCCATGTTAGATAAATGTATCTAGAATGTAAAAAATATATTATTTGCATTTTCTTCTTTTATATGCCATATTATTTCAGGATGTGGTCGATCATCGTTCTCCACAACGTCCTTGTTCTAATTAACTTTTGACACTTGACCTCTGTTTTTGTTCTGGTATCTATTCATGCAAACATGTTAACTAAACATCTACCTGTTTTCAACCGGTTCTTTTCCTCAATATGCCATGTGAGTTCTAAATTCGCCAGGCCGTTATTATTATGTAAACATCCCCATTGCGCATATGTTCTGTCTATGGTATTCTCAGCATTCTTAATTAGAAAAAAAAAATTCTGCTCGTATAACCTACCTAACGATTTTGTGTAAATGGTTGGCAGAACAGGGATTAGGAGTAATGACAAAAAGATAAAGTTTATTAAGAGCTACAAAGGACAGGAAAATGTGGAGAGACATCATCTCCCATCTCCCATGTCCTGAAGAGACACGACACATAGAAGAAGAAAAATTACGTAGCTAACAACCAGGGATGTCGCTTTTGCTGAGAACTATGCATTTTATCTTCCTAATTAATAGTTAGTCTTTTCTTCTTGCCTTCCTTGACTAACTTCTTTAATAGTTATTTTCGGTATCTCATCTGTAAATCTCGACCCCAGTTTAGTCCTGCGCTTATATTCAAGATCTCTAGGTACCATGGTGAAGAGCTCATTCGAATAATTACTATGAAATAATTTATAGAAAATGAATAGAGAGGCAACCTTACGGTAGTGGGAAAGTGACAGGAGCTGAGTCACCAGATCAGGACCAATAATATTGCTGATTCTTCTCTGAATTTTATCAAGGAGCTCAAGGCAAATAGCAGGTGCACCGGACCATATGTGGCAACAGTATTCTAAGCATGGACGAATGGTAGACTTATAGATATATAAGATAAATTCTGGAGAGAAAAATTATATTGCCTGACATGGTAAACCGACTTTCTCAGCAGCTGATCTAACAATAAATTCATTAGCAAGCGGTCGCTCAGATGATTAATGGATAGAAGTTTAGTTTTGGAGACGTTAAGATTAACAAGCAATCTTTTGCTCTAGTTAACTACCGACTTGAGGAAGGGAGTTCTACAAACGAGAAGTTCGGGAGAAGAAATGCTTAGCATAGAATTTATGGCTACATCTAGCCATGTTCGTATAACCTACCTAACGATCTTGTGTAAATGGTTGGCACAATAGAGATTAGAAGAGATGACAAAAAGATAAAGTTTATTAAGAAATGACAAGAAATTGTGGAGAGTCATCAGCTCCCATATCGTGAAGAGGCAGGGCACATGGAAGAAGAAAAATTTCGTAGCTAACAACCAGGGTTGTCGCTTTTGCTGACAACTATGCATTTTATCTTCTTAATTAATAGTTAGTCTTTTCTTCTTGCCTTCCTTGACTAACTTCTTTAATAGTTATTTTCGGTTTCTTTTGATTATCTTATCTGTAAGTTGATACGATCTTGATTCAAAAATTTCTAGCTACCATGGCGAAGAGCTCAATCGAATAGTTATTATGAAATTATTTATAGAAAAGACATAGAGGTCACCTTACGGCGGTGGGAGAGTTACCGGAAATGAGCGGCCAGATCAGGACCAATAATGTTGCAGATTTTTATCAAAGAGCTCAAGCTAAATAGCATGGGCAACAGACCATATGTGGCAGCAATATGTTTTTCATTTCGATTTCATAATATTCTAAAAAGAAAAAATAATGACAGGATTACATAAAGTGTCATGAATGTTAGCTAACTGGTCTTGCAAAACACATCTATAGTGAATTTAGTCTTTTAGGTCCTTCACTGTTATAATCTTGTGCGAGACTAACTTAAACTTCGTCCGTAAGTATAATTGTATCGCCCTCTGGGGGCGCATTGATTATCAAATTCTCAAAGGTCAATTCAATCGTGCAGGGTCGTTGCAAGAGTTTCGTACGCCCCAATCCACGATAAAGCCCCTACCCCTTTCAAATCTATGATACAAGGATTCCACACTATACGACATCTCATTTTCTTTATAAGACAGTATTCCTGTAAAATACAAATTTTATTGTCCTTATTTTCTACACTAATGTATGATGTGCAAAATGGATGAACAATTCAACTAGAAAAATTGAAAATAAATAAAATGTATCTTTTATTTTAATCAGAATCACCCCAAGCAAGATAATAAGGTCACTAAAATACAAGGGGTTACAGGGTGTGAATGAATTAAGAACAGAAACATTAATAACAAACGGGAAGAGAAAGGTGTAATCAGGAGGACAGTAGATAACGATTGACATTGCATTTAAATCTTCGCAGATTAAAGTTGGCTGGAAAGCAAGGAGCCGGAAAGACGTTCCACAAGTAAGAAGTGCGAGAGAAGAAACTGTTAGTATAGAATTTACAGCTCCAGTCACTTTCCCACTACCGTAACGTTGCCTCTTTATGCATTTTCTATAAATAATTTCATAGTAATTAATCAAATGAGCTCTTCGCCATGGTAAATTGCGAAATCCAGCGAAAGTCACCCATGAAATAAAAAATAATTGTTTGTATCGAAAGTAAGGACCTACGTACATCAAATTGTCTTAAAATTAAGTGGTAGCAGAAGAATTAACGTTGAACTTTTAAAAGGTAAGCTTAAATATTAAAACAATATTTAAATGCAGCAATCGATTTTGAGTCCTACTGTAGTTTATTGTTGCCCATCGCAAACAGCAGCAGTATGTCGCGCAAAAAGAAATGTCCGCCAACAGAGGACCAGATTGCAATCAAAAGAGCCAAGGCTGCAGTAAGGAAAAGAAAATCCCGTGCAAATGAAAACCCAGATCAAACGGAAGTCAGGTGAGCTTCCAATGCTGAGAATATACAAAGACTCTCAAATTCTCCGTTAGTGATATTGTAGCGCCAGTAAACAAGATCTATTTAGAGATCGTCTTCTTAAGATTTATAGGATTAATTCTCTTGGATACACACACACACACACACACACACACACACACACACACACACACACACACACACATATATATATATATATATATATATACATTCTTATTAGAATAGACTTGATATTTAGTGGGCACGTGAGTTTTAGTAAAAATCAATATTTTTCTAACTAAAGACCTACAAAAGAAAATACACAAACTCACACAGACACATGCATACATACACACACATACATATATACATACGTAAATAATAATTTTTACTTGTAGAATAAAACAGAAATGATATATTTAAGTGTACAAAAATATTTAAAATAGTGTACTCTTATGTACGCAAGAAAAGGAATATGCAAATTATCTATCTATCTATCTATCTATATATATATATATATATATATATATATATATATATGAGAGATAGAGAGAGAGAGAGAGAGAAAGAGTGTGTGTGTGTGTGTATGTGTGTGTGTGTGTGTGTGTGTGTGATAACGCTATATATTTTTATATATCAAGAACAGTATTGGGAAAATTGAATGACAAAGTAGAAAAAATTTACTTATGACGCGTTTCGTCCTTCAAGACTTCATCGGAATTTGCTGTGTTGGTAGAACTACACATATTCACGACAGAGGGTTTCTAGGAATTTTTGAATTTTTTATTTTTTTTATCTAGAAGAATTCATTTGGAGTCTTTTTCTTTTACTTTCCAGCACTTTTGTAAGTAGGTATTCCATACTGTGATCTTAGAAGATCTGACAGGAATGGTGAAATGTTGTAAGAGCCACGGCACAGATTTAGAGTAGATGACCTTGCGATTAAGGCACTCTCTAGACATTTACCTCGTCAAAACATCACATTACATTTGTTTAACATACGCGTGCGAGTTCCTAAAAGCATCTGCTGAAGAACTAGAACTGTTGGAAAAAAAAACTAACCATTAAAAACCAGAACAGCTGGAATGTAACTCTCCAAAAGTACGTTGTAGCAAAGCTGGTAATGACTCAACTACATCAAACTATCAAACAAATGAGTGATTATCAAAACAACAAACTGAGACGAAAACTCATCAACGTATACAACAACAGCAAGTGGAAATATGTTGTAAAGTCTCATTTAATAGAAAATTTATCGGTTATAAAACTTTTCAATACGTGAGAAGCTCTCAGCTTCTGTTTAAAATTTACCAACGGAATCCGCAAATGAGACATCGTAGAAGCTATAGTAAAAAAATCACAAGCAAAACAACAACTTTGAATTCACCAATTCATTCAAGTCATAATCACTACTACTATAGAAACCAACAACGAAAATACATTACCACTGAGACACCTAAATGCACTAAAGAACCTAGGGAGAAATAAGAAAATCCACAGGGAAAGGGGATTGTGTTTATGAACAAGAATGCATACATAATAAAAGTTAATCCACTACTTAACGATAAGGACACATACACGAACAAAATATCACTACCGAAAACGTTTAACACGGAGAGCAGGAAACTAGTTAAAAATTAAAACGAATCGTGGTATGTAGACTCATAGAATATCACTCTTGAACAACCAAACTTTAGGGTCTCCCTAAATCTCACAAAACTGGTATCCCAATGCGCCCCATCATCTCAGGACTAGACAGCGCCCCCATATACAGACGACAGCCATATCAAAAATTCTAACGCCTCTCCTTGAAACAATCAGTTCATCTCATATAAAGAACTCAGGCAACCAATTTGAAAAACTAAGACAATGAACATGACTGAAAAAACGCATTGCCAATCTAGATATAAAATCCCTCTAAACAAGTTACAGTTAAAAATGCTTAAATCTATTTAAAAAAAAGCATCTAACATAATCAAAGATAAAGCTCTTTCTATCAACAGCTAAAATAATCAAAATCAGCCGTCTCACCACCAATCAATGCTACTTCACATTTAATAATGATTGTTACAAACAAATATATGGATTACCAATGGGATCACCTCTCAGTGAAATGTTGGCATGTATCGTCTTAGAATTTCTTGAATCCGGTCCTTTCCAAAATATTTTACCCAAACAATCAATATACTTTCGTTATATTGATGATTCTCTACTTATATATCCTTGTGATACTGATTTACCTGACATAGGAGATCAACTAAACAAAGTCAAACACACAATGGAATTTGCTTACGAAATGAAAGAACACAGTTCATTATCCTTCCTAGATAACAAGTTACACCGCATTAACAACAGTTTAAAACTCGGTGTCAACCGGAAATCAACCAACAAAAACGACCTAATTTTTTTTTCTCATCATAACAACAAAATACAATCCGGCATAATCATCTAAGAACATTAATAATATGCAGCTCGGATTAGTTACACGAAGAAGAGAAATCAATCTTTTCCAGTATCCAAATTGAATCCTATCCTAAACGCTCATAAAATATTCCGAAACAAAAAAAATGACCACACCTGGGAAATGCAATGAATCAAAAATATATTATCCTGCCTACTAACTCTATCATGTCTACAATCGAAAAGAATCTATCTAAACTCAACATAAAATTTGTTATTACTACATCCAAAACAATAAAAACTTAGTCAGTACTAAACAAAAAAGAAACTAAAACCAGAAGGAGGCGTTTACTCCATCACCTGTAATAATTGTCACAAAAAATACATAAGAGAAACATCAAGGAATTTAAATAAAAGTTTATATGAACACAAAAGTGTCATTTTAGAAAATAATACGTTAAATGCATTGTTTGCTCACCGTAGCGAGACTGACCACAATTTTGACATAAGGAATGCTAGTCTGCTCAAAGGAGAAAATAATTCACTACGACGTAAATGTCTAGAGAGAACATTAATAGAAAGGAAACGCTATTCTGATCAGGGGAGAAAATAACTAACTACGATTTAAATGACTAGCGAGTGCTTTAATTGTAAGGTCATCTACAGTAAATATGCGCCCTGGCTCTTGCAACATTTAACAATTCCTGGCAGAACTTCTCATATCACAGTGTGGAATACCTACTTAGAAAAATGATCTAAAATTCCCAGCACCCCTCTGTTGTGCGCATGTTTAGTCCTGACGAATTTAGTCCAATGAAGTCCTGAAAGATGAAACGCGCAACAAGTAAACTTTTTCTCCTTTCACACACACACACACACACATATATATATATATATATGTTGTCTCAAAAATATACTAAGGGTAGATAAGCCGTAAAAAATCGATCAAAAATGGACTTTTTGACTTTTTCGTCAGTTTGAATATTTATAAACATGCATTTAATTTCATTTAATATTTAATTTAACTCGTTAATCTTTGTGAGTTAATAAATCTTAATCTTTCTTAATTTTAACCATTAATCTTGTTTGCAAACCAATAAACACTGCATATATTGTCATACATTTTTCTAGGAAAAGCCTATATATATATATATATATATATATATATATATATATATATATATATATATATATATATATATATAATTATAATCATTCAATGGTGAAGGGAAATCTGTTTATTTAATTTCATAATGAAACGTAATGAACATAAGAGATAGTTTTTTAAAATATTTTCTAAGTCCAAGGCAATTGCAATACTAGTTAAATACTGGCATCCATTCTGGACGTTATTAGTAAACAGGAAATAATAAAAATAATAACATTAATAGTAACTGTCAAAATAGAAAGGAAAATGAATCAACATAAAACATAACTCTTAAAAAAAGGATGTTACTTTTAAAGTAGTATTCGGTGAAATGAAAGCAAGAAATAAAGTTTCATCTTACGTCCGATTTAGATGTTTATTCAAGTCCTCATGGACATAAATAGGAGAACACATTTGTCATATTGCTTGAACCTTTGGAGCAAATACAGATTTATATAGCTGCCTTATTGACAATTTACGAATTTGTTTTTTATTGTTTACCATACGAGAATAATAACTTCTTCTGTAGCGGAGTTGCCACATTTTGTTTTGGTGTTAGCAATTGTTGAAGGGAAATATTTAAAATTGCGAATATCAATCATAGGGATTATATTTATGTGAGAGAAATATGGTGATAGTATTTTGTCCGCTTATAAGTTTTCTCGAACAAGCGATATTATTGCGATTACAAACAATATTGTCTATTATGGTACAGGCCAACAAGAGTTACCTGTCTTGATGAACATTGTCTCCCTTGAAACAGGAACTCTCTCCTATTTAGAATCTACAAATAAATGGTCTAGCCGCCCTCCCCGTTCAAACTCAATAAAGCTTTCTTATGACGTCTCCGCGTTTTTATTACATTCTAAACAACCCGTAACCCGTTGGGTCACTGACGGTTCAGCTTATAAAACATTGAAGTTGATTTCAACATTCCATTAAAATGAAAGTTAATTTTATTATGATTCAGTTAAATATTTCAATTCGTTCTTGGCATCATTGGTTTGGTTTACAAGTTCATGTTTAACGTTTTACTGATTGTTTACAGCATGTAATTCCGGGATGAAATTTTAATTTTTTAAATATACCAAAAATATTTTTAAATATTCAAAATATTGTTTGTTTAAAGAAAGCTAAAATATAAATAATTACTCTACAAAGAACTGAACGAAACAGCAAAGCGGGATCTCTTTGTGGCTGTCGTTAACTTAAAGAATAGTTTAATTAAAAAATTGTCTGTTTTAAAGAAGAATAAAATTACTTTCTGTATGAACAACTCGTATGTTTAAATCTTATTCATTTAAATCAGATTATCTTAAATCATTATGCGCCGGACAGACGTAACACAAAAGCACGCACGCAATCACAAACTTTTAGTATTATATAGATATTTAACATCAATATTTTATTGCCTTTGCCAAACTAAATAGAAGGAATATAAAAGATTGTGAATTGGAGTGTGTATATTGAGTTGGCCTTATTCATGCCTACGGTGTGTATAAAACTCTGTTGAAAATGTTGAGATATTTATATTTGTTTTCATTGATAGAGCTATCAGATTAGCGCATTTGGTGTTGCATGCGACACGTGGGTCGCTGTGGACTAAGAAGTTGACTGGAGGATAAATGAGACGTCCTGTAGGTAAAGAGAGAAAAGAATATAAAAAGTCTGTCCCGTCTTCTTTCATACTGTTTTTTTTGGTATCATCATATATTGGGCGTTAAGAGGTTCCTTGGCAAGCAAGTGGGATAATCACACACTTCTATAATAAAAAGTTCTCAATATTGAGTAAATTGTAAAATGGAAAAACTTAACATTCAATCACGTAAATCTGGATAATAGACCTCGAGTTCCCATTTTATTTCAATATCTTGGATTCTGTTTCTATATTAACATATAACTTGCGGCTACATTACGTTGAAACATCGGTTCCTGTACGATAACCGGAGTTGAGCAACAATGAATCTAGTCAGTACCTAGATGGGTGACCAATTAGAAATACCAGGGGGTTAAGCTTGGATGTGGGGGGGTGCAATGGATAATGGCTCGGAATTTTTAATCGGAGAGCCGTGTTCCAATTCCCTTTGTGTTCGTTATATTCACTTACGCGCAAATACCACTGGGAAGATATATGAATCCAGCTCTTCTTCCCCAGCTAAGGGTTAATTAGTAAGAATTGTATCACTAAACCATTATTATCTAAAAAAACAAAACAACAAAAAACAAACAAACAATTTCTTACAATCTAAAAATATTTTCTGGCTTTGAGCACTCTGTGGAGGATTTATAGGGCATAGAAAAAGAATTAATCATTATCATAACAGATAACTTTGTTATCATAATTTTTCTGTCGGTGTGATGAGTTAGATTAAACCCTGCACAGAATATACCCTTTTACAGTTTTGCCAAACTCGCAGTAATCAACAGAATATGATTGGGATTATTCTACTTCAGGCATCAGGATATAATATCGCCATATCTTAACTATACCGATCTAGTTCAGTTTTTATCCCGTCCTGGGTATGACGATAAACTACACCCGGCAGCAAAGCATCTGATTGGGAAGTTTTGAGGAGGGTGGAACCACCTCTTAATTGCTGTTGTTCCCTGGTCTGCCCAGACCCGAGGTGGTAGTACCTGTTAGTATCCCAGCTATGGACAAATAGTCAATCCCCAAACTGAGGTAAATACACTATGAAAATATAAAAATACATATTTATAGTAAAAACTTTCCAGCAGTAGATTTTAATAGTAAAAAAAAAAAAATTATGCTTCCAAAAAAAAAAAAAAAAAAATTAAATTTCGGCATTAAATGACCCATAAGGAGTTGATGTGCCGTTAAACAAACCAAACTAAACTAAAAAATCATTAGAACTTTATGTACTGACGCAATGTTTGAGAAATGGAAGTTTTCTTATTCAAAATCAATTGGAAATTCGATTGTCTAATATGCAAATCAGGAAATCGTAGGAATAAAATCGTGGAAAGCAGAATGCAGACAATAAAATCACTACGGTCGGGACGTGACATCGCAAACGACATAGTACCCCCAACTGTTATCTGCGAATACAATAATATGCAGTGTACATGGGAAAAGCAGGAGCGATATACGGTCCATGGTCGGTACATTCTAGCCTATACTATTTCATTTGATTATAAGCTGGCCTAACCTAACTTATACTCCGCATATATGTTATAATAGTTTCTTATTAATAAGAGATAAAAACCCTTTTCTGGCGACAAGTAGAAATTATTTACCAAGCAGTGTTAATTAAGCGTCTGGGCCTTTCCCTCAGACGAAAAAAAAACAAAAAAAAAACGAGCATTCAGTTTGTTCTTTTTTTGTCTCGTCCTGGCTGAGGAGGAAGTGACGTAGGTCGTTTCTGATTGGTTGCTTGCTATTTCAAGAACAACAGTGGCAGTTGTTTATATGCCTGTATTTGTGTGTTTGGTGGATATTTGCTTCAGGATCGCCTGCCGGAATAAGTATTGTTGCGGTAGAGTCTCTTGGGTGAACAGGTATGATGTTGAAAGACCCGAAACTTGTCACAACTCCAAGTCATAACTTCATTGATGAAACGATACTGCGCACCCGTTGGAGGGTATTCATAATGTTATGGTAATTTACCCATGCACGCATGGACTCTACCAGCTATAAATAGGAGCAGGTACTGCCTTTTGGAGAGGGAAGTTTCCAGCAGTCAGCTGTGACAGTCGGATAGGACATTCTTGCTGAAACACTCTCGTTCATATCTTTGTATTACTGTTACTGCGGATATATTTGTTTAACTTAATTCCTCTCTTTGTGTCTTTATTTCTGGCCCTAAAGAGGCCACAGCACATAAAAAACATATTTTAAAGAAAGCACTGTAATAAAAGTGTTCTGTTACACAGCGCAGAAACCGTATTGTGCGCGTTCCCCGTTGCTAATTACTTTTTAGGTTGGTCACCGTCTTGACCTCTTCCTGTCCCTTAACACGAGGGAACGACAAAAATAAAGATGCCGCACCCCACCAAAAAAAAAAAAACAAAAACAAAAAACAACAACAAAAAAAAAAACACAGACCCCCCCAAAAAAAAAAACTAAAAAAAAAAAAACAAACAAAAAAACAAAACAAAAAACAAAACAAACCAAAAAAAAGTACAAAAGCAAAAAATATTCGATCGGTAGTTTTATCCTTCTGATTTGATCCCCAAAGTTAACCATCATCGGTTTGTGGTTTTTGTTAACACTCTGCTTACATTTGTTTATTTTGTTGTTATTATTTGGACATTTCTTTAATGTAGCTTTATTGCATACTTTTATTTTATGTTTGTATCTCTCGCTTTCAACGCGTGTCCTCATAAACTGTTGCAATATGTAACCATCTTCACTTCCTTTTCTGCGAATACCCCGCAACATTAGAATGCATTCTCTTAGCAAACTTTATACTTACACACGTATAAGAAGAACTCGCTACATTCTTTACCCATTTATTAGAAAAATGGACTCAGTTTTATGTCCAAGACTCCGGCTGCCTTTTTTTTATTCCTTGCCTACTTTGTTTTTTGGGGTTTTTTTTGTATTTTTAGACTAACTAGTCTTATATGTATTTATTTCTATTCCAGTTTTACACTTTCGGTTATCAATAAACCTCTCGATGTTCGGGAGTTTTAATTGCCTTAAGGCGTTTATCTAAGAGACTGCACACACGTATGACACGGACGGGTACTCTCGGGGGTAGTACAAAAGATTAGTGATGAAATGGTTTAATCCCATGAAGGACATGGATTATGTGCCTCATGGGATTAAACCATTTCTTCACTAATCTTCACTAATAATACAATAGTAGCGAATAAACTAATTCAGTGCAGCAATGCGTACAACACAACGCTACGCCTTGCGACCCACTTTACAACAAATGTCCTATGAGTAGATATAGTGAATGTATATCAATTAGTGAAAGAAGGTCGGTCGTTTTTCTACACACCAATATAAAACGTCCCAACCGAGAATAACTCTTGGGTGGGAGCATACTTTGAAGATTTTATACAAGGATTAAGAAGAATGACTGAATACTTTGATGGTTGATTTATTTTTTACGGCTTATCTACCCTTTTGTGGATTATTTAAAACCTTAATGCTTTTTTGATTGTAATTATAATTTTTGTGAGTGAATATTGAATTAACAGTTTCTGAAAATAAAAATGATTTCTCCAGATAAAAGTCCTACTATTTAACACTTAACTGGGGGAAAAGAGACGCATTCAGACTATTTCAAAATTCTCCGAATTCTCATTCCTAGCCACTATCTATTATTTTATCAGAACCTTTTTATGGAAAAGTTCTGCCAACTCTATAGAACCTGAGATATTTAGATTTGAAATGTTTATACTGCAACCCCTATTCCAGATTTTACTATAGAAAATAAAATTTTCACAATAAAAATCAATCTTATCCAATTGATGTTATAAAAGTGTTCTGGATATATTACATTTACGGTATATGATAAATACACCGTGAGCTGTTCAGCTGAAAATATTTTGTTGTGGGGTTTTAATGTCTAACATATGTTGTTCATCATCTACATAAATATATACAATAATATGGACACTGATATTTATTTTTGAATTTATTTTATAAAGATTGCCATGAGATAGAATAGACACTTGAGTGAATATGACTCCGAAACGCTAAACGATCTGATTTCCGGAACACTTAAGCGATACTTTGTGAATTATATTGAATTCCTGTTTGTAAGCCGTTTTTATTTATTTTTATATTAGCAAGTTAGCTTTCATGAATAAACAGAGAAAAACTTTCAATAGCTTACCTCAAACATTTCCTGTGACAGTTCCAGCCATTTTCTCCTCTTCCCTGTCATTCCCTACGGAGTTTTCCTGCTGTGAAACTGCCGCGGACACCCATTCGTGTTTCCTTTTGTCAGCTGAAAAGGATCTCATCGCCTTCAAGTCTCGTTATTCTATTATGGTAGGAAATTGAGAACTTTGGTGAGCGCGCACGAAAACGCTAATAGCTATATGAGAACACTACAATAGAATCATTTTTGCAACAGGCAACATCTTCAAGCTCTCTTTCCTCATGGCGCTAAATTCAATTTTCAGGAAACGAATATAAACAACTACTTAAAAAGCTGTTAGACAGAGATCTATTTACACAAACCTGCATACCTAAAAATAATTCCTCAAAATTTGCAGAAACTTAATAAATTAAAATAGTTAAAAACAAGAAGCATCATTATAACATGATAAAGCAAAGGTAGTTAGATGCGGCATCACGACACGTGAAACTAAACGTAGAACTGGATGTGCCATTATAACACGTGAAACCAAAAGTAGAACTGGATGTGCCGTTATAACACGTGAAACCAAATATAGATATGAACGCGCCATTATAACACGTTAAACCAAAAGGAGAACTGGATGTGCCATTATAACAGGTGAAACCAAATATAGATATGAACACGCCTTTATAACACGTGAAACCAAAAGTAGAACTGGATGCGCCATTGTAACATGTGAAACCAAATATAGATATGAACGGGCAATTATAACACGTGAAACCAAAAGTAGAACTAGATGTGCCATTATAAGACGTGAAACCAAATATAGATATGAACGCGCCATTATAACACGTGAAAACAAAAGTAGAACTGGATATGCCATTATAACATGTGAAACTAAATATAGATATGAACGCGCCATTATAACACGTGAAACCAAAGTAGAACTGGATGTGCCATTATAACATGTGAAACCAAATATAGATATGAACACGCCATTATAACACGTGAAACCAAAAGTAGAACTGGATGCGCCATCATAACACGTGAAACCAAAAGTAGAACTGGATGCGCCATTATAACACGTGAAACCAAATATAGATATGAACACGCCATTATAACTGGTGAAACCAAAAGTAGAACTGGATGCGCCATTATAACACGTGAAACCAAATATAGATATGAACACACCATTATAACACGTGAAGCCAAAAGTAGAACTAGAGCGCCATTATAACATGTGAAACCAAACATAGATATGAACGCGCCATTATAACACGTGAAATCAAAAGTAGAACTGGATGTGCCATTATAACAGGTGAAACCAAATATAGATATGAACGTGCCATTATAACACGTGAAACCAAAAGTAGAACTAGATGTGCCATTATAAGACGTGAAACCAAATATAGATATGAACGCGCCATTATAACACGTGAAACCAAAGTAGAACTGGATGCGCCATTATAACACGTGAAACCAAATATAGATATGAACATGACATTATAACAGGTGAAAACCAAAGTAGAACTGGATGTGCCATTATAACACGTGAAACCAAATATAGATATGAACATGCCATTATAACACGTGAAACCAAAGTAGAACTGGATGTGCCATTATAACACGTGAAACCAAATATAGATATGAACGCGCCATTATAACACGTGAAACCAAAAGTAGAACTGGATGTGCCATTATAACACGTGAAACCAAATATAGATATGAACGCGCCATTATAACACATGAAACCAAAAGTAGAACTGGATGTGCCATTGTAACATGTGAAACCATATATAGATATGAACGCGCCAATATAACACGTGAAACCAAAAGTAGAACTGGATGCGCCATTGTAACATGTGAAACCAAATATAGATATGAACAAGCCATTACAACACGTGAAACCAAAAGTAGAACTGGATGTGCCATTATAACACGTGAAACCAAATATAGATATGAACACGGCATTATAACAGGTGAAAACCAAAGTAGAACTGGATGTGCCATTATAACACGTGAAACCAAATATAGATATGAACACGCCATTATAACACGTGAAACAAAAAGTAGAACTGGATGCGCCATTGTAACATGTGAAACCCAATATAGATATGAACGCGCCATTATAACTCGTGAAACCAAAGTAGAACTGGATGCGCCATTATAACACGTGAAACCAAATATAGATATGAACATGACATTATAACAGGTGAAAACCAAAGTAGAACTGGATGTGCCATTATAACACGTGAAACCAAATACAGATATGAACATGCCATTATAACAGGTGAAAACCAAAGTAGAACTGGATGTGCCATTATAACACGTGAAACCAAATATAGATATGAACATGCCATTATAACATGTGAAACCAAAAGTAGAACTGGATGCGCCATTGTAACATGTGAAACCAAAAGTAGAACTAGATGTGCCATTATAAGACGTGAAAACAAATATAGATATGAACGCGCCATTATAACACGTGAAACCAAAAGTAGAACTAGATGTGCCATTATAAGACGTGAAAACAAATATAGATATGAACGCGCCATTATAACACGTGAAACCAAAAGTAGAACTGGATGCGCCATTATAACACGTGAAACTAAATATAGATATGAACACGCCATTATAACACGTGAAACCAAAAGTAGAACTGGATGTGCCATTATAACACGTGAAACCAAATATAGATATGAACACGCCATTATAACAGGTGAAACCAAATATAGATATGAACGCGCCATTATAACACGTGAAACCAAAGTAGAACTGGATGCGCCATTATAACACGTGAAACCAAATATAGATATGAACACGCCATTATAACACGTGAAACCAAAAGTAGAACTGGATGCGCCATTATAACACGTGAAACCAAAAGTAGAACTGGATGTGCCATTATAACACGTGAAACCAAATATAGATATGAACACGCCATTATAACACGTGAAACCAAAAGTAGAACTGGATGTGCCATTATAACACGCGAAACCAAATATAGATATGAACACGCCATTATAACAGGTGAAACCAAATATAGATATGAACGCGCCATTATAACACGTGAAACCAAAAGTAGAACTGGATGCCCCATTATAACACGTGAAACCAAATATAGATATGAACACGCCATTATAACAGGTGCAAACCAAAGTAGAACTGGATGTGCCATTATAACACGTGAAACCAAATATAGATATGAACACGCCATTATAACACGTGAAACCAAAAGTAGAACTGGATGCGCCATTGTAACATGTGAAACCAAATATAGATATGAACGCGCCATTATAACACGTGAAACCAAAAGTAGAACTAGATGTGCCATTATAAGACGTGAAACCAAATATAGATATGAACATGACATTATAACAGGTGAAAACCAAAGTAGAACTGGATGTGCCATTATAACACGTGAAACCAAATATAGATATGAACATGCCATTATAACAGGTGAAACCAAAAGTAGAACTGGATGTGCCATTATAACACGTGAAACCAAATATAGATATGAACATGCCATTATAACATGTGAAACCAAAAGTAGAACTGGATGCGCCATTGTAACATGTGAAACCAAAAGTAGAACTAGAATTATAAGACGTGAAAACAAATAGATATGAACGCGCCATTATAACACGTGAAACCAAAAGTAGAACTAGATGTGCCATTATAAGACGTGAAAACAAATATAGATATGAACGCGCCATTATAACACGTGAAACCAAAAGTAGAACTGATGCGCCATTATAACACGTGAAACTAAATATAGATATGAACACGCCATTATAACACGTGAAACCAAAAAAGTAGAACTGGATGCCATTATAAACGTGAAACCAAATATAGATATGAACACGCCATTATAACAGGTGAAACCAAATATAGATATGAACGCGCCATTATAACACGTGAAACCAAAGTAGAACTGGATGCGCCATTATAACACGTGAAACCAAATATAGATATGAACACGCCATTATAACACGTGAAACCAAAAGTAGAACTGGATGCGCAATTATAACACGTGAAACCAAAAGTAGAACTGGATGTGCCATTATAACACGTGAAACCAAATATAGATATGAACACGCCATTATAACACGTGAAACCAAAAGTAGAACTGATGTGCCATTATAACACGCGAAACCAAATATAGATATGAACACGCCATTATAACAGGTGAAACCAAATATAGATATGAACGCGCCATTATAACACGTGAAACCAAAGTAGAACTGGATGCCCCATTATAACACGTGAAACCAAATATAGATATGAACACGCCATTATAACAGGTGCAAACCAAAGTAGAACTGGATGTGCCATTATAACACGTGAAACCAAATATAGATATGAACACGCCATTATAACACGTGAAACCAAAAGTAGAACTGGATGCGCCATTGTAACATGTGAAACCAAATATAGATATGAACGCGCCATTATAACACGTGAAACCAAAAGTAGAACTAGATGTGCCATTATAAGACGTGAAAACAAATATAGATATGAACGCACCATTATAACACGTGAAACCAAAAGTAGAACTGGATGTGCCATTATAACACGTGAAACCAAATATAGATATGAACACGCCATTATAACACGTGAAACCAAAAGTAGAACTGGATGCGCCATTATAACACGTGAAACCAAAAGTAGAACTGGATGTGCCATTATAACACGTGAAACCAAATATAGATATGAACACGCCATTATAACACGTGAAACCAAAAGTAGAACTGGATGTGCCATTATAACACGCTAAACCAAATATAGATATGAACACGCCATTATAACAGGTGAAACCAAATATAGATATGAACGCGCCATTATAACACGTGAAACCAAAGTAGAACTGGATGCCCCATTATAACGCGTGAAACCAAATATAGATATGAACACGCCATTATAACAGGTGAAAACCAAAGTAGAACTGGATGTGCCATTATAACACGTGAAACCAAATATAGATATGGACACGCCATTATAACACGTGAAACCAAAAGTAGAACTGGATGTGCCATTATAACATGTGAAACCAAAGTTATATCTGTACGCCCCATTGTAACACATGAAACCAAATCTAGAGCTGGATGCGTTATCACAACATGTGAGACCAAATTTAGATATGGAGGAGCATTATATCGTTTGAAATCAATAGCAGAGCTGCCATTATTATTATTATTACTATTATTATTATTACTACTACTTCTAGTGCTTCTAATAATAATAATAATAACAACAACAACAATAATAATATTAATAATAATAATATCAATAATAATATCAATAATAATAATAATAATATGTCTTGATGTTACACTACGAATGACACACATGGCTTTTGACCATAGTTGATTAAAGTTGTCAACTTTACATGATTTGTCTTAGTGTATTAAGTTGGGCCTCAATAAATATCCTATTCAATAACACAGATTTGTTTGTCAGTTGCATGACTTGAACCAGTTGGGTATGTCCAGTAGAAGCTGACAAACTGTGCATCTCTCTACATGAGTAGTGGGGAGTAGAGGAGCATCATGGGTGGGTGTCTATAGGGTTATTATTTTTAAATTTGAAGTGTGGGGGAACCAAGGTGACTTGAGAGTCCCAATTAGATATTAGGAATACCCTCGATCGCAGATCGTCTGAACGGATGGTTGAAATGTATTTCTAACTGGGGAAAAACCTGCGATTTTATTCGCTTATTTTAGCAAAATCACTAAATAAAAACATTTGATATATTTGGCTGTGTTGCATGTGCTTGGTATACTCTTATTAGATTGTGTATCCTGATGCGTATATTGGGTTTCATATATTTGTACTCCGGCGTTACTTTCTCACTATAGCAAGATAAACCGCTTCATGGCCAATACTCTGCCCGTACCAAACAAGCTGACGTAGAAAAAACCCGTACCCATCAGTGGTTACGTAGTGCAGGATTGAAAGCTGAAACTGAAGGTTTTATCCTTGAGACACAGGACCAATGCTTGTTAACTAAGAATTATCAAGCACATATACTAAAATATTGTGTTAGCCCAAAATGCAGATTCTGTGATAAATATCCAGAAACGAATGATCATCTTGTATCAGGTTGCACGATGTTGGCACCCACTGAGTATTAAACCCGACATGACAGAGTGGGCCAATATCTGCACTGGAAAATTTGCAATTTCTATGGGAAGGAAACTGAAAGATATTGGTATGAACACCACCCAGACCCGGTTAAGGAGATAGGACCTGTTACAATTCTATGGGACTACACAATACACACTGACAAAACAATGAAAGCCAACCGCCCAGACATTGTTAATAAAGACCACAAACAAAAATGTGCCTCCTTATTGATATTGCAGTCCCTGCTGAGTGCAATGTATTTTTGAAGATATTCAAAAAGCGGTCAAAATACAAGGACCTTGAAATAGAAATCTCAAAAATGTGGCACATGGGAACATCAACAATCCCTGTTGTAGCTGGAGCCCTAGGATTGTTTGGAAAAGATTCCAGTAGACTAATTGAAGGGATTCCTGGAAGTCCATGCCTCAAAGAGATACAAAAATTGTTCTGACAAATACATCCCACACTCTACGAAGGGATTTATCTATATAATTTTTTGTTGTCGGTGGAAAGTGTCATGATGCCATTTCTAACCTTAGGTTCCTGGGCGGGACCCGGAAAGAAATGTGTAAACACCAGAAATGAAAGGAAATAAAAGTAATAATAATAATAATAATGAGTCATATATAGTCCTTAAATGTGTACCTGAAATAAGCTTTGAAATAAAGGTCTGTAAAAAGGAAGTTACTTGAGACGCAATGTCTTACAAAACCACGACAATTGGCCTTCAAAGATACATGGAAACTACTGAAAACTGGATGATGATCTGTGTCAAAGAACATGAAAGATGTAAGAAATTTTATTTAATACTAAAGAAAGCCAAAAAGTTCAAAATGGAGTTTCAAGTGGGTGAAGAAATGCAAATAAAGCCTAATAAACCGACTGCAGTTGCAAAATACTTAAAAAAGAAAGAAAAAGCAAATGTAAATCGACCAGATACAGAAACGATGGCAAGATAAACCGCTTCACGGTCAATACTCTGCGCGTACCAAACAAGCTAACGTAGAATAAACTCGTACCCCTCAGTGAAGGGTTAAAAGCTGAAACCGAAGGTTTGATTCTTGCTGCATAGGACCAATGCTTGCTAACTAGAAATGGTGTGTGTGTGATGCGGCATTCACCCTGGGCGGATTGAACCGGCTTCTTCCTGTTATGAGAAGAAGATTCTTGGGATAAATTACAGAAGTAGGGTACCCAGGCCTACTCGGATAACGTTCTTGCTTGCCGCGGGGTTCCCACAGACGCAGAGACAGGAACGACCAGAAGCCGCCGGTTACCGATGCAGACGCTCCTTGGATTTTCACCAGAGCCCTTGTAAGCCAGCATGTGTGTCAGGCCTGTCCGCCTTGAGTGGCCCTACAAGGAACGAAGTTCCGGACGGCATAGCTCTGACACTACCGTTTACACCCCCCACCGACTGTGAGATAAGGGTTGGACTTTGGGGGCTTACGGTACCAGGTGTTCCCAAGCGGTCCCCCATCTAAGTACTGACCTGGCTCTACGATGCTTAACTTCGGTGATCGAACGAGAACCGGTGTTTTCAGCGTGATTTGACCGTAAGCTAACTAGAAATTACTAAGCGCACATAATGAAAATTTGTGTTAGCCCCAAATGCAGATCCCTTGATAGATATCCAGAAACAATTGATTATCTTGTTTAAGGTTTTGCGGTATTGGCACCCAGTGAATATAAAACTCGGCATGATAGAGTGAGGCAATATCTGCACGTGAAAATCTGCAACTTTTGCGGGAAGGAAACCAAGAAATTGGTATGAACATTCACCCAGACCCGGTTACCGAGAAAGGACCTAGAAACATTTTTATGGGACTTTACAATACACACAGACAACAATCAAAGCTGATCATCCAGATCGTGATTAGAGACTGCAAAGAGAATATGTGCCTTCTTATTGACATATTTGAAGATCTTCAAACTATTAAAATGCAAGGACCTTGAAATCGAAATCTCAAAAATGTGTCCCATGAGGACATAAGCAATTCCAGCTGCAGTTGGAGCCCTCGGATTGATTGGAACATATTCCAATAGACTCATTGAAGGGATTCCTGGTAGCCCATGCCTTAAAGAAATACAAAAAAATTGTTCTAACAAGTAGAGTTACGAAGGGCTTTATCTATGTAAAATGTGATATTTTATTTTTCAAAACTGCTCAGCGGAAAATGTCGTGATGCTATTTCTGAACTTTGGTTTTTGGTCAGGAACCGGAAAGCAATGAGTATATCAAAGGAAATAAAAATACACTATTTACATTATTCAGACAATTGTCCTCATCATTGTCGCCATATTTATTACAACGTTTCGGCCACTGTACGCTCTGGCCTTCTTCAGGTAATTGGAATGTCGAACTAAACCCTTTATTTCGCTCACTGGGGTAGACTGTTCTAGTTCCACGTGCCATGTCTAATGGATGTCAGTTATCAGTTATCACCTGTTAATTTCCCTCTCCATGTTCTTCACTGCCTTAACCGGGTATTGAACTCACACACTTTGGGTCCGGTCACTGGATCTAACCAATGCCTTTATCCACTGTGCCATGTGTCCATGTGTCGTGGATAAAGGCGTTGGTTAGATAAAGGCAATCGTCCGAATAATATAAATAGTGTACATAATACCTCATCTTAGAAATATAGACAGATACTGAAATGAAAATAATAAAAAAAACAACTAGAAAAAAGAAAAGTAATAGAAGTAAAAACCACTTGCAGTAGTGGAAAATGAAGGTGTACTGCTGCTCTGAGACTTGACCATGCAATGTAATAATGTGATTGAAACAAGTAGACTTAATATCAATGGTATCCTGAAGGAAAACAGTGTTGGGTCATCGATATTAAGATATAAAGGTAGGGAGGGAGAAGGAGTAAATGTATTAACATATGAATTATGGTATAGCGCGCTTTTGAGAGCTTAAGAAAGTAGAAGCTGTTCTGGTCACTTTGGGTTCCGTTGGACCAGTGACGGACAAAATCCCAACATCTCTGAGTAAAACTGAGACTGTGATTCGAAATGAGATGTGAAGCAGTCAGAATTCTCAGAGGGGATTTGTTGATGTAGGAAGGTTAAAGAAATGACAATTACCCATTTTTATGTCGCTCTCCTGGTTGTTAAATTACGGCGTAAGATCTGCTTGAGAAAAAAGAAGATAAAAATAAATAGTTGTTTGATGTGTACATTGTACATAAAATAGAGCTCTGGAGTAAATGTTTTTAATAGAGCAAAATATTTTGACATACACTAATATATATGAATCTACTCTATGATAATTACCGTTGTGTATTGATTTAGTTTTTTTCTTTCGTGTCACCTTCTATAGTGGGAAGGGAAGTAACTCAACTTAATGTAGTAAATTTATGAATGGTTACTTCCCTTAGTTATTTTAATCACGTATACTGTAATATAGCAACAACTCTAAGTAAAATCTTATGAAGCTTTATTTGACTAATTCAACTTTAGCACTGAAAGTTTTATTTTATTATAGTGGATGGTTACAAGCGAAGAGGACTCAAGGGATGTGCTTATTATATTACAACATATAAAATAAAATATTTATCTTCATTTAGAGAAATTAGTTCCCGGGCAAAATTAATCGTTTAATTAATCCGTATCTTTAATACCATTTTACTTAGATTGCAGTCTTATTTGTTCAAGCCTTTCTTGCGAGGCACTCAGAGATCTTTGTCTACTCGTCTTGCTTACACTTTGTCTTGTGATAGGCATTGTGATCACCATATTTATCATTCGGTTGTTTATCTTCCTTATTTTTTTGTATTGGTTCTATTTTGAATCATTGTTATATTAAACACAAAATTTTAATCATGAAAAGATATTGAGCAAAAAGCGATTTATATAATACCAGGTGTAATCAATGAACCATAGATACCATTAAACGTCTAAAAATAGGAAGGGAACGAATTAATTAAATGGTTTATTGACTTTTATTTTAGTTGTGAATTCTCACTGATTTATTGAATCTCAATATATTGTTTTAAAACTGCTTTCATTACATCTCACAAATTACAAGTTTTATAGCAATTTCCGTAATTTCTAACAAAATGGATACACTAGTAACATTAATACAACAGTGGGCTCATATATATTTATTAAATGTGTATGTAGAATAAGTTTTAGAATCAAGATCTGTAAAAACGAAAATACTTTTGATAAATAATAATAATAATAATAATTATTATTATTATAAGACATCGTGATCAAAGACCACTAGAACAGAATGTGCTTTTTTATTGACATGGTAGTCCCCGCAGATTGTAATATATCTTTGAAGATCTTCAAGAGTCTATAAAAATACAAGGACCTTGAAATGGAACTCTCAAATATGTGGTACATGAAGACATCCATGATTACATTTGTAGCTGGAGTCCTCGGATTGATTGGCAAAAGGGTCCGATAGATACATTGAAGATATTCCTGGTCGCCCATACCTTAAAGAAATACAAAAAATTATACTCACAAGTACAGCTCACACAATACGAAGAGCTTTATCTAAATAAAATGTGTATGATCTTAATTTTTTTCAAAAATAATCAGTGGAAAATGTCACGAAGCCATTTCAGACCTTAGGTCTTTGGTTGGGAACCGGAAGGAAATGTGTATACAACAGAAATCAAAGAAAATAATAATAATAATAATAATAATAATAATAATGGGACTTCACAATACACAAAGAACAATCAAATACATTGTTATTAGAGGTCGCATCTACAAAAAGTGCATTCTTATTGATATGGTAGTCCCTGTAGATTGTAATGTATCTTTGAATGTCTTCAAAAAACTGTTAAAATACAAGGACTTTAAAATGGAAATCTCAAAAATGTGGCGCATGAGAAGATCAACATTTCCATTTGTGGTTGGAGCCCTTGGATTGATTATTCCAACAGACTCATTGAAGGAATTCCTGGAAGCCTATGCCGCAAAGAAATACAAAAAAAAAATGTTCTCACGGATACAGCACACACCTTACGCAGGGCTATATTTTTGTGAAAGATGTGTGATTTTTTTTTATATTGCTCAGTGAAAAATGGCATGATGCCATTTCTGACCTTAGGTTTCTGGTCGGGACACGGAAAGAAATGAGTCCACACCAAAAATCAAAAGATATAAAATAATAATAATAATAATAATAATAATAATAATAATAATAATGGTCTCATAAGTAAGCTTTAGGTGCGTATAAGAAATAAGCTTTCGAGTAAAAAAATCTGTTAGAAATGAAAAAAATCTCTTGATATTCTGTAATATTTTATCCATGTAGATTTGGACTTACTACGTATTCTGCTTTTTAATTTAATTATTTTTCAGGTTCTTCTAGCGGAATATGGCAAATGTAAAAAAAGAACGTCATTGGTGGTCTCAGATTAATTCAGTGAACACAAATCCACAATAGTTGTAAGAAGAAAATTTGATTCCCGATATAAGGGGAAAAAAAGCTCCCCAAAGAAATTTAATTAAAAAGTGAACAGGAAAAAGTCAAGAGAAAAAAAAGCTCAGTTCACGACAAGCTCAAATTCAAGAGACGTCGAACGAGATTGAATCTAAAATTAAGAGAAAATGTGAACCGATAGATTTTTTTTTTCCAATCTACTACTGAATTAAACATTTCATAAAACTCTACGCAAAAAAAAAATTCTAACAGTGGGAACTTCAATTTCAGGCTTACGCGTTACAACTGTTCAACTGTCGCAAGAAGTCTACTCTTTCAGATGAAACCAAAACTCCCAATCAAGTTCTTGCAAGCCTTGCTAACCTATGAAAATAACTGCAGTTGCTAGCGTTGTAGTCCTTCTGTCTTACTTATCACGCAGCTCCACAAAGGTTAAACTACAAACGTATCGAATACTTGAGGAGTTATTTGCTATTGAGATTACTTTAGAATATAGGAAAAAAGAAGAACTGACATACATGGCTCAGAGTATAACAAATCATTTATTATAGAGCTCAGAGTGTAAGAAATACCTAAGTATATAGCTCAAAGTATAACAAGTACTTCAATAGAGAGCTCAAGATATAACATACTATACTATACAGCCCAGAGTAAAATAATACTGAAATATACAGCTCAAAGTATAACAAGTACTTTAACACACACATATATATATATATGTGTGTGTGTATATATATATATATATGTGTGTATATATATATATATATATATATATGTGTATATATATATATATATATATATATATATATATATATATATGTGTGTGTGTGTGTGTGTATTATATTATAAATTAACTGATTTAAAATATGTTTTTTTTTCGCTTCACAGTAATAACCATGTTTCAAAAATGGAAGCTAAAAACTTTAAATTTAATTTTGTAATTAAATTAAAAACATTAGTTCCATTTCATCCTCAAGCGAATTTTGGAGTAACTTATTTTAAATTTTTTTTCTTTTTTAAATTTACTGAGTTTTAACTGCAAGGGAAATTCATAATTTACGGTTACCAAGGATACCGAGAAATCCCTTCATCCAGACAAGGGGTGGTAGCGTGTTCATTTTTATTAATTTTTGTTGTATCAGTTATTTGTTACGTTCGAAAAAGGGGTTAACTTTATGTACGGGTGGGGGATGTATTTTTCAACCAAGTTGCCCCATTTAATAACAGATTAAATAGGGGGTAAAGAATGGCATGTTAATTTTAATTCATAGCAAAAGAAGTGTGCCACAAAGCTTAGTTTGGTAAAAAAAAAAAAAAAGGAATAAAATCAGGGCACTCCGTCTGAATCAAATTCGCTCTATTTGTGAAATGCCTGGTTGGATCAAATTCTTAATCGTCACTCTAAAATAAAGGCAACTCAAAGTTCGAATGACGGTGGCCATTTTCACTGATGCAATATTTTCATAATATTCCACAGAATATGGCCTAATACTGAAACCATTTTTGTTTTATAGCACCATTCTGCAGAATATGGTGCAATTTCTTACTTAGAATAAATTACTATTATTCAGGTAGATTAGAAACAGAACTATTTTGTAGACAGGCTTAGTTTCTGGACCAAACCACTAACTATGTATGTTTTGACTATAAGACAGCACACTAAAAATATTCTAATATTAACAAAACAGAAAACATATTTTAATATTAAAAACACTAAAAAAATATTTAATTACAAAACAATCAATAAAAATGATTCTTTTTCTGTAAAAGAAAATGACAAGATCTTTACCATTAATGATCGCTTGAACAGATTTGATAATTGATTAAACACAGAAAATTATTAGACTCTTAAAAATGAAAATTTAAAAACGAAACCCCAATATAATGAAAACTATTGTTATTATTGTCTTTTGTCTTGATTTAATTTTAATTTAAAATGTTGAATTTTTATTGTGCAACAACTTACAAGATAAGGAATATGTATTCTGTTAAAATATATAGCAGGTACATCAATAAATCTGTAGCTTAATGATGGAAAAATTTTAATTTTCAACATAATTTCTTCCCCTGTCAATACACCTAATTTAGTTGTGAATATTAATGACCTGGATTGAACATTATGCAATGAAAATTTCAGATCAAAGTTCAAATAATGACTTTTTGTTAGAGTTATTGATCCACCTTCACACAAAAAATATAATCATTTATTAAGCATAGCTTAAATGTGGCAAAAAGCCTAAATTAAGAAAAAACCCAATGAGGATCGAATTCATTACTCGTTCGTAATTTATCTACCGAGAGAAGCTTATTAATACAACGTTGACATGCCCAAAGATAAATATTTTTATATTGTGTTTTGAAAAATTATGGAAATCCCGCCTAAAATCAGGAAAACATTTTTTTTTCAATGTAAAGTCTTATTTTTTTTATTGTGCATGAAACCTACAAGATTATAAATATGTATTAATCTAAGTTTAAATGTTAATATTTACAAAGAATGTATTTGTTTTTTTTTTATCATTGCCTTGCTCATGGAAGACTTCTATTCTTCAAGACGTTTGCAGAGATTCATTTCTTTTGTCCAAACTTTATTTTACTTCGTTCAAATGATCTACGGCGGTGTTTTTCATTGCTACAATCTTTCCATAATTTTCCATAGATTCTTTTGACAACCATTGCAAGAGCTTACTATTATAATCTTGAAGAGATGTTCTGATGACATTCTATCTACATGAATGATATCCATAAGAAACCATTTTATTCAATATGGTGTTCAATGCCATACCGCTACTTGTCCATGTCAGTAGCCTGTGTTGCATTTTAAAGGTGGGCCATATTGTGCATCAAAATAACCAGTAATTATCCTATCCAAACGACCTACGTGTTCACTGTACCTTTGCTCATATATATTTTCCCTAGGTTCGTGTAAGTTGTAATAAAGAATTTCCTTTGAATTTCCTCGAGATATATTTCGCCACTTGATTCTCTTGTGGCTAATATTGTGCATTTATTTTCTCTCAGTTCACATTCAAAACACCAGCTTCTTTAAATATTATTTCTGTTAGTCAATGAACGAATCTTGTTTAGTCGCCTTTTTATTCTTCTTAAATATCTTTCTATGACATTCATAAAACGAGTATATTTCCTTTTCTCACTAATGTTTACATTGTTCTTTTATTTGTTCGCTTTTCTCTGCTTCATGTTTTAACAATTTCATCCATTCTCCTTTCAATCCCCTCGAAAAGTATACAAGATATTCTTTAAAACATTAAATTATAATTCAAATGATCAAGGTTATATATATATATATATATATATATATATATATATATATATATATATATATATAAAAATTTCTCCGATTTAACCAGTAGAGAAGACAATATTTATGAATAAAAATGACAATAGGATAACTGGTAATTGCTGACGCGTTTCGTCTAATGTGGACTTTATCAAAGCAAAATAAGAAAATGAAATTAAATGAACAAAGTAACTAATAAAAACAAAAACAGAATGTACCTAGCAACTGGAATGTACAGATGGAAAATTCTGGAGAGTGCCGCCATAGAAAATTACCCAAATATTAATCTACGCCCAGGCTTTTCCCCCATTTCACCTTTCTTAACAAAATTAATGCTCTTACAAACAAATATTCACAACAGATTCATAAAATCAAAAGAAAATGGTTGAATACATCAACACAGATATAATGACAATATTCTCCACACGTGACAATTACTGACGTTATTTTTCAGTTAAAAATACGAAAATAGCGTTTCTCTACATGCCAGTTGCTAGGTGCATTCTGTTTTTGTTTTCATTAGTTACTTTGTTCATTTTAATTTCATTTTCGTATTTTGCTTTGATAAAGTCCACATTGGACGAAACGCGTCAGCAATTACCAGTTTTCCTATTGTCATTTTTATTCATATATATATATATATATATATATATATATATATATATATATATATATATATATATGATGAGATAAAATATATAGTTTTATATATCAAAACAGTATTGGGAAAATTGTATATGAAAGTGGAAAAAGTTTACTTGTGACGCGTTTCATCCTTCAAGACTTCATCGGACTAAATTTGTCATTTTGGTAACATTACACATGTGCACGACAGGAGAGGATGCTGAGAATTATAGGTTCTTTTATTTTTATCTATTCCAATTCATTTAGAGTCATTTTATTTTTCTTTCCATCATTTTTGTAAGTAAGTATTCCACATTGTGATATTAGAAAATCTGACAGGAATGGTGAAATGTTGTAATAGCCAGAGCGCAAATTTACAGTAGATGACCTTGCGATTAAGGCACTCTCTAGACATTTACCTCGTTAGAACATCACATCACATTTGTTTAACATACGCGTGCGAATTCCTAAAAACATCTGCTGAAGAACTAGAACTGTTGAATGTGTTAAAGCAATGTGGTATTTGTTATTTGATACAATTCTCCGTTAGTGATATTGTAGCGCCAGTAAACAAGATCTATTTAGAGATCGTCTTAAGATTTATAGGATTAATTCTCTTGGATACATACATATATACATGCATAATATATATATATATATATATATATATATATATATATATATTAGAATAGGCGTGATATTTAGTGGGTACACGTGTTTGAGTAAACATCAATATTTTTGAAATAGAGACCTACACAAGAAAAATACACAAACTCACACACATACACAAACGCATGCACACACTCTCACACATACATACACACACACACGCGCACACATATATGTATGCGTAAATAATACTTTTTACTTTTGGAATAAAACAGAAATGATATATGTAAGTGTACAAAAATTTAAAATAGTGTACTCTTATGTACGCAAGAAAAGAAATATACACATTTTTTTATATCTATTCACACACACACACATATATATATATATATATATATATATATATATATATATATATATATATATATATATATATATGCGTGTGTGTGAGGCGTTTCGTCCTTCAGGACTTCGTCGGACTTGTGTTGCTAGGACTACAGATGTGCACAACAAAGGGGTGCTGGGAATTTTATAATTTTTTATTTTTTTATCTTGCCGAATTAATTTAGAGTCTTTTTCTCTTCTTTCTATCACTTTTGGAAGTAAGTATTCCACACTGTGATCTTAGAAGATCTGGCAGGAATAGTGAAATATTGTACGACCCAGGGCACAAATTTACTGTAGATGACCTTGCGATTAAGTCACTCTCTAGACATTTACGTCGTAATGAATTATTTTCTCCTTTGCTCAGGGTTGCATTTTTTTTTTATTCCAAAACGTTTTTAAATAACGTTGTAAAGAAAGTTTATCTCCAATAGTTTTCACCGAAAAAGTTAATTAGATATGAATAGGTTTTTAAAAGTTATGATTTTAGTTGGATATTTGTTCGAAGTCAGTAATATAATTCATGTGAGATAAATAAATATTCAAATGAATATTTATTTAATTAAGTAGATAAAGAGTAATTTTCAGTATTTGTTTATATTTCTGTCGCTTAACGAGTGATTATACACACACACACACACACGCATATCTATATCTATATATATATATATACAATAGGACAAAGGTTTGTGTCAACACTTTTGATTTTGAAGAAACCCGTAAAAACCGAGGGTTGACTATTTTTTCAACTCTAGTACAATTCGGGCGAGAAGGACATTCACTTCTTGAAGATTTTTATCACATATCCAATAATAATAATAATAATAATATTAACCAAATTCAGCCATTACTGCATAAAGTTTCCGTAAAATCTTAGCTGTTTTTTTTTTTTCCTGATTTCCCTTAATGGTAATCTTAGTACTGCCGGATTAAAAGTTTTATTTAACCCCATTTCTAGAAAATCAGACCCCATGCACTTATGGGATAAATTGTGTCAGCATTCTAGTATATATATATATATATATATATATATATATATATATATATATATATATATATATATATCTTTAGACTGACAGAAAGAGAGAGAGGAGAGAGAGAGAGAGAGAGAGAGAAAGAGGTAAAAGTAATGCATTTATATTTTTAATTCACATTTTTATTCAAGCTTCATTTTTAGTGGATAACCGTGTTTACACTGACACACACACACACACACACACACACACACACACATATATATATATATATATATTGAAAAGAACCCAGTCCACACCGGGGTTGATAAGACAGACAACCGATATGTTGGTCTGCCGAAATAGGCTATTCCCCATACAAAGTGACTTTGGATTTTTTTGTTTATTAATTATTAATTATTTGCTCTGGCATAATAAATATATTGAGCTCTTTTTGTGGATCAGTTTTTAATATTTTATATTACTAGGATCCACTTGGCTTATATGCCAACAGAGTTGTTGCTTTTACGATATATATATATATATATATATATATATATATATTCAAAAATTATAATATTTGGTTTTTCAGCTGTTGTTGTAACCTATCTAGACTGGCAGTTGTAAGTATAGAATATTTAAAATTTGAAAATTGCATTAGTCTACATAAGCGGCATTTATAGAACGATTAATTCAATATTCTTTCTCTAGATATTTACTGACCAGCTTTTTTGACATACATTAAATTATATAATATTATATATATATCAATAGGTATTATTATTATCATTATTATTATTATTATTATTATTATTATTATATATGGTAATGGTAATATTAGACGTTTCCTTATAAGGAAACATTCTGCATTCATTGATTGAATAGCCAATGTTGAAATTTGTAAAATATCTCTATTGGAATATTTTCTCAGAATAATAGGTTTTTCAAATCCAGAAACTGTTCTTGCTCCTTACTGATGGGGACTTCAAAGTAGTTTGGAATGTCAAAATCTTGGTTATGTTATTATTTTCTCTTCGAGTTTCATGTGCTATCCATTTTAGTTGTAACTACTGTTGAAAGTTCTTGTGCAATGTAGTTTCTGTTCCTTATTCGTGATTCTGTAGCGCCAATTAACAAGGTTAGAAAAGTTTGGTCCCCTATACGGTTCATATTAACCTATTTAAAACATAAACAAAACCAAGCTTGTAAGTGCTTGAATTGCCTGACTGGTTACTAGATAAGCTTTAATTGTTGTAATTTAAAGTGGGTTATATTAGTCGTGTGTTCTTGTTGGGATTGTTTTACCACTTTTTACTTGTCTATTTAGAGTGCAATCTTATTTTGCGGGTGTTTCCCCCCCCCCGGTACAGTGTTAAGTTTCAAAACTGCAGCCATTCTTTACAATGCTTTACATAAGCCCAGTATGGCACCTGTCGGCGGCCAGGTGTCGATTACTTTTCAGAAGAATCGAGCTACGACCAGAAAGAAGTGAAATAAAAACGTTCCGGAAATATTTCAATTTAACCTCCGGGCTTTGATTGACGCAAGCAGCTAGCTAAACATTTTTGGGTCAGAAGAATGGACGGGAAACACGAGAAAGTAATAGATATTCATCTCGTGGTTGACACAGGGGGACAACAAAAAAACATAAATTGTGTTATTTGTCTTAAAGCTTAAATCCCTGCAATAAATATATAGGTTTACTCTTAAAGTGAAATTAAACGTTTGAATTTATTAGCTGAGCAGGTGAAATGTTCAGAATTTTCCTATCTGAATTTTCTGATGAATCATAATTCTTAAAGTAATGATAGAATGAATTCCTTGTGATTTCTATCGATGTAAAATATACGTGAATATTCTACGATATCCTCGATAACACTTTCAGGTGAACAACAAGAAAACGTTAATAATAATTATTAACACAGGTAATCATTTAAATCTTTAAGAGACAACACATGAACTGTCTTCTTTGGTACCTAGATTTTATTTATTTAAGCGCATTACTAGATTGGCAGAAAGGTCTTATCATTTTATTGTTAAAATATCAAGATGTAATCGTAAGTTCTATGCTAACGGTTTCTTTCGTGTTTGAAACTCTTTTCCGGATTCTTGGTTCCCAGTCAATTTTGACCGCCAAAATCTTATATGCAGTGTCAATCATTAACTACTGTCTCACTAAATATTGTTCTTTTATTGTCCTCTTGCTTTAATATTTTTTCATATTCTCTAACACTCAGTAACCCCCTTGCGTCTTAGTGTCCTTATTGCCTTGTTCGGGATAAAATGATTAAAACAAAAATGAAAAATATTTAAAAAAATGACATGGTTTTACTGGGTAACGGCGGTATTACCGTTGTAAACGAAAAAAAGTGGCAAAGCAAAAAATGGAGTAAAGTCGTGGTTGAAATTAGTGATAGATTTTTATTTCACGTTTTACAAGTTTCGATCACTTGTTCATTCCGAGGTATCCGTATATTAGTCGAAGGAGGCTGAGAGGTCGTGCCCACTGCTTGCTATGTCATTTATATCTTTTATTTCATTTCTATTCTTTGTGAATCTATAGTTATTTAAGATTTTATCTTATTGTTGCGATTTGAGAAAAATATCAAGAAAATATAAAATGTTATTATTTTCTTTCTCATATATCAATTCAGATAGATAGATATGAACAGACTGAGATAGATAGATATATAGATAGATAGATATGAACAGACTGAGATAAATATGAAGACCGAGATAGATTGTTATGAACAGACTGAGATAGATAGATATGAAAACTGAGATAGATAAATAGGTAGATAATGAACAGACTGAGATAGATATATAAATATATAGATATGAACAGACTGAGATAGATAGATAGATAGATAGATAGATAGATAGATATGAACAGAGTGAGATAAATATGAAGACTGAGATAGATAGATAGATAGATAGATAGATAGATAGATAGATTGTTATGAACAGACTGAGGTAGATAGATATGAAGACTGATATATATATATATATATATATATATATATATATATATATATATATATATATATTGTGATGAACAGACTGAGATAGATAGATATGGAAGCTGAGATAGATAGATAATCAACAGACTGAGATAGATATATAAATAGATAGATATGAACAGACTGAGATAGATAGATAGATAGATAGATAGATAGATAGATAGATAGATAAGGATAATGAGATATTTATCTAGAGCTCCAAAGATGACTCCGCAATATCATTGGCCCTGTTCTGGTGTCTCGGCTTCAGTTACTTTCCTACCGCCATAAGTTTGCCTCCCTGTGCCTTTTCTATAAATAATTTCGTATATCCAGTAAATGACATATCTATCTATCTATCTATCTATCTATCTATCTATCTATCTATCTATCTATGATATCATGGAATATTCATGGATATTTTACATCGATAGAAATCACAAGGAATTTATTCTATCATTACTTTAAGAATTATGATTCATGCCAATGCACTGATAACCTGGGGCACGGGGTTATAGTCGTAAGGTCGACCACCTGCATTTGGGTTCAGCTGTGCTCTTCTGCTGATTGTAAATGTATGGCAACAGAGAGACAAAGACAGAGGGCTGAGAATGGTTATTATTTAGATTGGTTGGGGGAAATAAGAACCAATATGGGAGCAGGTAGAACCAAATCTCTCTTTTTTTTACTTTCCCTTTACGGTAGGGACAAGACGTGTCTTATTTCCCCTACGAAGAGCTTCTTACTCGCATGAAAATCAACACAGCGTACAAATAACCTTTAACTCTAACAAAGTAAAAATAAACATTTATTCAATGTAACATCTTCAAGAATAAACACCCTGCGTACAAAGAAGGAAATCTTTATATATACCCGTCCATATACGTCCTGTTTTATTTTTCCTATTTAGTTTTGCTTAGGTAATAAAATTTTGTTCTTATTTATATATAATATTAAGTAACTGAATGACAATATGGTAAATTCTATTTAATGCGTTACGTCCTTCAAAGAAGCTAAAATAATGTTTGTATTTATTAAATTATATTTAATTTTATTACTTTTATTTTTTATTACGAAGTAAACAAAATGTCGGTTATAATTATACATTATATATTTTTGTCTCCTCCTCTGACATATATATATATATATATAATGCCGTCAATAAGAAAAATATTTTAGATTGGTGAACTAAACACTTTACATATAATTTCTTTCCCATTTTAAAAATCATTTATCACCATTTGTTTGATATACAGCGGGAGAAAGGAAACAAATATTCGTGCACATTCAAATTTTTAATTTGTTGTATTTCCAAATAATGAATAAACATAATTTTCAAATAATTAACTGTATACAAATGCATGATACTTAAATATGCATAGAAAACAGAAAACATTTGATTTAATAGAAATAAATCCCATTTATCCATTTTAATGGGTGAAAAACGTATTCATATAATACAAAAAAGAATATATAATCTTTATTTAATACTTTTTAAAGAGTAGCCATTTTTCCCTTCTGCAGCAACCAACCTCTTCTTGTAGTTCTCAACGATTTGCAAATTTTAGTTGGTATTTTGTTCCATTATTCTTCGCATTTGGTTTTCAGATCCGGGATGTTTGTTGGATCTCTCGACTGGATTTGAATTTTCAAATAGCGCCAAAGATTTTCGATTGGGTTTAAATCTGTGGACTCACTTGGCCATTTCAGGATAATGGCATTATTTTTAGCAAGCCATTTCTTCGTAGATTTTGCAGTGTGCTTAGAATCATTATCTTTTTCGAAGATCCAATCAGGAGGAAGTTCAAGATTTTCAACTGAAATCATTAAATTTGCTTCCAAAATATTTTGATATACTGCGGCATTCATTCTACTAGCTATTACTGAAATGTTTCCAGTACCTTTTACAGAAAACATCTCCAAACCATGATGCTGCTGTCACCAAATTTGACTGTTGGAATTATGCTCTTCTGTTTGAAGGCATCGCCATCTTTCCCCCATACATGATTTCTAGAATTACGGTAAAAAAACTCAATTTTGGTTTCCTCTGTCCATAATACTCTTTCCCAACACGATTTTTCATTATCCTTATGTTCACGAACAAATTTCAACCTCGCATCTCTGTGCCTTTTCAATAGCTGTAGAATTTTCCGAGGGGAGCGTGACTTTAAAGTGTTCTTATGAATTTCATTGCTTATTGTCCGTTTAATGATACAAATTCCAGATGAAAGCAGATTATCCTGCAACTCTTGATGAGTAACCATTGGATTTTGTTTAATTTCCTCGAAGATCTTGCAGAAACTTTCTGTGGAGCACCTGTCCTTTGGTTTTCAACAGTTTGAGTTTTTTTATACCTTGCAATGAATGAACTAATGTTTGTAAATGGAATATTCGGGTTGACTGAGATTTTCCTTTAACTTTGACCTTCTTTTCAGAGCTTAACAATCAGTTCTTCTTGCGAATTTGTCAGTTCTTCATCTCTTGCCATGATAATAACCTTTTTGCACGAATATCAATTACAGAATGTTCTGTTTGTATTTTTAGGCTAAAAATAACTACTAATAACATTATTGGAACATTCTAGAATATTCCACTTGAATAATATCGAGTATTAAAACAATTTAGAATTTTTAAAATCTTAAATTTGCATTGTACGAATACACTTTTCATTCATTAATATAGATAAATGAGATTTATTTCTATTAAATCATTTTTTCTGTTTTCTATGCATATTTAGTTATTATGCATCTGTGTACAGTTAATTATATGAAAAGTACGTTTATTCATTAGTTGGAAATACAACAAATTAAAAAATTTGTATGTGTACAAATATTTTTGTCCCCTTTGAATATATATATATATATATATATATATATATATATATATATATATATATATATATATATATATATATATATATATATATATAAAATCGGGTTCGACGTATGAGGGTCAAGCAGATTTTTTTCCAGGAAACAGCCTGAGATTCGATTATAGTGGTGAAGGTTTCGTGCAGGACCATCCACACTTTTTGAAGGGCCGAATACAGAAACCTGGTGCGGAATCGGCCACAAGGTCCCCAAACGACCCTCCGCAGATTTTGAATTCAGAGTTGTCCTTCTCCTAGACCAGTTGCCATCTAAGGCTATAGAACCAAGTCTGTCCTGCTATTTTTACCGAATAGCTGGAGGGAGAAGAAGAGGATTCACACCTTACCGAAAGGGAAACCAATATATATATATATATATATATATATATATATATAAAACACTGTTTTTCATTTTTTTCTGTCTCTTGTGTTTATTGAAAAGGACGAACAATACATTTTATCTGTAGTTGAAGCTATAAAATTGTGCTAAAAACATTTACATTTCAGTATTAAATAACCCATAGAGGTTGATATACTGGTTACCTAAATCAACCAACCTACAAACCAACTTAATAATCTTGTCTGTTGGTTAAGTGCAAATATTACAATCATTTTCAATTTTGTGATTGAAAGTCGTTTCTTTATTTAATCTTTGAATGAAGATTGAATGTGTGGTCGGGCAACAGACAGGTATTCCTTATTTCAAATTATCTGTTTTTCAACAAATCAAGTCTTTCTTATTTTAAAAACATCTGATCAATTCAGGGTTGAGTTTTTGGTAACTATTTTTAATTAAGGCGTTATCTTAGTTATGCCAGTTCCTCGAACTGAAGGCAAATGATGTTCCATTCATTTTCTCTTTTTTCAAGTTGAATCTGTTTTTTTTTCTACAAATATTTTCACAGCAATTGTTCTGGTGTGCTATCTTCGGTAGTGCCTCGACTTCAGGAATTTAAGTCTGCTTCTAGATTGGCAACTAGGACTCACGGTTTTTCTATTTCACTAGATAGTTTTTGTGATGTCAACTAACACTCGTTGCCACTTTTGTAATGTCAACGAATACTCGTTGTCACTTTCGTAATGACCGTTGTAGTAGAGACTTTGTAATCGCAGATACAACTATAGTAACGCCGTTGAACAATACTGGTGTCAGACGCCTTCGAATAACACTCGCACTAATATTACTAGCTCGATAATACTCGATCGAAAATTAAACGCCGAATAGTAATCCGTATAGAGAAATAGTATAATGAATAGTATAGAGAATAGCGATGCGTATAATAATAGAGGATAGCATAGAAAGAGAGATCCTTTATATGCCACGCTAATTCCCATATATACATTTCCTTTTAGATCACGTGATCTACTTATTCAAAATGGGATCGCCTGTGTTTGCTCTCTGGTGATCTGTGTTCAAACTCCAGTGTCGGCAGCGACACTTTATTTCTATATAACAATAGATCCAACCATATGTTCTATTCTAATCGTTTCTTTTTCGCACTGTAGAAATTACTCTCAATTTCTTGCTTCCCTGCTCCTTATAATCTTCAAACAGTTAAATGCAACGTCAGTCGCCATCTTGTCTTCCTGTAACGTTTTCTTTTATTGTCCTTTCTTCTTACTAAGTGTGAAATGAGTAAAACAAAACCGGATATATGATTCAATCGGAAATTAGCAAAGATTACAACTTTGATTAACACTTTCACTGCTACTCATTTGCCCAGTGCTGCCCTCATCCAGCCAGCCATTTTTAAAGAAAATGCCAAATTTCAACCTCCATATTTTATTACACAGAAAACTGGCACCAGTGTGTTTTACAGCCTTCCATTTTCATGGATATACCTGGGAATGACTTACCAGATCAGTAATGGGTATACACATGATATCTTTTGAAGCATTGTCCTTTGTGATTTGACGATAGATGGGGGTATGCAAAAAAGACGTAGGTTTCCGTACTTAGCCAGCTGGAGCAAGATAAGAAAAACGAAGATCTCCGTGGTTAGCGGAAGTGTTAATGAAATTTAAGAATTCATAACTTTCACCAAGTTCAGTTCTGTTAATTTTAATTACCTAGGGTCTATAAAATAGAATTTATTTAACCTATTTGCAGATTGTGGGGTATCTGTTTATAGCATATGATATAGACAGACATCAACTTTTTCGAGACCCTACTCGTTCTCCGGAATTACCAAGCTAAAATTAAACATGTCTGTACCTAAAACAAGGTATTTAATATAATCGATGACCACTAGGTGTCACTACCAGTTTGTAAAAGTTATTCTTGAGTTTGATACCCGCTAGAAAAAAAAGAAGTTATCGTCAAGAAACCAAACAACAGATGTCATATAAAATAAATATTTTGTGATGAAAAACCGCTATTTTGCCGCAAGATGTGTATTCAAGTGAAAGTAATGAGAACATACATAATTCAGATTCTTTGGTGGTGGTAATGATAATAGGGATGGATCATCAGATGAGAGTATATCAGATGAGGAGAAGATGTAGGTTAAACTAAAGGAAATTATAAATGGCTGAGTGCATTACGCGTTCGCGGGTTCGAATCTAGAGACAGACACACGGCATAACAGTATAAAGGATTCCTTTAAAAATTTGTTTTTTTTTACGGAAAGGAAAGCCGTTTCATATATACGTATACCTTATTGTTTAATCCATCGGCAGTAGATGTCATCTGCATTTCAAATCGCCTTTATTAGCATGCATCGAAAGTAAGTAGAGCACGAATCTCGTAAAACGTGGTCTCTAGACACTCACACATACAAGCACTCAGACATGTACACACACACACACACACACACACACACACGCATACACACACAAACACACACACACATATATGATTAAAAATGTTTTCGATAACAATACGATTTCCACTAGAAAATACCCCATCTACAAAAACATCTGTCAGTGAGAAATTCCTATTTCTCTGTTTATTCCTCCGGTTTGTTGATGAAGGAAACAGGCGTGTCTGAAAATTCCGAACTTAAAGCCTCTCTCACCGTGCTTCATTTCTATCATATGGTCAATAATTAAGATTTAATAAATGTTTATTGTACTGATTATATTGGTACCCTTTCGTTTGTCCTTGTTTTATTAAGTAATCTCTCTCTCTCTCTCTCTCTCTCTCTCTCTCTCTATATATATATATATATATATATATATATATATATATATAGTTTTAAAACAAGGAATGTATTGATTTTAATTTTAAAAGTCTCTAGAGCCCTTTCAGCCAACATCTCATCAGGAGACAATCGTTGGATCAACGAAAAGAATATTAACGACAATGAAGAGCAAAAAAAAGAGGGGGGAAACACACTAAAATAACAAACAAGTGTATATATTTGTAACGAGGGAGGGAAACAATCGTGTAAATAAATTAGCGAGGGACAGTTAAAATAAAATATCCCCAACAGATTAAGAGACTTTACAAATTCTTTCTGCCGGCAGAGAGAAGGTTTCCTTAATCCTATGCAGACCGATTCCAAAATCTTCAAATGATTGTTGGAATCGGCTGTATGAATAATTTTAAACCACTCTTTTTTATACGACTTGGCTCAGGCTATATTCTCAACTAAATGTTGAGCAATAGCCGATTCCATATTCATGGGGGGAAGATAGCATATTCTATCTATCTTACCAAGTCGTATTTTGGAAGGTACATGCTGATTGATTCTAGTTTCCAAATGCAAGGTTGTACGCCCCACATAACCAGCAGCACACTGGCAATTAAATTCATATACTAAATTACTCAATTTGATGTAGGGCAATACATCCTTGCGAAAAGACGGAAACACAGACTTAGTTCGAAAAATGCTACGTAAAGCAACTGATGGGAAACAACCGGAAACCGACTTGCTAACCTGCTTAATTAAGCCCTGACCCCTATCCCCAATCCAGGGAATCTTCAAATACACCGGACATTTAGAAGGCCCCTGGATTTTAGGGGAATGAAATTCCTTAGTCTTCTTACTAATAATATAGTCAATAAGGGCCTCCGGATAGCCGTTACTAAGGAAATTCTCCCTAATGTTTTCAAATTCACGGTCCAATCTAATAGGAGAACAAATTTTAAGCGCTCTATACACCAAGGTTTTAACAAGATTAATTTTCCTTGATGCAGGAGCAAATGAACGCCAATTCAAATAGAGACCCGTAAAGGTGGGTTTACGATAGATGCTTGTAAGAAAACCACCTCTACTGCGTTCAACAAAAACGTCCACAAAAGGCAGACAGTTATCCTTCTCCCCTTCCATAGTGAAACACAAACCATTGTGTAAGGAGTTGAGCTCATTAAAGAACTCAACAGCCTCACTTTCGTTAGAAAAAGTTGCAAAGTGTCATCGACATACCTGACGTAAACAAACGGTTTAGACACTTTGCCGAAAAGTAATATCTCATGGTAGCCCACAAAAATATGCGTTTCGCCGGTGTGCGTATACTCTCTTTGACTTCCCCAGTTTAGAATGAAAGAAAGACAAAACTGCGTGAAGAAAATGCTTTGGGATCTATGATGATAAGTGGGAATCATAAATGAAATTAAATTACCTTAGCTTATCACATCCCAATGTTCTGATTTAATAGATGAAGCTGTTCTTGCACGAAGTCAGAAGTCATCGTGGCCGATGGTTTGAGCGGCATGATGGCGGTCTTTAAAATTGTTGACTACACCAGGTTATGTGCTCTCTGCAGAAATTGTAAGAAAGGTCCTCTAAGTATAGTTGCAGTATAAACTACACATTGGTTCATCGGGTGGTAAAGAAACATAAAGGATCCTGCGCAGGGACTAGAAAGGGATTAGCTAACCACTCGAGAAAAAAAACGAAAAACCTTTCTTTAGCAAAGTGTTTCGTCCGCTGTGGGGCTTTATGAAGGTAAATGCAATGATTTTCTTCTGTAACATGTATTTATAAACAGAAGTGAGGTATCGTTAAATACTTAATTTAACACTAGGATGGCCGGGGTGTCGTTTTTGACACCTTCAAATTTTCAACAAATTCCTATGGAATAACTAGTTTTGGTTCGATGCTGAGGCTTATGAACAATTATTGAATTTTAGCAAAGATGCTTAACAGACTTAATTCTTTAAAAAATATTCAATGGAATAGCTGATATTTGAGGTTTTACCTTGAATGGCCGAGGTGTCGTTTTTGACACCTAGGCTATTTATAGGGTAAATGAATGAAAAATTTCTCACAAGCAATAATATTTGTGTTTATGTCCCCTATCTATCTATTTATACATCTATCTATACACACACACATATAATATATATATATATATATATATATATATATATATATATATATATATATATATATATATATATATCACTTCTTTTCAGTATGAGTTATACTAATATTTGTGAATTTCTTTTTCAGACTTGTTATTCCTGATTTGAATATTGAATATATTAGAGATGGCTGCTTCACGGTGTAATGTAATTAAAGATGTCAAAAGAGCTGGCCATCCTAGTGTTAAGAACGCTCAAAAATTTTTAGGGATCGAAACGCGTTGGTAAAGATAAGTTTTCCTTTTGTTTTTATTCGTACTGTCTTTTTACGGACATATTATATTTATAGGCGTTTTTTCTTTACATATGCGCATAGTTTCATTACTTCGAACACTCCGTTTTAATTTAAAGAGTATTTATTTCGTCTACCGGCCTGTACACTCAAGAAAACTTTTTAAGGTAAAAATGCGACCACCGGCAGGATTCGAACCTACGTTCTCCTGTTGTATACTCCCTCTCTTCTGGGGAGTCTCCCTTTGGTTGACGGTCTTGATTCACTCATATGCTGCATTCTACTCTCTGTCATATTCCGGACATCTTACTCTCTTCTCTCGGCCGGGTGATGGCTAGTTGGCTTGTTCGGAGGCAAAATGAGAAATTCAACAAAAGGGATTTTTAACTTATTTACATATTTATTTATATTTTGTTTTTATTAAACACGTTGACATGTTCATTTTTGACTAGCCTGTGTGGTCACTCTGTACCACCCCACTGGGGAGCATTTTCCGCACACGAAAGTAACACGTCTGCATTCTACGATGTGTAAGTCTTAACCCGTTGAAAACACTTTTTATCGCTCTAACATTCCCACGTTCGGCTCAGCCAATCAAAATCGACATCCCTATTTTGACTTCAAGGTCAGCCTCAGAAGATCCAAGGCCAAATACACTGCCAGTAAATATAATAACCTGAAACTATTATTTATCAGTCCTTTGCAGGGAAAAACACTGTCTGGTCCTGTGGGCTTGAAATGATCGGCTATAAAGAGCTTCACAACCAAGTTTCTATTTACCTTTAAAACACATTTAGTGGGTCAAATTTCTCGAAAGGCATATTTGTCCACTTACGTGTCCGAAACATAAACAAAGGAATTTCTAAAGAATTGGTTGATTTTATTTTTAATCCGGTATATTTTCATAATTTTAGGTAAAAACATCAATATCCCTTTATATATATATATATATATATATATATATATATACTATAGAGCCTGGCGTTGCCCGGGGATGTAACAGTAAGGATAGATCAAGTATCGACCATCATAAAGACTGAAAATAAAATTGACAAAGATTATTGTTTAAGGTTGACGGACACGCATGTCCTAAGTTTTTTTTTTTTTTACGAATTGGTCAAACCCAAACTCAAACAAAAACATTGTTTTCAATCGTTATGAGTCTACCGCTTGAAAAGAATTTTATTATAAACAATTGTCTTGTAAATGGAATTTTTAAAGCATTCTGAATGTAAAAATAAAGAAAAAAGTGTGCAAGACAATAAGAAACACTACCTTCCAAAAAGAAGTGGAGTTTTGTTGAAATCGGTTGAAAAATGTAGGAAATCCGATCCAATATATAAACGTACACACACACACACACACACACACACACACACACACACACACACACACACACACACACACACAGACAACCTGGGTTTTATAATAAGTATGATATATGTGTGTGTGTGTGTGGGCACCTTGGGGTGGTGTAATGTTTAGCAAGCTTGTCACGCTAGAACAATTACGACTGAGTAGTGAGTTCGATCCTCACTGGGTGCCCCGTACTTTCGGCCTTGTGCCACATCTGAGCTACGATTGGAAAATCGCTATATATATATATATATATATATATATATATATGTGTGTGTGTTTGTTTGTGTGTGTGTCTGTCTGTGGTTTTCTCTCGGTATCATTTCCGACGAAAACTAAGAAAGCATTCGTAAGCCGAAATGACTTAAAGCGAAGAAGTAATTATTATTAATTCCTCATTGCCAAACCCAAGATATATTCTTCTTTTATGTCTGCCTACGCAGGTTTCAAGATATCAAGATTCCTCATCTTCTATGAATGATGTGATAGGCATGAAATACGAAAGTAAACTTGACTTCTTAATCTCAGGTGTTTTTCTCGAGCATAAAATTCTTTGTTGCCACACAAAATAAATTGATCCGTTGAGTGATTTTTGAACTGGTTGTTGTATTTTTTTCGACACATCACAAAAAAAAAAAATGTTTACTTCAAGTGGTGCGTTACAGCGAACAGAATATATAAGCGGATGGGAACTTTTTGCCCATTGGTCAGTGTATGCTGCATACTTCACGCAGGCGCACTGTTGCTTTCAATTATATAAGCCCAGTCTCTGAATTTCTTATTAGTTACATCTTGAATATGTGTGGGAGGAAGTACAAGAGACTAGTTAGATTATTTTATTCACTAAGTTTAACATAGTATGGCATAAAGCTAAGAGATTCTGGATTTGACTTAATTTAAATACGAATCTGAAACAAATACCAACAAACTGTATATATATATATATATATATATATATATATATATATATATATAGTCAAACCTATAGAGTCAGACAAACCTACCAAGGTTTCACCTAAGCGGATCGTCAGGGAAAACCGAGACGACTGTAGTTACCTATATATATATATATATATATATATATATATATATATATATGTGTGTGTGTTTTGTGTATATATATATATATATATATATATATATATATATATATATATATATATATATATATATATATAGGGTGTCCCTAATGTCTAGACATAGGGAATCACATTAACTGCATTTTTGAACCCGCAGATTAAACAGTTTCCTCGAAAGAAGAAAGAATCGACTGCTTTTTCTGGGGTATGCCAAAGGAGAAGGTATAGTCAATGAAAATCGTACATGAAACGCATAAAGAGAAAATGTGCTAAAATCGACGGTAATGTGGAGTTTTTGCATCGAGTTCACGTGAGTCTTGCAAAGCGCATCGACATTTGCATCGCAAATGGTGGAAACCATTTTGAAGATGTTATTTGTTAATATTCCTATTCGATAAAATTTTGTTGGAAATTTAATTTCTTGAAAAAAATGTTTGCCTGTGTCCAGACTTTAAGGATACCCTGTATATTGGTTTAAGTAGTTAAAGTTATATTTTTTAACACTTTAAACGTTATTTTAATGTATACTAATATTTTAGTAGACGCTTTGTTTACTCATTAAATGGTATTTATTTTCATCTACTAGCATGGATGTTCGAAAATCTTATTAAAGAAAGAATGACGTTATTTTCTGTGCAACTATAAGAAGTAGCATCTTCTGTTTTCAGCTGAATTTGCAAAGATGGTCAGGATAAGTCGTATGAGTTTAAGTTTCAAACAAAACAGACAAGAAACATTGTTTATGAAGTAATTGTAAAATGGTTTTACGTTTTAAAATAATTTTCTTTATACAAATATCTGACCCCATTTATCAAAGCTTTGTAATGAAACATAGATATCAGATATCAGAAACTTTTAATTCGTTTCACAAGTAATTCTCAATATAAGCAAATCGCTACTTCAGTGACAATAAGCTTTTTTGAAGTGTTTCGAAATATGTCACTTTATAGCTCATTGGATGTCCTCTAGTTCGTGTGAAAGATTGGTCCGAAGCATTTAATTGTTTCCTGATCAATTTTTTCTATAACAGTCATAATTTATGTTATTCTGGGTATATTTCAATTCACAAATCCTTACATGGTAAAATGCCAAATAGTTTCTTAAGTTGAGACAGTATTGAATCAAAAACCGTGAAGTCATCCCCATTTGCTAATGAATTATCAGTGTATATTCGTTACTGAATTTCACTATTGTTCAATAAAATTTAATATCGTCTTTTCAAGTTTTTATGCAGCTATTTTATAGATGGCACACTTTAGGAACTATGGCATCGCTTTGTGTCACAAAATGATGGATTGCAGATATGAAGCAGTTTTGTGGACACCACCCGTGGGACTATGTTATATATCTACTTCCAAATCGAAAATATTAATCACTTTTGTATATATATACATGTATATATATATATATATATATATATATATATATATATATATATATACAGTCATCCACAAACAGACTGTTTCGCTGTATAACAGCTCATCAGTGTGGATAGACGTCCGTTTTGCCTGTAGCTAGGATTGAAACCAGGCTGAATTGGCGTCAGTTGAAGATTCTACCACTAAGCCGTCGGCACACAGCAGGGATGAAGGTGAATTTAAGCGTATTTATTTTTAGATAAACACACAGTAACTGAGAGAACTCGATTCGCTTTACCGAAGAGTCTTGCTATAATAGCCGTAAAAGTCACTGCTTACAAACCTGCACTTCCTCCACCAGAGAGCTTAACCGAAATAAATTTTTCAGGAGCATATATATTGTTACACATGTGTGTGTATGTTGTGTGTGTGTGTGTGTGTGTGTGTGTGTGTGTGTGTGTGTGTCAAGACGATATATAATTTTTTATATATTAAGAACACACTTTAGAGAAATACATTCCAAATTGGAAAAAAAGTTTTCCTGCGACGTGTTTCGACCTTTAGGACTTCATCGGGCCAAAAGTGATGTTTACGTTGATGCGATTACATGTGCACACGAAAGAGAGGAAACGCCGAGCATTTTAAACGAATATTACAGGTAAAAAAACGAACGGAGTTGACAGATGCATTAATCGTACTAAACCCGACTACTCTGACCTGTTTGATTAATCCCAAACTATATATATATATATATATATATATATATATATATATATATATATATATATATATATATATATTCGCAGTAATTATTGGAAAGTGGCCAATATCAGTGATAGAGCCAACATATTCAATTGTATGGATATTGGTCTCAGACCCTGGATTTCACGCTTCTCCGGTTGTCGATGATTGCAAAAGCGTGAAACCCAGGCTCACAAACTCATATTCATACAACTGAATATATATATATATATATATATATATATATATATATATAATGGACTCTACCGTCGAGTTCAAAGTATGAGGTTCCGACGACCACAAACTTCATGCCGATGACGACATGACTTTTTTTACCGGTTCGAGAATTGCCCAAAAGACAACAAACAGTACATGAGTATGAATTATATCCAAATGCAGAAGGAACATTGTTAGCTATCTTATTTTGCTTTCGTGTTTCACGTAGTCGACTGATGCTTACTTCTCTATGGTGCATTATTTCTGAATGGCAGCTGGAACGATCCTCTTATCTCTTCATAGCTATCTCTTCAAAGTTCTTGAATGGAATGTTGACGCAAGAAAGTTTGCTTTTCAGTTCATCTTTATACCTGAGCCAAGGTCTACCAACATTTCTATGACCACTGTTGAAAAAAAACTTTTGGTATGCGATCATCACTCATTCTTCCCCATGGTCAGTCTAACGTAGTTGTAATTGCACTATGAAGGTCTCGATGGTACCAATCTTGCATTTTTCTAAAAGGTCGGCATTTGACACTCGATTATCAAACGGTCAAAAATTGTCTAACACTTGGATATCTTTTATTAAGTTGGTCCTTGATCTAAGCTTTTGGTTCACAGGAGCCATCTTCAGAGTGGTTATACGGACATTTAAACAAAGATGTTCACTATCGAAGAAAATATTTATTTAAGTTGACATAGAAGATTGCTATGCGACGATAATGGTCGCGGAATAGCAGACGCAGTTCCTAAGTTCAAGATGCGGTTCTATGATGTCATACCACACGAGATGCCGAAATATTAACAACAGAACTAATGTCTAGATGCAATGTAATGTGTTGTGATTAGTTTCAAAAGTAATTTTTTTGAGTGTGGGTTGCTTTGTTTTAATGTAGATGGCCTCCAATATCTGAAGGTTCTTTTTACTGTATGTAGTGTGAGTATTGTTGTGTTATCAACTAATATTTGTCTAATATTATATACATGGCTATGTTTTTCTAAGAAACAGAATTAAGATCACAAAGGTGACAGATAAGTCTACGGGAGAGTGTGGTTGTAGTAAAACCAATATATGTAGTGGGTTTATTATTAGTATCAGAGATACAAGATCTGAACTGGCATCTAAATTGATACACTACACTGGTTTTCTGTAGAGGATTTATTTCTCTGGTTGTAGGGTTATTAGTGACTATGGGGTTAATTGTTTTGAATTTTTATAATATATGTTGAGCTTAAGTCGTTTATTATTATTAATGGGTTTAACATTTCTACCTATTATGTTTTTGGGTGTATATATATATATATATATATATATATATATATATATATATATATATATATATATATATATATACCGGTGAGGCATATGCATTAACCCATTAATCATTTTATCATAAAATAAAGTATTCAGTTTTGGTTAATGAAAGTTTACAGATTGTTTTATTTATTGACAATATTTTAGATATATTCAGAATTCAAAATGGCTACCCTTTGCTTTCACCATAACTCTTAATCTGTTTTCAACGAAACTGCCTGCTTTCTTTACCATCAGTTGAGTAAGAGATACGTGAAACATCTTTCTCAAATACAAGGCATATCTCACTGTCTATAGGATTAATGCCAGGGCAAGATGGAGTCCCAATTAACTAGTCAAAAATCCGAAAATGTCTCCTGCACCAGTTCTGCGTCAAATATGCTGGAGCTCTCACTTCAGACATAGACATAGCGACTTTCCCATGTGCCTGGCAATCAGCGCAACATGGCACAGTGGATAAAGGCGTTAGTTAGATCCAGTGACAGGATCCAAAGAGTGTGAGTTCAATACCCGGCTAAGGCAGTGGAGAAATTTCAGAGGGAAATTAACAGGAGATAACTGATAACTGACATCAATTAAAAACATGACACGTGGAACTAGAACAGTCTACCCCAGTGAGCGAAATAAAGAGTTCAGTTCGACATTCCAACCAGCTGAAGAAGGCCGGAGCGTACAACGGCCGAAACGTTGTAATAAATATGGCAACAAAGATGAGGACAATAGTCCGAATAATGTAAATAATATACATAATACCTCATCTCAGAAATATAGACAGATAACAAAGCAAAATACTAGTGAATCTTGTTAGGAAGATTATGTAGCGCAAAAGAAAAATGCACTTAAAATATTATCATTTGCAATCTAAACTAAACCTTTATGTAAGTGCAAACGCCGTTTATTGCTATCGATGGCAAATCCACAATTACTTCAACATCCAAATAGTCATCTATATGTGTAAGATAGCTAGCAAAGATTGAACATAGTACAATAATATCAGTGAATGAGATGAATTTGTTATCTATTGCTACATGGTAGAGTTCTCTTTTAATGTTTTATTTGAACGGGGGTTGAGCGTTTTCTCTTGTACTGTACTTGGATTTTTTTTCGCAGAATCAGTAGTAATGCTAAACATTCGCTTAAATGTTCTTACTTCGCTGGGAGAAAAGCATTTCTTTTACTACGTTTGGCTCTGAGCAACTATACCGTGGCATCTGCCAGATCAATGAATGATTCAGAACCTCCAATTACTGAATCTACGACTAACGAGTTTATACATTTGATACAAATATTTCCGTATTGTTCCACTCGGACGAACGATGCATAGTAACTTAAATACAAACACACACGCGCTCTCACACAGAATGTAGATTAAGTGACCGGAGTGTTGGCGGGTGTGTGGGGACTTTTTTAATAAGCAGATTGAAGGGAATATAATATGACAAATAACAGACCACTGACTGATATTCTGGAAATCGTAATAGAACCATTAATAAGAATTATAACCACCACAGCAGTCAACTGCTGTCGTGGTTGTAATGCCCTCAGCGTTACTTTAATATTCACAAGTGAAATGAAGATGTAATTATTCGATTAACTATAAGCGATGCGCATTTTCGTGTAGAGATCTGACTGGATAACGATATTATTTTAATGCTTGATCAGTTTCACTCAAGGTCTAATTATTTAGACCGCTTTTTTCTCGTCTCTAGTGGTTCAGAACTTTTTTTTTTGTAAGCTCAAATTAAGATTACTTATCATTTGCTTCTCTGATTCCATATCGTTAGATTTCCATAGAAGGTTCTCAACAAATCTTTGCATTATAAGAACAGAGTACAAATTTCTTTATAAATAACCGGCAGGACGTTTTTAACTCTCCCTAAAATAGTTATATATTAAGACGTATTTCAATTGAGCTGTCAGCATATTGAAGGAAGTACAAAAAAAATAAAAAATAAAATAAAACCCCAAATATAAACAAAAGACAGAAAGAAACCGTAACTAAATTGACCACGTTTTAGTATCACTGGCAACAAAATACAGAGGTGTAGTAATGGATAGCGGTTGGGACTGAGGAATCGGAGAGCCGAATTCCAGTCGAATCCATTACAATCACTTATGTGCGAATACCCTTGGGAAAGGTATGAATCCTCTTCTTTTCCTCCATCTATGGGTAAATAGCAAAGCAGACCGGGTTCTCTATCCTTGGATGGCAACTAGTCTACCGCAGAAAGAAATGGCAAACTACTGCGGGAAAAATTTGCTTAGTCAGTCATGTATCGATAGATATGCGTGCATCAAACATGGTAAACAATTGACTGGCATCAAAATGTTTTTAATTGTATGTTTGCGCGTGCGTCTCAGTGGGTCTATCAGAAAATTAGAAAGCAAATCACTGAAATTAATTCCAACCTTAATGCCATTATTCGCTGCGTGAAGGTCAGAAGTGAATAGAGGCAGTTTTTTTTTTTTTTTATCCGGTGCTGTTTTTAAACTCACGTGTCTGGCATTGTCACGTGATATCAAAGCGGAAATAATACCCAAACTGACATTTTATTTATTTATTTTATCTACATAGTAGTTATTTATAGTATTGATTTATTCACGTTTGTACGTAAACGTTACATCAGTTATTATTATTGTGTATTAATTTGGCACAAGGTCACAAAGATGAGACACCAAGTGAGAATCGAACTTGCTACTGAGTAGTAATGGTCAGCTAAACTAACTCGCTAACCACTGCTTCATTTGAAGCATCCTGCTTAGTTTGATGGGTAAATAATTTGAGTTTTGGGATCAGGTAAAAAAAAAATATTGAATTCAAGTTTTTTTCAATACAGACTAGCCATTGTCAGAATATTAGTCAAAGATAATCTGTAATACACTGGTTTTAGCAGAAGAAGAAGAAGAAGAAGAAGAAGAAGAGGAAGAAGAAGAAGAGGAAGACAGAGGGGAAAATGGCTGGCAACGTCACTGGAAGATTCTTTTACAGAGGCTGATACATTTGCATGTAACCGAGACTACTTACCCAAGACACGCTATGCATGAATAAATGAATCTCTGGCTTTAAATCCAGATACGTAAAGGGATCTGCTCACCTGCACATCTGTACAGCGACACCTGCTCATGGGGCGCTCCTTTTCTAACTATTTGGCCTTGTGCCACACTAATTTCATCGTTTGCTTTTTGAGTTTCTATTTACGAAAATAACTCTTTTCTTCTATGAAGACAACATTGCTTACTTGTGTGGCTGTACAGGTGAATTTGTCTGAGCTGATCAACCCAGTAGGTAGAAATTGTGAGGGGCTCTCCGTGATAATTCTCCCGGAGGGATTGTCAGAAGAGGAGAAGGGTTTTTTTTTCTTTTTTACAATCGAGTGCCAGTAACTGTTCAGCCACTCGCACAACGAGACCGACTGTACTAATCGACAAAAAATATAAGACGAGCGAAAGAAAAGATCAATGTATCCAAGTCAAAATCCAGAACTTTCTCAGTTTCTGATCAACCATGGCTTTAGAAGTGTAGCCGTACTCACTGTTAGGTATTCCGAAGTCAAATAGACTCGCCCAATATTTATTTAAATGAAAGTAAATACATCTCGGGGTCAGTCATTCGAGCCAAATTCTCGCTTGTAAATAAAGTGAAAATAAAGTGTTTTATAGTATTATATCCCGTTGTTCGGTCTCCTTATTGCTAGCATATTAACCATTACAGTACTACGCCCAAGAGGGTTGGCGAGACTATTTAACCTATAGTTTGAGGTTTTGAATTCAGAGTTGTCCTTCTTGACAGGTAGCAATCCAAGGCTATAGGTCCCAGTCTGTCCTGATATTCTCCGGTGGAATTATAAGGTGAAAGTATATTTCAGAAAAAAAAGTATTAAAACGTTTCGTGGCTTGTAAGGACCACTTGCTATGTATATAGCGAAACTTATTATATCATAGGAATTCTTGATCCAATTTGAACCTAACCAGTTCCAAAGAATAGACTTTGCTATTTATTTATATTTGGGGTGCCTAGAACTGTATTCGGTTCCGGCTTTTAAAATGAGAAGTGGCATTCCGAATCTGGCCACATGAAAGCTCTTCTCAAATCTTATTAGCGAATTGAAACGACGTGCTCTCACCGTCGGCTGTCAAGATTCCATGCCAACCGGGTTCCATTTGATTCCTGTGATTCGAGACATGTTTCAGAGAAATCGGAAACCATTATCGTCGGTCATTCGGATACAGTGGCCTCTGGTATGACATATGCACCAAATTAGAGCATTAACCTTCACCTTTATTTTCTTTTATATGATTGCATACGAAGGAGGAATTGTAATAATGTTCACATATCCTTAAACCATACTGACTGCGAGCATACACGCAGAAAACATACACACAGACACACATATACATATATGTGCGTGTATACGCTTTATATATATATATATATATATATATATATATATATATATATATATATATATATATATATATGTGTGTGTGTGTGTGTGTTTTATTGAATAATATTGACATACGTATATAATGTCTACTCATTTTATACTGATTCTTTCCAGCTGTCTAATCGGTTTCTTGATGTTAAGATGAAATTCATCAAGGAAAGCGCCATAGTTTTTGTTAATTCAAGTACTTTCGATCTTTTCTACGATCATCTTCAGGGGGAAATTACAAAGACAAAATTATTGTAATTGTGATTTTTATAAACACGCGCGAACGCGCTCTGTGTTATTTTAAAATGTTTAAATGTATCCGTTGTAACTATGGAATTTTTCTGCAAATTCGATATAAGGGAGCTAATCGGAATTGGAAATTTATTACGAATATAGCAACAATATAATAAAATGCTTATAACATTTAATTCCATCTTATATTTCTGATAATTTCCGGACACTATCTTAATGATAAGCAGATAACACTGTGTTAACAGCAGAAACGGCAAAGAAACTGCAGGGATTCCTACAGAAAGTAATAAAGGAAAGGGAGAAGAAAGGACTAAACATCAATTCTAAGAAGAGAAAATCTAAGGTTGTCAGCAAACAGAATGGCCGAAGATGCGAATTACAAATTGAGGATAAAAATAATTTAAGAAATTATGAAAATTTAAATGTCTAAGAATTGTTTTGACAGAGAACGTAAAAAGTGACACCGAAATAGGAAGGCGAATTGGAATAGTGAATAATGCCTTCCAAAAGCTAAACAAAGTATTAAGAGACAGGAAAATTTGGTAACAAACAAATAAAAGAGTGCTGAACAATTATGTAATATCGGTCTTCCTGTATGCCAATGAATGCTGAACCATCTCCTCACAGATGAAGAAGAGACTTGAGGCAACAGAAATGTCGTTCTACAAAAGGATGCTGAGAATACCATGAACTGAACATGTGAATGACTATAAAGCTTTAAGGAAAATGAAAAGAAAAAGGACATTTACAATTAGATTAAGAAAGAGACAGTTTAAATTTCTATGCCACATAATGAGGAAAGAGGGCTTGGAGAATTTGACACTGATAAGATATATTAAAGGAAAGAGAACAGAGGGAGAAAGCTGATGACCTACTTAACAAGATTTTGTAAATGAATGGCAGAATAAGGATTGGAAGTGAAAAGACAAGGCTTAGAAACGCTACAAAGGATTCGAAGATGAGGAGAGCAGTAATTATCCACATCAGGAAGGGACATGGTACAAATAAAAACATAAACACAAGTCCTATAGATCAGTTTATAATTGAACCGTTAGACTGGTGTTGTGTGTCTGATCATCATCACGGTCTCACTTGAGATTGATTCCCCACAATTTGAGCCTTGGGAAAGACTTAGCTAAACTTATCAGATACAGGGGTTGGATAAAATAATTGAAACACTTGTTAAATTCAAAGAAAATTTATTTAATATGGAGTTGGTCCTTCTTTAGCCTCACAGACAGCTTTAATACGTCTAGGAATGGAATCATACAGATTCCTGACTTCATCCAGATGAATTTTCAGTCATTCTTCCATTAAAACCTTCTCCAGCTCTTTACGGCACGACGGTGAAGGATAGCGGCTCCTAACTTGTTGCTCCAAAATGCATCACAAATGTTCAATAATATTGATATCTTGAGATTAGGAAGGCCACTCCATGTGTTCTAGCTCACTTTCATGCTCTTCATACCAATTCTCTGTCAGTAAGTTTGCAAGTCCGGCCCGAATTGCTACGGTTGCTAGAGGTTTTGCCCTGTTTCTCGAATTGCATCAGTGTTCTTGATATGGTAGCTGTTGAAAAACAAAACAGTTCAACAACCTTAGTGATCGAGGCTCCTGCCATGCGAGCTCCAACAATTTGCTCTTTTTCGAACTCGGAGAGGTCACGCAGTAAGCTTAAATTTTACTAAATTCTAAAAATAAATAAGACAAATACAGTAAATTAGATAAATAAACGTATTTACAACAGATATAACCTGCAATTATGAAGTTTTAGTTAAAGTTCTTAATAGGCCTTTGAAATATAGGAGTCGATTTTGCAACTGTTCAAATTATTTGTCCAACCCCTGTATATCCACACGTATAATATGATGACTAGAATTATTCTAGAAGAATTCGATCAACATATATAAACCATGAGGAAAAAAAACCCCAATATTTTAGGGCAACATAATGAAGGTTTGTAGAACTTACCACGTACAAGGCCTACCCAAATTAAGAGAGGCAGTGCAAATCAGTCGTTGGTTAGAGCGTCGTTTCTGAATTTTATTAGTTTATCAGCATCGCCCCAGTAGGGTACTCAACGATGTATCACAGGCGAAAGCAACGACAGACAATTTTCGTCAGGTTTCTATTTAATCGCTTTATTTCAGGTGGGAGGATGAATATTAGTAGCCGTCGCTTCGTGGAGCAAGCGAAGCGCGGAGAATATTACTTGGTCAGTTAGCTATCTAACATCTAACGGATATCACTTGGTCGACCAGCTATCTAACATCTAACGGATATCTCTTGGTCGGTCAGCTATCTAACATCTAACGGATATGTCTTGGTCGGCCAGCTATCTAACATCTAATGGATATCACTTGGTCAGTCAGCTATCTAACATCTAACGGATATGTCTTGGTCGGCCAGCTATTTAACATCTAACTGATATCACCTGTTCGGCCAGCTATCTAACATCTAACGGATATCACTTGGTCGGTCAGCTATCTAACATCTAACGGATATCTCTTGGTCGGTCAGCTACATAACATCTAATGGATATCTCTTTGTCGGCCAGCTATCTAACATCTAACGCATATCACTTGATCGGTCAGCTATCTATCATCGCCACTTTTCTTACTTTGTACTATGGTACTGCAAGGAATCTGGAAACGGAAGACATCTTTAACCTTCTGTTTCTGCGACCGTACTAACTGTTTTTTGCAACATTTTCTGTCATATATTAAAAAAAAACTAAACAAAGACAATCCATAACTTTTAAGATTTCACGCTCACATGAGTCAAACTACCTCCACTCAGATTTCTCAAAGTTCTGACTCGTATGATAGGATCTGTCATTTCCGTCTAATGCAATGAACGGGTGTTTTTCAAAGCGACCTCCCACCTTGAAAGGTCTGTCGGGACTTAATCTCACCCCAGACCTCAAGTGGAACTCGTATATACGATCAATCGATAAAGATATTAAAAATGTTAGGTGCCCTGTACCGATCCAGTAAGTACCTGACTCTTCCAGGTATCCCTTAGCTTTACAAGAGCCAGATAAGGAGTACTGCTGCCGTATCTGAGCTGGAACTGCCCAGTCTACACTTTCAACACTTGATAGAGTCCAAAAGCGTCTACGCGACCTTGTTGGTCATGAATTGCTTTCCACTTTACAACTCTTTTCCCACACACCAAACATTGCAAGCCTCTCGCTACTCTATCGCTATTTCCATAAAACATGTTCAGAAGATCTATATTCATTAGTTCTCCGAACACGAACCGCGCCCATTCCCTTCATATCCCTTAAGTAAGGAGTAAGTTTCACTCAGCTTCTTCCCAAGAACGTTTGCTTTGTGGAACAGAATCCCAAGAGGATGCTTTCCTAAACACTACAAGTCTTGGGTTAAACGTTATCTTTTCCATATATCCGAATAAACTAGACTCATTACTCATGTTGCTCACGCAGCAACCACCTCCAGTAATCCTCTACCTTGAGTGCCCATTGGGCCTTGTATAGAGTGAACATTATAAAAGATATACAGTGAGTTATGTGTTTGTCAAGTATATTACAAATACAACGATTGCTTGTAAAAGAGTCATCATTTTCCACGTCTTGAAGGGACATGGCGCATAAAAATGAAGATAGAGGTAGCAAGAGAATTAAGTTTGGTAAATCACAACACCACACACACATACAGATACACTTCTTCTGAATATCTGAAAGATAAATTTATGATCAATTCTATTTGTAATTTTGATGCACATCGCACCTGCTTTCTCTATGAAAACAAGACAATTTTAGAACTGGCTTTCACTTGCCAATTTTAAGGCAGAAGCTTACAATTTCACCTCGACAGCCCAGTTTAACGGCGATAATTATATCCTATCATCTCCGACAGCAACTTTGAAAAGAAGCGTTTAACTTGTTTTGCTTAAATTGTGCTTATTGATTTTGGTGGAAGAAGAGGTAAGAAAGTGTTTGCTTTCACATACAGAATTTTGTTCCGATTATTATTATTATTATTGTTATTATATGTTTAGTTTTTGTTTTTTTTAAACTTCACAGAAATGGTTTCCTCATTCGGTACACTCATGTCAATCAGTGTGCAACGGATATCAACAGGTCGGCCAACTACCTAACATCTCCACATGGTGGCTTGTCTGACTTTATTGGCGCCGTGGCACGTCAAGCAACTTGTCTGTATGATGGAATATTGCTGTCATATCTGGTCTGGTGCTCCCTCTGTACGTCTCGAAATCCCCGAAAAAAAAATCAGAGACCAATATGTAAGATGGTAGGTTTTGATCTGGCATCTAGTCTACAATCACTATTCCACAGACGTGCCGCATCCTCCCTCTGTCTCTTCTACAAGTATTTTCACGGCAACTGTTCCGACGATCTACTTTCGCTGGTTCCTGGTTGGCATCTTGGTTCCACCCGTTCACTTTCAAAACGGTTAAATGTAATCGTCTCTTCTACTCAAACAGCTTCTTTCGTATTTCACGTCTGTAGAACTCCCTTCCCTTTACTTGCTTCCCCGATGACTATAATCTTCAACAGACATCTGACACCCTACGTTTTTCCCATTCCTTATCTGTATCTTTTTCCTCGAAAATGCCTCTTTACTCTTGTTCTCAATCCTCTGTAACCCCTTGCGTGCTAGTAGCACTCCCGCCTTGCTTGGAGTGAAATGCTTTAAAATTCTGCGTTGGTAGAAAAATCCCAGAGGATGGTTACATCTGATCCCTACAGATTCAGGATGATGTTCATACCAGTTTGCAGCGGTCTTCATTCCGTAGGGACGAAAGATCTTCCAATGCAGATATTAACCAAACCTCTCATGGCATTTTTTGAACTCTGTGGGTTTGAGTATTGAATATCCTGAGATAAGAGGTTCAACAGTTTTAACATATTGGTTATAGAATGTACATTTTTGGTCCATACTATTAAGCAAAATATTAGCTTCGTGGATATATGTAAGCAGGTTCTGGTCCTGTACAGTAAGAATAAATCCTACAGTCTTACCTTGAAGTTCTGAACTCCTGAGTAACTGTTTATGATTATTATGATGATTATTTTCTTTATGTTGTATACACATTTCCTTCTGGGTCCCAACCAGAGACCGAAAGTCAGAAGTGACTTCATAACATGTTGTAATGATAATCTTTGTAAAACAAAAACACAAATAACTACGAATAAGTACTAATTGATACTTTTTACATATATAAGTCATTCGTAATGTGTGAGATGTACTTGTGAGTACATTTTTTTTGTATTTCTTTAAGACATGGGCTACCAGGGATCCCTTCAATTAGTCTATCGGACCTTCGCCAACAAATCCAATGTTTCCATCTACAAATGGAATTCTTGATGTCCTGTGACACATTTTTCAGACTTTTACTTCAAGATCCTTGTATTTTGATACTTTTTGAAGATCTTTGAAGATGCATTACAATCTCCAGGGTTTGCTATGTCTAAAAGAAAGAACATTCTGTCCTTGTGGTCTTCGAGCACGATGCCTGAGGGATAAGCTTTCATTGTTCTGTCTGTGTGTATTGTAAAGACCCATAAAATTGTTACAGGTCCTATCTCTGTAACCGGGTCTGGGTGATGTTCATACCAGTTTCTTGCAGTTACCTTCCTGTAAAAACTGCGTATTTTTCAGCGCAGATATTGGCCCTCTCTAGGATACCGATTTTATATTCAGTTGGTGCTTACACTGTACAACCTGATACAATATGGTCAATTCTTTCGGGATATTTATCACAAAATCTGCATTTGGGGTCAACACAATTTTTCACTATGTGTGCTTGGTACTTTCTAGTTAGTAAGCATTGGGCCTGTCCAGCAAAAACAAATACTCCCGTTTCAGCTTTTAACCCTGCACTACATAAATAAATTTTATCTACCTCAGTTTGCCTGGTACGGCAAAAGATTGACCGTGAACAGGCTTATCTTGGCGTCGTTTCTGCATTAGTTTGGTTTGTTTGTTTTTTTTCGGCATATCAACCTCAATGTGTTATTTAATGCCGACAAGATTTTTATTGCTGCTAATTATTTTGTTTTGTCAAAAATCTATTTCTGGTAATATTTTTGAAGATCTTCAAAGATACATTGCAGTCTGCAGGGACTACCATATCAATAAGGAGGCATTTGTTTTGTTTGTGGTCTCTAATGTCTGAGCGATTAGCTTTTTATTCTTCTGTCTGTGTTTATTGTGCAGTCCGATAAAATTGTAACAGGTCCTATCTCCGTAACCGGGTCTGGGTGGTGTTCATACCAGTTTCTTTCAGTTTCTTCCCGTAGAAGTTGCAGATTTTCCAGTGCAGGTTTTGGCCCTCTCTGTTATGACATGTTTTATATTCAATGGGAGCCAATACCTTGCAGCCTGATACAAGATAATCAATTGTTTCTGGATATTTATCACAGAATCTGCATTTTGGGCTAACACAAGATTTTAGTATGTGTGCTTGATAATTTGTACAAGGTAACCAAAAAAGTTCTGTCCGTTTTTTGATTCGTCATTGAATGAAGTTGAAATATAGACGAAATGCGTGTAGGAATTGTTTTCAAGTTCAGACAGCCGGAAGTAGGAACATCAGACGTTATAAAAAAACACGCGCACCGTGCCCGGCCATCAGTTATAAGCCGGACAGCTGTGAGAAGGATGGAAGTGTCTAGAGATTTCGTTCGGGGCTGTTTGCTTTACGACTTCAAAGTGGTCTTATCAGCAGCTGCATCAAGTCGACGCATATGTCAAGCGTTTGGGGATAGTGCTGTGGATGAACGTACTGCAAGGCGTTGGTTTCGAAAATTCAAGTCGGGAGATTTGTCTCTCCATGATGAGCCTCGCAGTAGACGACCACAGGTCTTGAATGACAGAGTCCTGAAGGCGGCCATTGAAGAGGACAGTAGTCTAACGTGTGTTAAACTTGCAAGACTGTTCAACGTTTCCGATGAAACAGATAGACTTCACCTGCACCGCCTAGGTAAGACGTACAAACTGAGTAAGTGGGTTCCGCAAACGCTGTTGGAGGTCCACAAGGGACAACGTATGGCAGCTTGTGTATCGCTGCTTTCTCGCCATCGTACCACATCCTTACCAGTGATGAAAAGTGGGTTCTGTACGAAACTCCCAAGCGTTTCAGACATTGGTTGTCTCCTCAGGATGCTGTCCCTCACACCGCAAGACCGCCTATGCACCTACGCAAGATTGTGTCTGGTAGACAGGTCGTCAAGTGGTTCATTATGAACTGCTACCAACGGGCCAAACGGTCACTGGAGACCTATACTCGCAGCAATTGAAACGTGTGCAACAGGCATTTCGCCAGAAGGAGCCAGCACTGGTGAATCGCAAAGGTGTGCTTTTTCCTCCGATTGACAAAGCCAGGCCGCATGTCGCGCGAGTGGTCAGGGATACCATACAGCAACTTGGGTGGGAGACTTTGTGCCATCCACCTTATTCACCTGACCTTGCGCTATCCAATTACCACCTTTTCCACTCCCTGGATAATCATCTTCGTGGGAAATCCTTCACCAATGAAGCAGACTTGCGCAATGCCCCCACGGACTTCTTTGCGTTGCCCCCGCCCCGAGTTCTACCGCAAGGGCATTGGGCAGCTGGATGCCAATGGCGATTACTTCGAAGACTAAATATAAGTTACACATACTGTGAAGCGTTTTCTCTTTTTCCTTTAAAAACGGACAGAACTTTTTTGGTTACCTTGTACTTAACAAGCATTGGTCCTGTGCCGCAACAGTAAAACCTTCCGGTTCAGCTTTTATCTCTGCCCTACGTAACCACTGATTGACTTGGGATTATTATTGGGATTTTCTTTTGCCTTATTTTGTACCAGTTATTTCCAAAACTCAACTGAGGATATCAAGCGACAAGTTTTTGCGTCCAATGTGTGAACAATTAGGTTGGTATGTATTATTGCGAACGTGAGAAAATATTCATATTTGTACAGAGATTTTAAAATTAAGAAATCCTTATTTTTTTTGCTAAGTTTCAAGTTTCACGAAACCATTGTAAGGCAATCCATAAAATATTTATATGTTTTAACACATCCTTTATTTACATATTGACACCTTGACTTCATTCACTTTTCCACCGTCGTAAAGTACTTTCCCTGTGCTTTTTCTATAAATATTTCCATGATAATTTCCTCGCATGAGCATTCCTCTTTGCTACCTAAACTTTACAAATTTAAGCGCAGTACTAGATTGGCGGTAAGGTCTCATGATTTTACATTTGGAATGCCTAGACGCAACCATAATTTTTATGCTAACAGTTTCTTCTCTTGCACTTCTCACCTGTGGAACTCTCTTCCAGCTTCTTGCTTCCCAGTCAACTTTGATCTTCTAACTTTAAAATGCAATTTCAATCGTTGTCTTCTGTTTTCGTAATTCCTCTTTTTTATTGTTCTCTCTGCTTAATAATTGTAAAGTAAACACAAAGACAATGGCAGCAATAATTCAGAATTAATTTTATTCTCGTACCAATGAGATACAAATACAAAATTACAATCGGCCATGACCACTCTGCTGTTTATATAACACCGGATGAGTTAAGTCCTTCAATGTCCGCCAGTGGGAAAGCCCCCCACTTATCTTATGAGGCCTTCTATTTCTACTCTACAATAATGTTTTCTTTTTTTCTATTCTCTCACTCTTGGTAACCTTTTGTGTCTTAGTAACTTTATTGCCTTGCTTGGGGTGAAATTATAAAAAGATATTCAAAAAATAACTATTTGAGCTTTATATATATAACCGGATATTAGACTTAAAATGAAATTCTATTCACATTTTTTTTTAATTTGTCGTGAAAAATCTCTTTTATTTGCAGAATACTGCACAGTTTCACCTTACTTAACGACTGGGTATCGTTTCAACAACTTGTACATGGCCCCCATTTCAGGCATTCTCGGCGTGTAATGTGCTTGCATCAAGCAGCTTCAGATAGCTTTAATTTCGCTTTTTTAACATTTTTAATTTATTTTTAAATATTTATACAGTACAGTCGTGAACTGAATAGTGAACTTAATAAAGAAATTCGAAAATCAGTTCTATATTCTCTACACTACTTCCGTTTACATTAAAAGTAAATATTTATTTTTTGTTTTTATTTATTTTATCAATTTCAGTTTATTTTGAAGAAAGAAAACAACCAGAATCAATGTTTTCATACAATGTACAATACCGACTGATTGGATTTTTATTTTATTTTATTTTATGTGATTTTATAACTGGTTGTAAGTCCGGATTCGTTAAGTGAGGAGTGGCTATTCTAATTTACATAGTAACTGTATGAGAATTATTTTCTATCAAAAACTTTGTGACTGTCAATTGCATCATTTTTTCCTATTCATAATTTCTTTTAAGTTCGAATTTGTGGACCCAGATTGTCTGTCAAAATTTAAAGTCGTCAAAAAGATTCCATTCACCGTTCAGATCACCACTTAGCGGTCACCACATTCACTTGCATCCTCTTGGGGGAGATGACTTATCTCCCTCTTGCAGTCCCTTTCTCACAGACTCAACAGCGCAAGCCTTTTGCTAGTCTATGGCTATTTCTATGGCAATTCCTTTTCATTATTTAGTGACACCGGCTCGGCTCGGCTCGGCTCGGCTCGGCTCGGCTTAGCTCGTCTCAGAATTTTACAGACAAAATCTGCCTTGTTACATCCATGGGGCTGAATCATCTCCATTCCCTACAATCCCTTTGTAAGAAGAGCTTTCCACTCCGAAAGTGTCTTTCTAAGAACCGCTACTTTGTAGAAAGGACTCCCATGAGGATGCTTCCTTGAATACTACAACTCTTGAAGTTCAGAGATTCTCTATCTGCTATATCCTTGTAATCTTCAGTTTCTACTTCATCCTGTTACGTTCTTATCACACACCTAATTCAGTAACCCTTTATAATGCTTGTCTGAGGAAAACTGTAATGACCGTATAGGTTACTCCGACCTCCGGGACCCACGTTCATTTTCCTGTCATGTTACTATTATGGACTAATTTCCAACTCCCAGGACCCAGCAGTTTAGCCGGCCTTAAGACAAGGAATAATTTTCTTTAATATAGTGAGAATGTCAAAATGGTAAATTGTGACACAAAGACGTAGCCGGAGTAATCTTAATAGACATTGAATTCATCTGCAGTATTATGTGACAGAACCTGCTCAACATTGCTCAACGACAAGCATAGAATTCCTTTAATAATTGAGATGACACAAAATCAAGTTGGATTGATTTATATTACGTTACGTTATGTTAAGTTTAGGAATTATTATTGACTTAAGCGACTTAAAATTTAGTATGGTCTCGCTGTGTACGCTCATCTTGTCCAAAAATTCATCTTTTGTAAGAACTGGATAAGAACCATAAAATGCAGCTGTTGGCAAAACAAACGGCACATGCCAGACATCTGGAAACTTTGATCAGGCTGTGCAATCTGATTAGTCATTTAAAAAGAGAGAAAGGGAAAGAAGAGTCATTTTTGGTACCGTTTCAATGATATACGGTAATCAGATATCAATGTGATGCCACAAGCAAGAGAAAAGAAGCAAGGGAAGGAAATTGCACATCAAACGAAAAAAAATATATGCCAGATGAATTAATAAAATACGTCGTTGGATTGATCAGTGTGCATTAGTTAATATCGCTTTTATGAAAACACAAGTCGTAAACAAAGAAAATGGAAGAAGCTTCCATATACAGCTTAATAATTTGTTGTCATGTTTTGTCGTCAGTGTTATTGATTCAAACGCTAGCATCCTATTGTTTGTTTGACTTTTACCCCCTGACAAAAGGAAAAAAAATATATCTTTAAAATATTGCATTGTAATTATTTCTAAGTTTTATTTCAAACCCGCGACAGTGAAAGCATTGTCAATTGAGAACAAAGCCTTTTGTACCAAACAATACATAACACTGAAACGCTATTTACGAACGAGTGGTTTGACGATAAGCAGCTGCCATGATGTTTTTCTTTTGTCTATGTGAATGTGTAGTTTTATTTGGTAAAGGCATTGTTATTTTCGGTTCCTTTTTTCTTTAGAATCTACACTTATATCGAAATCCTTCTGAGAATGGCATTCACTTTCTCATGGAAACATCAGTTTTTCAAAGTGTATTCTCCTTGTCTTATATGGCCTATCCCTTCAGGACTTGGATAATCAGAATTGTCCACAACGTTCTATCTTGTGTTGCTCTCAGTAACTTTGAAGCTTTTGTCATCCCTTTTTGTTTTTGTTCTGTCATTTATTTACATAACTGGATGTGCAAGTGATGTAATGGATAGCGGAAATGGGAAACCGGAAAGCCGACTTCCAATTCCAGTCGGGTTCGTTACATTTAAATATGCGCAAATACCCTTGAAAAAGGCATGAATCCATCTCCCGCTTTGCTACGGGTTAAATAGTAAGACATATATTTGAAAAAAATCAGTGTTATTCTTAAAAAATTTTTCAGACAATAAAAATGTTCACGAAAAAAAAAAAAGAATTATTTTTACAATGCAAAATATGTGTCGGATTGAAATTACCTATGAAAGGTTTGATAAACCGTAAAATCAATCAATCTATTCACACAAACTCGTTAAGTAAGTTACATGATGTTTTCTTTTGATTTTTTTTTGCTTTCAGTATGTCTTGTGATTGTTAGATTCTCTTTGTCCTCTTTCCTCAATATATCCTCGAAAATTCAGCTGTTTCATTCTGAGTGTACGTATAAGTTTCTTTGCAGTTACTTATTTCCTTAAAACTTCCTGATTTCTCACAGGTTCTGTCCATGATATTCTCAGAATTCGCCGGTAGAATCACATCTCTCTTGCTACAGTTCGCTTCCTCTGTGAAAACATTGTCAGACATTTACTGCCACGCGTAAGATTAGATATTACTTAGCATTTCAAAAGTCTTTTCTTCGGTTCTGACTAATTTTTTTCTATCTCTTAAAACTTTACTGGAAGACATTTTTCGTTCTTACGGTCCACCTTCGGACTTCTGTCACATTTTCCACATTACATTGCCTACATGGTTGGATTTTCTGTACTTGCTTCATTTTGACGTCCACAATACACACCTAATGCCTAATACTGTCCTTTTTGCTAACAGCAACATACATGCATGGAGTATTGCTGCCATATATGGTCTGGTGCCCCTTCTGTTTGCCTCGGGGTTCTTGATAGGCCCCAGAGGCGGATAAGCAATGTGGTTGTCCCTGCCCTGGCGTCACGTCTACAGTCACTTTCTCACAGACGCGCCGTCGCCTCCCTGTGTCTGTTCTACAAATACTTTCATGGAAATTGCTCCGAGGAGCTGCATTCGCTGGTTCCCAGACGTCATGAGTTCCAGCGCCCTACGAGGCTGGCATCCCGCTCTCACCCCTTCACTGTCGAAACTCCTAAATGTAGACGTCTCTTCTACTCCAATAGCTTCATGTCTCGCACCTCGCGCCTGTGGAATTCCCTTCCCTTCTCCTGTTTCAATGTGAGCTATAATCTCCAACTATTCAAGTGTGATGTCAATCGACATCTCCAGTTGCCTTGATCTATCCACTACCCTCATCCTTTTTCTTCTATCACTCCTATCTGATCTTGCTCTAAATTTTCTGTAACCCCTTGCGTCCTAGTGGCTTCCCGCCTTTCTTGGGGTGAAATGCTTAAAAAAACAAAACAAAACAAAAAAAAACAACAGATAATAGATGTTCCTTACTTCGTGCTTTTCTTTACTATCTTAGCTAAGACTTCTTTCAGATTTCCTTCTGCGTGTCATCAACACATTGCTCTGATAATAAATCTTCGGAGGATTTCTAGTTCTCTCAGGATTGTTTCGTTTATTAGATTGAATAAATCCTGTAAAAATATTTTTAAAAAAGGCATCCTTGCCTTATTTCTCTTTATATTTTTGTGCATTCACTGAACTCTTTCTCTATGTTGATGCCCGCTGTTTATTCCCAGTTGTGACTGGATATTGCTCTAATACCTTTCTAATATAAATCAAGCTTTCCTAGTACTTCAAATAGCTCTTTGTGTCCTACCTTTTCAAATGTGTAATTTATGAAACATAGGTATACATTTTCTTGCATTTGATTGCTCGTTAAGATAGTATCCTCAAAGAACACCTTTATGAAGTTAGCATTTCTTGTTCTAGTGTCTTAAACAAAGCTACACTTTTATTGCCGTATTCGCGGTCTAGTTCTGCTCTATGATCTATTCATTATAATCATAATGTGACTTATTAAGCTGATTGTCTTATGGAGCTCGCATTCATTTACTTTCTTTGGTATCACTATATTGATAGATATATCCAGGTCTTCTGGTATTTCACGTCTGTCATATATTCCATTTACTTTTAGGTAATTTTATCCATTTCCAAATCCTCTAAGGCTGACATCTCTATTTGTTATAGAGTAGTTTCACAGTGGAGGCTTGTGTTTCATTAAGTCGGCCCTTAAAATAAGTTCGACGTACAAAACGTTAGGAACTTGATATAATAGTTAATGACGCAGCAATCTAGTTGTTGTGGCTGATACTTTAATATCCGACTAACGGTCGTCCGACATCGACTGACTGACCAACTTCCTGAGCAACTTAGCGACTGCTACTACTCCTACTTATTATAGGTGGGAGAGTCTATTTACTATAGAATAGGTGTATTGCAGTATAACACTATTACAGTCCAATCTGATCTTACTGGATTATTTCTGTTTTTCTTGGCCAATGCTTATCTTTCCTTCGATCAGGTCTCTTTAAACTAGATTTTCCTCCCTTGTGGTCAAGGAAACAGTCTCTGGTGTATTTTTCCTTATTTGTATATTATTTATTTTAAAATGATATTAACACTGTCTGGGAGTACATTTTCTGTCCTGCAATATTTTTTAACTTTTATGCATGTCTGATATATCTGTGTTCCATAGTATCTCTTTTTCTGCACACTTCTCGTTGAGTCAGCCATATTTTGCTTGTTTGCATTTCTTTGTAACTCTTTTATTTAACATTCGATGTTTTTGTTATTCCTTCACTTCATCTACTGTTTCACTTTTTCATTATTTTCATAATTCTATGTTGTTTATTTATCTTTCTTCTTTCTTAAGCATTATTTATTTATTTTTTTTTTGATGTCACTAGTGCTTCCCTTGAGATGTTCTTCTTTTGGGTTATTGGCTTATGAGGTCTTGTATTTGTCTTTGATTATATCAGTGTATATCTGTATGTAAATTCATTCTCAAGTCTATTGCATTGTGGTATAAGTGTTGCTTTAGGTGTTATCAATTCCCATGATTTTATCTTTTGTTTGTATATGACTAGCAGGTGATCGCTTCTCTTGCATATGGTTTAAAGTATATAATAACTACATTAATCTATTTTTAACTGATTGTTACGTCGTCTGTGTTGGTTTAAGTAAATGTATGTCCCCCTTATTCTTTCATGTCCACAAGTTTATTGGACACCATTAAAACATGGTGTTGGTTATTTTTATTCGTCTATGTGTCGTGCTCCTTCAGGACGTTGGTGATCATGGCTCTCTACTATTTCCTATCGTTTTCTACTTATAAGTAAATTTTGGTCATTACTTATTTTCTCTGAGTTCGTTACGGGATTAAAATCCAAATTTCCTTCTTCAATTCCTTGCTCCTATCTATTTTCTATTTAGGCTTTTTATAAATATAATCATTTCTTGCTAGTTGAACCGAGATTTGACATTACCTACTTTATGTAAAACATATTATTCCTTCTTCCGTAATTTGTGACGGTGCCGCCTATACTGATATGATGATCATATAAAACAGCTTTCCTTTCACTTCCCTTAGAAGAATTCTTCCCTAGAGTTGCTAGTATCCTAGAACTTATTTTTTATCTAATAATACCAGCCATACCTAGCTGGTCGATCAGAAAAAGCGTTCAATTAGAATGGAGCAAAAACAGCATCATGTTTAGATGTAACAGAGTCTATATTCTTTAATTACTTTAAAGTACTTTCATTAAAAAACATTTTGAATTAATGCAGTTACTGATATAACAGAAGTAGTGTGTATTTATTCAATCAAAGTTAGCCGAGGAGAAGAAGGGGTAAAACAGGCAACATGAAGACCCACTTCAGACCACAATTATTTTGGAGTTTTTGAAATTCAATTTGTCAGTGATATAAAAGAGGATACATTTATAAAGCAATTGTTAAGTTGGATGAAAATTGGTTGAAAGAAGAACGAAGAATAAGAAAGAAACCGGTAAAAATCGCCAGTTTTTGCTATTTACGTGGGTTTTCAGTATATGGATGGACTCAATTATCAAGTTAAATGACTTTTATACAATCAACTTATTGATGGTCACAATTGAGTGAAGTTTGTATTAGATTGCTTAAAAATTGAGGGAGTTTTTAGTTTAAAATTTGTGTTGAAATCGATTTTTCGTTTTTACGCGGTTTTTCGCTAAACGCAGTGGCGCAAGTAATAAAATTGAGCTCGTCATGATATTAGTAACCTACATACCGAGTTTGAACGAAATTGGAGTAAAAAAGTTAAATTTATCGATTTTTGATTGGCTTTATCGATTATTGATTCTTTTTAAATTGTAGATATTTTAAGCTAAGGACCTATTTCTTACATTGTACAATGTTTATGCCAAGTTTAGTCAAAATCGATTGGATGGATCTCGAGTGAAAAGCTATCAGACAGACAGAGAGACTGACACCCTCTGTTTTATATATGTAGATTAGTTCTACACTTTCATTTGTCTCTCCGCTTGTCTATAGGATTTTGTGTCTTTTGCTTATGAAGTCCCCATTGTTTATCAGTATA